>CM056197.1:39144824-39454824 GCA_029692085.1 Gymnothorax javanicus
CCAGAGAGTGGGGGAGTCGGGAGGGAGTTGGGGAGGGGGGGTTACGACACACACGCACATCTGTGTGTCAGATAATGCCTGAAGCTCTGGGCTACAGCCAGCTTCCCAACACTCAACAGCCAAATCAAACTGACCACAGACCGACCGCGCATTTCGCAAAAAGCCTGGCCCTAGACGTAACAGTTGAAAGACGGGCCACTGAAAACAGGGCTCCCCGAAGATGCCAGTAAGTGGGGGCCCCACCTGCGAGCTGGCGGCTCGAGAGGCTCCGCGGTCTGAACCCCGCTTCCTGTCGACTCCTAATTGATCCCAGAGCCAAGGGGCCCCGCTGGGGTCGGATTCGATGACAGGCAGATCAGGCTAAAGAGCTCCAATGAGCTAATCCTGGCAGACTGAAGGCAGCAAGCGCAACATCTGGGGAGTTAAAAAAGCCCCTCTCCTCGGATCGCATGTCCGACTGGCACGTAAACAACATGTGTGGGTCCAGGTGCTCCTCGACGGTGAAGTTTTTTGTAATGGCATCAGATCCCTAAACTGACAATCCAATCCCACACCAGCCTGGTATGAGTCCACAGGCTGACAGAGTCAAAATTTAATTCTACAATTCAATTTAAAATTAAGAGAGGATGCACTTTTTGAGCCCAGTTGGATAGTTTGTTCCCAGTATTTGACAAAATCTGGTTGCAGGCAGCCACAGTGCAGTGCAGAGGAACCAATCCAGCTCTGAAGACAATGTCTCGGTCAAGGGTGATGGCAGGAGGATGAGAACACAGTTTAAGGCGTGACTTTCATGGTGCCTGGTCGCTAATGTTCTGGAAATACTGAGCTTTTGATATAGCTATGATGACAACAATTTAAATGAGAAACAAGGACAAAAAACAGGCATACTGTATATGGCCTTTCTCCATACACATGCTGGCCTGAGTACACTCAGTTCAACTCGCCACATCAGCTCAGTGCAGCTGGGATTTTAATTTCCATTAAAACAGGGCTACCCGCACAAAGGTGTGTCTTTGAGTGATGACGTGCTTGTCATTCGTTGATCATATACATAGTCAGCACCCTCGTAATGGCGATCAACTATTACACTGAGCACATGAATGATACCGATAACCTTTGACTTTGCCACAGCCCACTTGAGGGCAAATCTGGTGCACTTCGGCCCTGCTTGGGGGGTAGTCCATCCTGGATGCAGTTTGGCACGACTCAGCGAGCTTAAAGTGATAATAGAAATGTAAATCAGTATGGCACGGTTCAACTTGGTGCAACCAAAATTGCCAAAACCAGAATAGTTAGAAAAAGAGAATGTCATAAGAGATTGTAGTTTCTTTCATTACAGTAGCATCAACTTTTTTTCCAGAAGTTGTCACAATCCCCCAACCATAGTATCTTACATGAAAAGCGATTCTTATTGCCACGTCTCACTGTAACTTGTAGGCTAAATAATGTGTTTAACATTTGCTGGATATATTCTATATGACTGTTCAAATTTGTTGTTGAGATATCTATTTGGTGAAGTGTGTAGAGAGGTTGCTCTGTCATACACATGGCAGAATTGCGATATTGAAGCAAATGCCACATTCATTATGATGTAAACAGTGGCTGCCCAGAATCGGGCGGGGGGGGACACTTCAAACAGCTGGAGCAATTACGAGCAATTCTTGACAGGTTGCATCCTCCAGCTTTGACAGACAGGGTTCTCGGTTGCCATGGTGTTTATTTTTTATTGTTTGGAAAATCTGCATGAATGTGGCACCGCACCCATTAAGATTCAGCTAGAATTCTTTGATCTGTTTCAGTGATGGGGAAAGCCTATGTTTGAAGCAGAAGACTTCCAGAAGACACTGTCCCGAGAAATATGAGTTGGTGTCTATAGTAAAGAGAAACAGCCCTCATTTCCCGCAGAAGAACTGTCAGATGATCTGTGTCTGAGTACGAACAAAGCTTGGACCAATAAAGCCTTCAATCCACAACCGAAAGCTGTTTTAAGCAACCATAGAAAATGGCAAACAGTCACGAATGAATCCTATAATCAACACAGGCCAGAATTTTTTTTTATGTGATAGAAGCATGGGACTTGATTTCTTTATTAAAACTGTAACTAGTGCAGATGGGGTTATTGGACTCTCCTGTGCCGGTCACATCCAAATTCAGGAGCGGAGCACAAATGTTGAGTTCTTCACTCAATAGAATAGAGACTGTCCCACGGGGACATGTACTCGGAAGAGCAATTCCCCATCGCAAGCCATAGGACAGAGGTGGTGACAACTCTGTCACCGTAAGATGAGAACAACGTCTTCAGAGCCGATCTTGTTTAGTCATTGACAGAAATGGAGGGCCAATTGGGACAAAGTAGCAGCCGACAGTGGAGAAAGCTTTAGCATTAGTGACCAATCGAAGGATCATGCAGACAAGTGTGACAGGTGATTGACTTGTCATCCTGTTGCCATCACAGAGTAGAGGCAAAGCTATTGTCATCAGTACTAATGCATTCACATAGAGGTCTCTGAGTCAGGGAATGAGAGCGGGATATTGCTTCACGATAACATGCTTGTCATGAAAATGCCACCCCAGAGACTGGTGGCGTCATCATATTTATTTTGAGCAATTGCTGAGCATTCCAAATCAAGTTGGGCCAAAGCGCAATTGCTATCAAGGAGGGCACATGCTTGTACACACTCGCACAAACACACACACGGACACACACAGATACGCACAGACATACACATTGACGCACACACACACACACACACAGAGACACACACAGACATGCACATGCAGAGACACACACAAACACAGAGACACACACAGAGATGCACATGCATAGACACACACAAACACACATAGCTGTTTATTCACAGGCATCAGGCTATACTGCACATATCCACCAATCATACTACCATCTCGGAGGTCTAGTGTAGAGATTACTATGAATTAGTCTGATAATCATTGAGTGTTCATACTACGACTGCCATAGTAAGATGACACAGGCAAACAAGCTGATTGGGCAACAGGTTCTAAGTAAACAATACAATGAGTTCTATTTCCTTTTTGCTATTCAGATCTCAATCTGTCTTTTCCTCACATAGTGGTTAAGAGTGTGGGACTCATTATCACTGGCTCGGGCAGAGGCGAATGACCATCTTTCGAAACCGCTGACACTTGGTTGTCCTCCAGTAGAGAAATGATCCAGCAGCCCCACTGTACAGTCCCCTACATCGCTGGGCGCCAACTTCGGTTTCAGGGCACACCTCCATACACCCAATTTGAGCCATTTCCTGTTCAAACCACAATGGGTTGCATCAGGTTTCCTTCACGGGAGATTTTAAACCATTTAGGAGTTGCTTAGATGCTGAACGAATCCTCATGGGTCCGTGAGCCAAAAAAAAAAATGTGGCTAGCACTATTTCTAAGAATAGTTTGGAACCTATTTTCTGTCGTTCCAAGAACCATCTGAAAGGCTCATTAGTGAGAGAGAGAGAGAAGTTTTAATTACGAAAATGACATTTCATCTGGCGGAGGTTAACAATACTGTCTTTTGAGATGAGTGCTCTCGCCCTTTTGAGTCATTTATCCCACAGTTAAAAAGCATGTGCGCGACCTCAAATCTTGGAACAAAGAAGCCTGACAATCAAGATAGGCTTTAATGGATGGAATAAGTTCGAACAATTAAGCAGTCACTGAGACAGTCTACAGGGCCTGTGCGCATTATACGGTTCAGAAGTAGTTCAGTGAACCTACATAATTGCACATTGGGTCACTACTGTCCTCACACATTTGACTACTCATCCATAAAGGAAATTAACAGAACAATTAATCTATGATAGAAGCCTAAATCCTAGAAGCACATTATGTTCTGGAATAATAAATATTTGCTTCCACCATTTGAAATAGTCTCCTTGGTTTACTGTGTTAATTTTAAAAAATTAGATTAGTTCCGAAGCTTTGAACAGTATATAAATGATGTTACGAATATTACTGCTGATCCCAATTAAACTAAATACCCTAGTGAATAAATCCAGTCCCCTGACTTATTTGCACACATCCAGTTTTAGACCCCCACTACACAGTATACGGACTATACTGCGGAACCACTGGGTTTATTGAGTCAGGTAAGCCACACTGAATATATTAAAAGGCAGACCCCTCAGTCAGTCTATCCAGGATCACAGTAGTTTACACTGGCTGCAGACATGAGCAAGAATAGGGAAGCAGGATGTTTATGGGAATGCCACTGAGCAGAGATTTCATTTAGTAAAGCCGTAATGATGGTGCTGTGGACAGAAGAAACAGTGTTCTGAGACGGAGGAGCCACATGATTTGGGAATCTCCCACTGGCTTAACACACCCCAACATTCGCATCTTCTCACCCAGCCTGTAGGGCAGACAAGGGGTCAAGGAAGTCGCTAAATCACGAGTCTAATGTAGCCACTCATACAAATCCCTCTCATGTTCTTCGCACCAGATTAAAACCCCATCCTTCTCGGGGCTCTTTCTGTCAAACAGAGACTGTATTTATCAGGCGACGGCCATGCTGAAATCTGTGACACCTTCAACAATCATGTCGTAAGGTCGTCACGGAAGTGAGACAGTAGAGGTAGAAGCCAAGTCTGGGGGCAGGTGGGAATTAAATTAAAATGATGCCAAGTGTTTCTTTCACTCGTGAAGTCAGCCAGCTGATCTCATTCATAAGGCCAACCTCCTAACTGTAGAATAGGGCTAATGGCGAATCACGGTGAATGGAAGAAAACACTTGGCATGACTTTCAGGACCTGAATTTTCCACCTCTGTCTCCGGGCTACTAATTCATGTCCCGACAGTTTAAACACTGCAAAAAAACTGGGCCTTTGCAAGCATTTTTTGCACTGAGAATTAATGCTTTTTTGGCTCAAGTACAAGATTTCAGCTACTTCTAAAGGTCCCTAATTCCAAAAACCATGCTTGTGTTTTTCCTGACACACATGGACTGCATTTCATTCCATAGGGTTAATCCCTACACCCTGTGAAGTCACTTCCCTTCATAATGAAAACTCTGAAGGGCAGCAGGGAGTAGGGTTTCCACGTAATGGTCGTTTGAAAGGCCCTCCGACATATCTTGAGGCTGCCGCATTCTGTTTAAGCAAGTGTAAACAGAGGCAGCCTCCTGAAGGGAGAACTGCTTTCAAGACCCATTTAGCGGTCTCACAGTAGTGTATAACCACCCGCATAGCTTTCATAAGGCAATAAATTTCCGTGGGTAAAAAATTAAAAACGTCCATTTATAACTAGCGTAAGCCAGTCGACGTCAGTAAGCTATCAAGCTAGGTTCGTTAGCTTTTTGTGCGCTAACTATCTGCCATCGTTGTTGTCATTTTCTTCAATGACGCTGAGTTGCACACGTCACTAGGCTTAGGTCGTCACATGGCATTGTGGGAGCAAAGTGACCATCGCCTGCTCACTTTGAAAACAACCGTTACGTAGGGCCCTTTGAAGGAATGAGTTTTACACACTTTGTATTGGAATGCCCTTCAATATGGCCGCGGTGGGCGTGGCTCTCTTTATGTTCACTTGGAAGTGAACAACCCTAGCTTTAGAAACACAGCCATAGTTTGGTTTTCTCTGTCTCTAACATCTGACAAGCAAAAGACCACAATGGAAAAATGATCAGTCACATTTTCATGTTGTAGAGACATGATGAATTAAAAATTCCAAACGATCATAGAAACAAAGCACTGAAAAAATATGCAAAAAATATAAAATATACAAAATATTATAATAATATATTATACTATTATAAATATAATAATATATATATATATAAAATTACAAAAATGCTAAATTTGGACTCATCATTTTTCCATTATGGTCCTCAAATGAAATCAGATGATCTCAATGCAGTTGTCATACTGCCCTTCCTATATAATTAAATGATTATGTGGCTAAATGTACAATGTTAATACTGTGCCCCAATTAACATCACAAGAGGATTTGTTTTTTAAGCATAGCAGCCAATCAGGGAAGAGTCTCGTCTTCACTTGACTGATCGCCCACTCAGCACACAGTTCAAGAGCGATAAAACTGAGAGGCTGCGCACTGGCTGAAAATACTGATTTTTTTTTCTTCTAGAAACTTTAAAACCTCGTTGTACAGAATTGATGGAATAGTCATGAACTCGGAAAACATATTAGAATATGAGACAAAGAGGCAAAACTGTTCTAAATCACTGGCAACTCCCTAAATGAGTCAAACTGAATAATTTTGTCAAAATGAAAATAGGATTTTATGTTTAAATGTAATACTAACAACATACATGTTCCGTATTGATTTGTTTTTTTTTAGTTTTTACCATATATAGCCTGGATTTGGTCTCCGAAAAAGGTTTCAGATACATCTGGCCAAGAGAAGCACAAATGTTTCTTGTGGAGAGTTGCTCAGTAAGAAGAGAAGTTCCTGGACTGTGCCCGATACCATAATGTCTCATCCAGGATTCAAACCCACAATCCCCTGGCACAAAGACCAGCGCAGCCCATCCAGACCACGACCTGCTTTCTTCCACACATGACTGGAGAAGTTACTGCGGTGGAACGGAAAACACTGTCTGAGCGTGACCAGATCTGACTCACCACTGGCCTCCCCTGCTAACTCGCTAACTCCAATTTGCCATCACCCAACTGCTGGCAAAAGCACAAACTTCTCAGTCGAACGATTTTTTTGTTGCTGATTCATCATGGCAGGATATGCTATCATAAAAAAAACCATTAAAAAATAATACCCCCCCCCTCAAAAAGAAGGGACGGTGCAGCTAAGTAGGTCGCACTCCTGTTTGGTACTAAGATCCATATTCCAGACCACTCAGACATGGAGCCTAGAGCTGACGATGAACCCAGATGCCCATAACCCACCTGGAGATGTCGTCCAACTGTGGTCCCGTGAGATACCGACCGGACATGTGAGGAAGGGCACCTCCCATCAGGATCATGCATTCTCTTTTGACTATATGCTCTGTTTAATTTCTCACAGTGATGTAGCCATTAACATTACAATAACATGTTAATTACGTATTAAGTGCGTGTCCATGAGAAGACCATGCAAACAGTGACAAGGTGGGGGTCGGCCGATTTGGTTGAAATTTGGTATGGAGGAACCTTCTATGAAGGGATGATGACATGCCAAATATTAGTCCAATCGGTTGAACCATTGTGGAATTAGAGCCAAAAGCTGGAATTTGGATGTTTTTTCACTTTTTGACTGTGTTTTTTGGTGGGGATTTTGAGCAGCTCTATACAAAATACTCAAAACCCAAGAAGACTGCCATTTTGAAGGTAGCATACCTATTATGTGGTGTACTTATTTGTGGAAAATTATTAGGATACATCCATCATTAGCAGAGATAACATGGACAATACACCCCCTACCCAAAATACAAGTTTTGAACAATGGTTAAAGTAGGACCCCATAACTAAATTGCTGCAGGGAGCTGGGTGATGAGCCATATTTATAATGTACCCTTTGACCTTCTCTTTCAAAATCAGAAATAAAATCTTTGGGTGCTGCTTTCAGTAAGGAGTACCAATGGAATGAAATTGGTCTATTTTCAGGTACTTCGCAGTGCTGCCACCTATCAGCAGTGATTAAAACTAAGCTGTAATGCTGTACAATTTTCTCATGATGTGGGATGTTATCAATTAACCCATCTTACCACGTCACAAACCCAGAGCACCCCAGGTGGCTAGTTCTTAGGGCAATACTCTCTTAACGGTATAGTTGTGGCATTTCTAGTGGGCCCAATTGTCAACACGGATCGTCCCTCAACTACTCCTGCTCAACAAGGACAAGGAGATAGTAGTTTGGCTGTTGTATACATGTAGCTTGATCTTCAGGGATGATACAGGATAAAATCTTTAAAATCCAGAGGAGTGGAAGACTGAACTGAGGTCTAGCCCATCACTCAGAGGACTTCAAAACCGACCAAAATTCATTTTAGGTGACTTTGGTCATTCAGGCAAAGATAAAACACAAAAGAATTCAATATAATAGAATTAATTGCTATTATTAGTAGCAGAAAAAGAAAGAAAAGAACATTCAAAGCACATGAGCCTTTCCTCTATACTAAACTTTGTTCCAGTGCTGGAATAGGGTCATTTCAATAAAGCAAGTTCTTTGATAAGTCTGTCAATCATGTCAATCACAGTCACCCTCCCCCCATGATATACAACCCCGATTACATAATAGTTTGGGACAAAGTGTAAATTGTGAATAACATCAAAATGCAATGACTTTCAAATCACACCAGCCAGTATTTTATTCACAATAGAACAAAGATCACATAGCAAATGTTGAAACTGAAAAATTTTACAATTTTATCCACAAAATGAGCTCATTTCAAATTTGATGGCTACTACAGGTCTCAAAAAAGTTGGGACAGGGGCGTGTTTACCATGGTGTAGCATCCCCTCTTCTTTTTAACACAGAGTGGAGGCGTCTGGGCATTGAGGAGACAAGTTTCTTGAGTTTAGCCATTGGAATTTTAACCCACTCTTGTTTAATACAGGCTTCCAGCTGCTGGAGAGTTTTGGGTCTCCTTTGACGGACTTTTCCTTTAATTATATGCCAAATGGTCTCAATCAGTGAAAGATCAGGACTGCAGGCAGGCCAGTTCAGCACACGGACTCTTCTACAATGAAGCCATGCTGTTGTAATAGCTGCAATATGTGGTTTAGCATTGTCCTGCTGAAATACACGAGGCCTTCCCTGGAATAGATGTCATCTGGAGGGGAGCATATGTCGCTCTAAAACCTTTATATACCTTTCAGCATTCATCATGCTTTTTAAAACATGCAAGTGTCCCACACCATATGCACTAATGCATCCCCATACCATCAGAGATGCTGGCTTTTGAACTGAACACTGATAACAGGAGGGGTGGTCTTTCTCCTCTTTAGCCCGGAGAATACGACGCCCATGATTTCCAACATGAATGTCAAATTTGGACTCGTCTGACCACGGGACACTTTGCCACTTTGCTGCAGTCCATTTTAAATGAGCCTTGGCCCACAGAACACGGCGGCGCTTCTGGATCATGCTCAACAATGGCTTCCTTTTAGCATGATTGAGTTTTAGGTGGCATCTGTGGATGGCACAGCGGACTGTGTTTACAGACAGTGGTTTCTTGAAGTATTCCTGGGCCCATTCAGTAATGTCAATGACAGAATCATGCCTGTGAGTGATGCAGTGGCGTC
Organism: Gymnothorax javanicus; assembly: GCA_029692085.1. Classification (NCBI taxonomy): domain Eukaryota; kingdom Metazoa; phylum Chordata; class Actinopteri; order Anguilliformes; family Muraenidae; genus Gymnothorax; species Gymnothorax javanicus. The sequence continues at coordinate 39,154,043 of CM056197.1, forward strand.
TGAGGGCCGAAGATCATGGGCATCCAGTAAAGGTCTTCGGCCTTGTCCCTTACGCACAGAGATTTTTCCAGTTTCTCTGAATCTTTTGATGATGCTATGCACTGTCGATGATGAGACCTTCAAAGCCTTTGCAATTTGACGTTGAGGAACATTATTTTTAAAGTATTCCACAATTTTTTTACGCAAGCCTTCACAGGTTGGAGAGCCTCTGGTCATCTTTACTTCTGAGAGACTCAGCCTCTCTAAGACATCCCTTTTATAGCCAATCATGTTACACACCTGATGCCAGTTAACTTAATTACTTGCTAAATGTTCTTTCAGCTGATTCTCTTATATATTGATTGCTTCTTCAGCCCTTTTTTGCCTGTGTCCCAACTTTTCTGAGATCTGTTGCAGCCATAAAATTTGAAATAAGCTCATTTTGTGGATAATAATGTAAAATGACTCAGTTTTAACATTTGAAATGTTATCTATGTTCTATTGTAAATAACATATTGGCTCATGTGATCTGAAAGTCATTGCATTTTGATTTTATTCACAATTTACACTTCGTCCCAACTATTTCAGAATTGGGGTTATACAAAGGTATGCATTTCATTGACTTTTTTTGCTGCACTGGAAGATTTCGCCAGTTGGATGCCATTTTCACTGCTGCATCCGTTGTTGCTGTTAGGTATGGTAAGCCAGACGATAGGCAAATTAAGAGTGTAGGGGGAGAAGTGGCCAGGGCCTGAGGGTACAGTGGGAAATGGAGTTCCCCACTAGTGGCACTGGACATGGGGGATTCTTAAGAGACTCGTAAGAGTGTTCAGAGCCTCATCATCGTAAATATTTGTCGTATGAAGACAGCTAGTTTGCTGAAGTCGGAACTGTTAAAATTGGGGTAGGGGGCTGCCAGATAGCTCACTCGTAAAGCATTGCGTTGCGAAGCAGAAGTGACTATCACGTCGCGGGTTCGAGCCCCGCTTCGTACCAGCCGGCAGTGGTCGGCAGCTTCTTCGGCAGCACAATTGGCTATAGCGCTACAGGGTTGCAAATTGGGAAGGGACTGCCGGGAAGGGATTACAATAGTTGTCTTGTTCGTTGCTCAAGCGCCTCCTGTTGGCCAGACGGGCGCTCGTCAGGAAGATTCTAAGCCTGGTCATGTCCGGGTATCCTCCGCCCTCGTTCTGAACTTGCGAAGATTCAACCAATGAGTGTATAAGAAGCGGTGGTTGACAGGCGCGTGCTTCGGAGGAGAGCCGCGAACTGTCTACACTGTCCTGAATTGTCAGCAAGGGGTCGCATACGAGCAAGCCTTGTACATAGTTCACCAATTGGGCATTCCAGATTCGGGTGGGATTGGAGATGCCAAATTTATAAAAAAAAAAAAAAAAAAAATTTGGGGTAGGGGGGAGTGCTCTACCAACATATCTGAAGGGGCGCCCGAAGATTTTATTTTTTTTAACTGAAAGAGAGGTTTCTCTCCTTCATTCTGTGAAGAGGATATTAGCAAACTCCCTGCAGCATTTCAGATATTGACCCTTACGTAGGACCCAGTTTCTCCTATTTTGAGGATAATGCAAATTTGTGGGGCATGGTGCGTTTAACTGGAGTAAGACTGGGACACCACTTGATCTTGGAAACATTACATATGATATCAACTTGTATTTTCATAATAGTAATATGTGTTCATATTTCCTGTAAATGTGAAAACTGCCTTAAGATATGTCCATTTTCAATGAAAATCAGGCTAATAATCTTAAAGGAAATGAATTAAAACAGGTTTCCCCCTGCTACTTCTTAGCCATGCCATCATTTGTCAAAAGGTTTTACCTGCCATCATCCTACCATAAGACTAGGTTATGGTAGAAATTTGAGCTTGATCTGTCGACCCCCCACCTTGTCACTTTTTGCAGATTTTGCATGGTTTTCTCATGGACACACACTTAACCCCTTAACCCCTTAAGTTTTCATTTAAGTTTTCCCTTAAAGGATCCATTACCTGGTATTTACACCCGTTAAAAATAAGTGATTTGGGTCTAAAACATAATGTTTTGCGGTAATTTGCAAAAATTTCGCAACATTTATATTTATTTTGCTCTTTTTATCAAGCCAATCTTGCTCTCGGGAGAAAATTTCGAGATTTTGACTCAGCCGGAAGATAGAGGCATGGCTGGGCGGAGGGGGTGGTGCGAGGGAAGAGGGTGGGACGAGGGAGGAGTGGCTTGAAAGTACAGCCATAGCAACACGTGCATAGTAACACAGCGTGTGACCTCTCCATGGCTGAATCTATCGACCATTCTGGGTGGCTTTGATGTGCTCCTGCCGTCTGAGTGAGATGCGCTGAGCCCTGCGTGAGATGTACTAGCGAAATTGCCTAAAAATGGGGAATATAAATGTCACATGCAAGCTAACATTAGTACATCTAAGTTCCATGATCATATAATCAAGAGTAACACGCTGCGTTTGGACAACATAAAAAGACAATTATATACAGCCATCCTTCAATATGATGTGTGTGTCTTCACTGTGTGTGTCTTCACAGCCAGCTACAGAAATACAACATGTCAGGCAAGCCCTCGGGCTGTGAGGGGAACGTTTAAGTATTGGGTACAACCGAATGTTAGTACATCTAAGTTCCATGATCATATAATCAAGAGTAACACACTGCGTTTGGACAGCATGAAAACACAACAATATAGCTACAGCAACCCATCAACAAATTAACAGAATGTGCAAGGTTATTGCTGGCCTAAATTAACTTGGCTAGCTAACGTTAGCTTTTTGCTAGCGGAAATTTAGCGTGTGTTTGGAGCATTATTTCGCCTGCTTACCCACATCATAGCATAGCATTTTTGACATCTATAGATTCCTTAGATTGTCTAATTTCATATGATGTGTGTATCTTCACTGTAGCTGAAAGTGAAAGTGAGCCCGCTACAGCTATGGAAATACGGCATGTCAGGCGAGCCCTGGGGCTGTGAGGGTAACGTTTACGTATTGAGTATACTGCCAAGTTTCTTTTGAACTGCACCACACTCCATCCAATCCCTTATAAAAATGTACCATGCTGTACCATGCAAATACAACAGTAAAATCATGGTACACATGGTATATATATGGTAATTCTGAATTGTACCATGGTACGCTCTATTGGTACCATGATTTTTCATAGTGGTACCATGGTACTTCGTTATGGTACCATGGAAATCCTTGCCGTTACCATGGTACACTCCTCCAGTACCACGGTACTCCCTGCCGTTACCATGGTACACCCTTTTGGTACCACGGTACTCCCTGCCGTTACCATGGTACACTCCTCCAGTACCATGGCACTCCCTGCCATTACCATGGTACACTCTGCCGTTACCATGGTACATCCAACAGGTACCGCGGTACCTCCAGTCAGTACCACAGTCCCCCCTGTTGGTACCACAACCTGTGAGGCGTCTTTGTCTTAAACTACACACTCTCAGATATTTGTCTTCTTGCACAGTTGTGCATCGGGGCCTCCCACTCCTTTTTTCTGTCCTTGTTAGTGCCAGTTTGTGCTGCTCTCTGAAGGGAGTAGTTGACAGCATGGTAAGAGATTTTAAGTTTTCAATTTCTCGCATTGAATAGCCTTCTTTTCTAAGCACAACAATAGACTGGCGGGTCTCCAAAGGAAGTTCTTTCTTTCTGGCCATTTTGAGCCTGTAAACAAACAAACAACTGCTGATGCTTCAGGTACTAAACCAACCTCAAGAATGCCATGCTCCCTTTTGCGCTCCCTTATTAGTTCAATGGTTTTCAGCTGTGCAACACATTTGCAGAAGGGTTTTCTAATAATCAATTAGCCTTATAAAATGCTTAACTTGGATTAGTAGCCATACCAGGAGATTGATGCAGTGGACTGACAGTTGCCTCTATGCAAAAATGCAGATCATTCTTTGAAAATCATCTGATTAATTTTAATCGTTTGTGAAATGGATAAAAATGTTTGTGAAATGGAAAAAAATGTTTGTGAAATGCATGAAAATGTATTTTTCTTTGTAAAACAAAGAAATTTGCAAGTGATCCCAAACTTTTGAGCGGTTGTGTGTGTGTGTTGTCTGTATATTGTATATGGTTGTCTGGTTTGTATATGGTTGTGTGTTTGAAATTGCTTTGACCACAGGTTCCCAGGTTCGAATCCCACGGCAGACATGAATGTAATGTCTAACTTAACATGTAAACCTTTGTTCACAGCCTCATTGATGGAGAAAAAAGAAAACACATAAAAAAGAAGGTCAGAAGAAGTTGGCGAGATTGTACAGAGTGCATGTCACGAGGGAAGAGCACGGTGGTGGAAACTGGAATTACTGCAAAAATTTTTTTCCTCGCACCGCATCTACCCCTTCCTTTTAAAATTTTTCCCCCATCATTCTAAACCCCCTTCTCACTCATAAAAACCCCCCAAAAATATTTGTGCCCCCTTTTAAAATCGTTCTGGCCAAAAAAAAACCCCCAAAAAAGTGGAGGTGGTGTATGGTACTCATGCCGGGATGTGTACCATGCTGTACCATGGTATATTTGCCATACCGTACTGTTGAACATTTACCATGGTACTAACCACAGTACGAAGTGGGTACCGTGGCCCAAAATACCGTCGTACATTTACCATGGTATTAATACCATGGTACAGCATGGTACATTTTTATAAGGGATAGCTTACGGTAATGTAATGATAACATTGAAGTTGGGGGAACAAAGTTGTCAGCTAATGCGAAAGTTGACATTTACAGACAATATTAAAGTGGCGGGTTCCGTAGTGTTGGAATAATACCTTTCTGGAGGTGCAGGTTTTTAGCTAAGCCAGCTTTGTACTGGCCTAAGTTGGAGAAAGAGTCCAACGTGAAATGAGAACGCAGGAACAGGTTTGTGGCAGGGGCAGCAGGAACATTATCAGCAAAAATAAATGCAATCCACTTGTTCCTCGCTCGATGGAATGTTAAAAACGTTTTTATGTGGACTCTGGGAGCCAACTACAGAGCATTGTTGTGCACCAGAACCTTTCGCTTGTCTCCGTTATTTGTCTTGGGCATGTTTGCGGAAAACAGTGGGCAGGGTTTGCTACTCCCAAGCCACACCTCAACTCCTCCTCCTTTGCGCTGTACACGTCATCAGGGTGCCCAAACTGAAATCTCCAATTTTCATGCCTCTGGAGTCGAAAGCCTCCGGATGAGGAAAAAAGGGAGGAAGGAAGCTGCTTTGACTCCAAAACTTTTCAGATTTTTTCAGAGTGAGGGATGACTAATGTATACATGCAATAACTGGGAAAAACGTGTTTTCTCGGTAATGGATCCTTTAAGGAGGTTTAAAGTCAGAAAAAGCTATTTTTTCATATTGTAGGATAGTGTCACATACATCTTTGGTATCTGCTTGTTGCAGGGCTTCACTGAAGCTATACCACACTTATATTGAGCGAAATATTCAAACCCAGGATGTCATCTTTTTATGGCTACAGCATTGCAGCAAACAGACAATATAAATCTAGATCTTTTGCCTCATTTTATACACATTTCCCTGTAATTCAGTAGGACATGTTTGAGATTGTTGGGAACTCGACTCAAATTCAAAATGGGCCTGAAGTTCCACAGCTTTGACTACAGCAGCTGTATTTTACGGACCCATACATGACTCCATTGGTCTTCTTGGGGTAAGTGATTACAGTTTCTCAAATTGGCCCCTTCTAATTTCTTATACGGAAGCATCCATTGTGTATGACCGTTAGTGCAACACCTGGGTTATCCCAGGCAGACATCAGTCAACAGATTTTCAAATAAAAACATAAATAGTGTCTTGCGTTTTTTATGCTCTGCGAGCCAATGCGGCGATAGACAGGTAGATGTGTAACAAATAAGCAGTCCTAAATAACAGTCATAAACCGCCCTGTGTTTGTTTCTGTAGTATAAAAATGCAAGCAGAAGCAAAATAAACCATCTGGCCTTTCCTTTAAATATTAAGAAACAGCGTGGTGCTAGCACAGTTGCCAAGTAAATTCAGAGGGCGAAACTCGGTCTATTGTCCCTACAGAGGAAATACACACAGAAAATACTGTGCATACTTTGGCCTAATGCCTGGACTTATGCAAACATAACTATTTCAGCACTGGGGCATACCCCACGAAGGGGTAGCATATGTTCATTTGAATCAGATTGTCAGTGAATTATGCCTATTGGCTTATGCCCAGACGGTGGGTGTAAATCATAGAGGGGAAAAATGGTCAGTGATTAATGTAATCGCCCTCAATTTTCTGTGTGCAGGAGCAAATGTTTATCAAAATCCCACCAATCGAGAGCCTTGTCTTTAATTGTGGGAACATTACAGAGTAGCAACATTGACCACAGCAAAATATATATAATAACTCCAATTCCAGACTTTGCCAAAGATAATGCAATGAACAGCTGCTTGTTTTTGCTTCTTACATAATATTTCTTGGTCATTTTGCATGCAGCAAAAACTCATGAAGCCAGGAGCGAAAGAATAAAGTGTAAAATTTTTGCGTAAAATTTAGAATTGAGTGAAATTGAGAATGTCACTGTGTTTTTATCAATTGATACCGGAAAAAAGGACCCTGTGCAAAACTGAATAGAGGGAGAGGTCCCGCCCAATTTTCATTTAATATTTGGCGTTACCTCATTTTCCACCAAGAAACAGCTGCACTTCTGTTTTAACAGTGTCTTCATCAGTTGAGATTCCAAGTGCTACAGCAACCTAATATCACATTACGGTTTCAGAGTGTGGCTAGGCTAGGCACTGCTAAGCAACAGGATGATGGACGGACCACACCAAAAATAATTAGATATTCTCAAGAAACTGCCAGAAATTGGACAGATCAAAAACACACTGCAGCACTGTTCTGGGAATGCTTTCATGCAGGCTGAATCAAAACCCCATTCCAAAAGAAGAAAGAAGAAGAAGAAAAAAAAACTATTTTGTATTCATACACAGGATCTTATTTAGAGCGACACAGTGGCACATTTCGTAGCACTGCTGCCTCATTGCCGCAAGAAGTTCATAGGTTTGAATCCGTGCGGAGTTTGCATCTTCTCCTCGCATTTAGAAGGGTTTTCTTTGGGTATTGTGGTTTCCACTCTCATGCAGGTCAGGCTAATTGGAGACTCTAAATTGTCCGTAAGTATGAGAGTGTGAGTAAATGGAGTGTGAATGATGTGTGTGTCCTGAGATGGATTGGCGAGCTGTCCAGGGTGTGTCCCTGCCATAGTCAACTGGGATAGGCTCCAGCTCCCCTGAGACCCTAGTGAGAAAGATGCGGTGTAGAGAATGGATGGATCTTATTTCCATGACTTTTTTTTTGCTGAATAAGACTACCAATGCGTTGAGAGAGTTTGTATTCCAAGGTTTGACAATAGGGTAAGAAAATGCCACCTGTCAAGTAGAAAGTAACATCAATAAATCACTTGATGGGACCTTTTTTGTGATGTTTAAGATTCAGCTTTCAGGCTGTTCCTCTGTCTGTCATCGCTGGGCGTTTTCGTCGGGAGTTACTCTCAATGTAAATATGCAGCTTGTTTGAAATTCAAAAGATTCAAATGTGCACAGTAGAAATTCAACTCAGCACTCGAATGGGGCTCAATCAATATTGCTCATTGAAACCACTGACAGCTTGGTATCCCATTACCATGTAGAGATCTTGCAAAAACAATTTCCCATAAATTCTTCCCCCGGAACAAATGGTTTGTGATGCCGACTCGACAAATTTCTAGGCCGTGTCTGCGAAGCTTAAGTTTATTTTAGCAGTTCATAAATAGAGGAGTGGTGCTTTACAAATGTCCCATGTTTATGTAATGTGACAACATGTTGACATGCACTTCAAATGCAACCGGGGAACAGAAATGCAAATTCATTCCTTTCCCAACAGTTGATACAAAATAAGTTTCCACTAATGTGCCGTTTACACAGTCAGTACAACTGTTTTTGCGCAATCAAAACAACCGTAATCAGGAAAATGTGACAACATGCATCAACAAAGAGCAGGCAGAGGCCCGAAAAAAAATTTCAGCATCCAAAATATTGCAGGCTAATTAACATTACCATTTTCCTTTTTCAATTAACTAGTTGGAGTGCCAGTAGGAGTGAGTTCAAAATGAAGATTCCATTGAATTCATTTTAAAATATACAAAATGATTCACACTGGTTAAAATCATACAAGCCGAGTTTCATAATTAACAAGTGAAAAAGTAAGCAGAGCTTACTAATACCCCTGACGTCCCCAATCATGCTTTTTCCGTTGGTGATTATAGAAATTATCACATTCCGATAATCAATTTTGACAAAAATAACAACACATCTATGACACTTAGCACTGCACCTCTCCATATGTTAGAAACTATGTGTGGCAAATTTGAAAAGAATCCATTAAATAATATTTGAGATATCAATCAGACAAACTGACATTGAACCCACTTGAAAATGTCTAAGTTCAAAAAAAGGAAAATGGCGATATTTTTGTGAAAAATCATCCAAGATGGCCGACACTTTGCACTGCACCTCTCCCTGTGGTTGAGAATATGTGTGCCAAATTTGAAAAGAATCCAAGGAATGATATTCGAGATATTGATCAGACAAATAATGTCTTTGGACGGAATGACGGACGAGCGGACGGACAGAATTTTTGGTTTATAACTATGTATGAACTTGCTGCTTAGCTTTCGTAAGCAAGAATAATATGCAAACATTTGTAGTCCTGTCACCATACTAAAGAAAGAGAATTAACCCTTTGTTGCATTAGTGGTTAGTAAAGTAATCAAACCCACCCACCACCCTTCATTTTTTAAGTTCTTATGAGGGATATTTTCGGGTAGATTGGTGATGATGTTTGAGCAATGAATGTGCTCCCAATATTGTTGTGTTCACTGAATTCACAGCGACATGGAAGCAGTGAATAGCACTAAAAGTGCATAATATGACCAAAATGGTGAAATCAATTATCTTTACCAATGTTATTCACTGAATAAGATGTGGTGGTAAGCTTGGAGTTTAGCATGACTGAATTAAAATAGGATGTTGTAAAACCAAATAGACTAATAATAATGCTATAATTATGTATTTTCACAAGTCACATTCAGAAACAGCACAGTGTAATTTAACATCACCCAGAACTACATAGAAAATCCATGGTACGGAGGAGTGACCCACTGGTTATACAATTAAAACGATTGAGATAATTACTGAATCAACCCACAGGATTCAGCCAGTAAACTAATTGGACAAAACTATTTTACGCAGAAACCTCTTTGATTACAAAACATAATGAGCAGCATCAGTCTTTTCCTCATCAGCTTTACAGGAATCAAAAAATAACCCCAAACTTTCATTTCAGAACACAAACACTTCTTCCAAGCCTGTTGAAAGATAAAATCAAGCCAACTTCAGGAAAAAAAAATGGAATATGGCGTGTTAAAATACAGATACACTATATTCAGAAAATTACCAAAACAAATCTTAATACAGAGTTCCATTGTGTGGCCCTGTTTATATTTTGAGGTTTATGGTTGTTCTTGGTGAATAAAAACCAGTTCTGAGATTCCACCGCAAATTATAGTGTGGAATAAAAATAATGACATAACGGATCTTTAACAAGGCCTACAGTGCACTCTATGAGAAAGGACTATTTCTGTTCTGAGAAACTTCCCGGCGCATGAAAGACCAGCATTAGCGGGCATGAGATTAAATCTAATACATATCATGAAGAAATAAGGCACAAGTCAGGCTGCCTCCATGATATATCCTGGAGGCCTACTTCCACTGAAACTAGGGTATGTTTTCTAAAAGCATAGTAGTTACCTATATTAGCAACTTACATTGTCTGAACCAGAGCCACAAAGAAAGAAGCATATAACTTGCTAACAGTCTTTAGCAACTATGCTTTTGGGAAACGTACTCCTGATTGGGAAAAACAGAGGTCTTTGCTCCCCTTAAACGGCCCTCCCATCCCCCAAACGATACACCAAACGATGCTTTTCCTGGGAAAATACCTTTGCTTTTACATCATGATGACCAGTACCTTCACCAACACCCCAAGCCGGTTGCCAGATAAGCAATGGGGATGAAGATGGAGGGAGAAATTTTAGTGACGTGTCATGACTGTGAAATGCCACTGCGGCATGAGTAGAATTCCACTCTTGTGGGGAGTGTGAGGCCTGTGAAATGTCAAAAAAAAAAAAAAAAGAAAAATCAGGACTATAGAGAAGCGCCACGACTGAAGTCCAGTTTGATTAATGTGCAGAAATCCAGAGCTTTCATGCCCCTGGGAGTGTGCTAACCTCATATTAGCTGTGGGGACCTTAAACAGTAGTTCAACAGTGAATCCTGGATCCTAATCACAAATTCCACGCAACTCACTTGAAATGGGGTGCAGTTCCCAAAAACACAGATGCTAACTTACACAGTTGGAACTAATGACTCTGAATGGTCAAACTATATAAGCTGCTACCATACAGCAGTTAGCAACTATGCTTTTGGGAAATGCACCCCCGAATGATTTCGATTGCTTAAGTACTTTCCGGCATAAATTTGACAAGACTCCCGATGGAACAAAAAGCCCATAGAGTGTACACTGCAAATTTACGGTTCCCTGGTAAGTCGCGGGCATTTATGCCAATCAGAGCAACAAATAGTAAACAATGCAGAGGGCAGTTTTGGTCTTTGTGTCTTAGGATTTTCACAAGCTTTTATTTGTCTTAATTAGGTGCATTTCATGTTTACAGCAGTTATTTACCCTCTTAAAAATCCATGCATCTCTGAAGAATAAAAATTACATATCCACATTGTTTATGGATAGGAAATAGCTGCATAAAAAGGAGAAAATGTAATGATTGAAGAATCGGTATGTTGCTAACAGGTACAAGCTAATTGACACACAGTAGTAAAAAAATAACAATTTTAAGGCGCGCAAATGTCAAATCTGAAGTCAAATCTGTTTTGTCATGTTAATGTTATGAAGTTCAAACAAAGTATTTTGAAAGCACTTAAAACACTTGCATTCAGCAAGCTAATTTGGACCTCTCTGATTTTCTCAGTGTCCAATTTGATTGGTTTCAAAATGTTATTAGCTGAAATTATTTTCAATGTAGGTATAGGGTCTTTTAGTCTTCCTAGCATGCATGAATATTGCTGTAAAAATATAGCTTGAGAGGTTAAATTACTGCTCTAAACATACATGCATGCACCAATTATTAAGAAATAAACAGCTAGTTGAAATCCAACAATTAAACCTGTGGTTGGACCAAAAACCAGCATACATAGTGCGGGCCCTCAGGTCCGATGTTGAGAACTGCCACTGTGGACTGGGGGTCAAGATTAAGGGTCAAGTGAATTGAGGTGAATGCAGATAGATGCCAGTGGCCTCAACTCAGGTCACTGAATCATGAGCTCTGTGATTGATCAGAACAACTGAAATGTAAAGACTTTTAAAAATGGCCAACTATTCTCAGCTGTCGACTTGTTCCGGGGAGCCTCCGCTTTGACGAAGAGATGAGAAATGTGAGATGCTTGTGAAGCTAGGCCAGTTACCACAGCTAGACTTTCTTGATTTCTGAGAGGGTTAACTGGTGTTCAGGACCCCAAAGCTTATGTTGTTTTCATGGTATTGAGAAATCATCAGAGAAGTTTTCCGTACCCTGGGCAAAACAATATGACCACATCAGAAAACCAGCAACTATATCTGACTACACCAGAAATCCAATGACTAAACGTGTATGTGGTCTAATATTCCACTATTAGCGGTAGCATGCCAATGCCCTAAATATACACAGTCAGAATGAAAGAGACGGGATATACTGTTAGATGAATATACACTACTCTCTCTTGGTCTGATAAAACGTTTATTTACATTTTGAGCTCATCTTGATTGCTTGGCTTGACTGCATGCACATGGCTAATTACTATAATATGAAGTACCTTTGCTTCCAAGAGGTCTTCATTGCTAATTGTCATCCACACATTTTAGTTACATGATATTATGACACTGCAGGGCATCACTGAATGCTGTTTTGGTAAAAGCCTGCAATTTAAGCTCTTCACTTCTCTTTTAGATGTTGTGGAAGTACCCGTCTCAGCATTATTTTTTCCAGAAGAAAGACTAAATCTCTAAAGATAATACAGTACACAAATTTTGGTAATTCAGTACGCCAATTTGCATGAAAAGAACATGCATAAATTCAACAATGCATTCGGAATGCTTTTAAACGGCCCAGAATATTCTCAATAGAATACTCTGTTAAAATGAGGGCCTTTTCACACCAAGGAGGAAGCGAATAAACAAAACAAAAATGCATCTATTAAAAATCCGAAGATTAAAAAATCTTCATGAGCCCATCCACACTAAATTTGAAACTTTCTTATTTTGCCATCAATGAGTATTTGTTTTGTTTCTTCGTCCATGGAGTTATGAGACGTTGAGAAATACTTCAGAAATCAGATTTATTCATTGTGAACCCCTGCTCTCAGTAAAAATAGTGGCAAAGCCACTGCGCCCGCTTGGCCAAACGTGGCCAAAATGGAACGCCCCCTATTGGCCAAAGTATCGGTCCGGTTGGGCGGAAAATCGAACTTGGTCTGGACCTTAAGATGCTATATACACATATGAAATATGAAAAGGATCAGTGAAAAACTGAAGACGCTAGAGCGCAGACAAGCCAAAAGTTTACGCACGCACACACAGACGCACGACATACCACCACTGAAGACCCCGCGCAAAGCATAAGCCCCTTGGGCCTTTTGGCCAAGCGGGAAAAAAATTGGAGCATCTTAGCTCGTAGAATAAGGGAGCTAGAGTTGTTTGAAGTTTTGCAGAAAAAGCCCCCTGGTGGCCAAACCGAGAATTGCAGCACGCCCAAAATAGAACTGGGGCTAGATCTTGGGCCCATATACATGCATGAAATATGAAAAGGATCCTTTGAAAACTGAAGGCACTATTGCAGTGAAACAAAATCTGTACATTTTAGGACCTTTGACCTACATAACCTTGAAATTCGGGTCAAATCAAAAACCCATGACATATATGATGAACCCTTAGCAGAACAACCTACAGTAAAAATTTGAGCAACTTAGCTCGTAGAATAAGGGAGCTAGAGCTGTTTGAAGTTTTGCAGAAAAAGCCCCCTGGTGGCCAAACCGAGAATCGCAGCAAGCCCAAAATTGAACTGGGGCTAAATCTTGGGCCCATATACATTCATTTAAAAAATGACAAGGATCTGTTGAAAACTGAAGGCACTATTGCAGTGAAACAAAATCTGTGCATTTTACGAACTTTGACCTACATAGCCTTGAAATTCAGGTAAAATCAAAAACCAGTTATATATATATATATATATATATGATCAACCCTTGGCAGAACACCCTACAGTACAAATTTTAGCACCTTAGCTCGTAGAATAAGGGAGCTAGAGCTGTTTGAAGTTTTGCAGAAAAAGCCGGCTGGTGGCCAAAACAAGAATCGCAGCATGACCAAAATCGAACTGGGGCTAGATCTTGGGCCCATATACATGCATATAAAATAGGAAAAGGATCCATTGAGAACTGAGGGCGCTATGGCGCTGAAACTAAACCGGCACATTTTATGACCTTTGACCTATATAACCTTTAAAATTAGGTCAAATCAAAAACCGATGACATATATGATGAACCCTTGGCAGCACAACCTACAGTAAAAATTTGAGCATCTTAGCTTGTAGAATAAGGGAGCTAGAGCTGTTTGAAGTTTTGCAGAAAAAGCTGCCTGGTGGCCAAAACAAGTAACGCAGCAGGACTAAAATCAAACTCAGGCTAGATCTTGGGCCCATATACATGCACATAAAATAGGAAAAGGATCTGTTGAGAACTGAGGGCACTATGGCGCTGAAACGAAACCGGTACATTCTATAACTTTTGACCTATATAACCTTTAAAATTAGGTCAAATCAAAAACCCATTATATATATATGATGAACCCATGGCAGAACACCCTACAGTAAAAATTTGAGCATCTTCGCTCGTATAATAAGGGAGCTAGAGCTGTTTGAAGTTTTGCAGAAAAAGCTGCCTGGCGGCTAAACCAGGAATGGCAGCGAGACCAAAATCGAATTCGGGCTGGATCTTGGGCCCATATACATGCATATGTAATAGGAAAATGATCCGTTGAGAACTGAGGGCGCTATTGCGCTGAAACGAAACCGGCACATTTTATGACCTTTGACCTATATAACCTTTGAAATTATGTCAAATCAAAAACCCATTACACATATGATGAACCCTTGACAGAACACCCTACAGTAAAAATTTGAGCATCTTGGCTCGTAGAATAAGGGAGCTAGAGCTGCATGAAATGTTGCAGAAATAGCCACCTGGTGGCCAAACCAAAAATGGCAGCAAGCCCAAAATCGAACTAGGGCTAGATCTTGGGCCCACATACATGCATATAAAATATGAAAAGGACCCGTGGAAAACTGAAAGCTGTATAGCGCTGAAACGACACGCACGCACGCACACACGCACGCACAACAGACCACCACTAATGACCCTAAGCACAGCATAAGCCCCTTAGGCCTGTCGGCCAAGCGGGCTAAAAACAAAAAAAAAAAAGCCACGTTACAATAGTATCTTTTTTATGCTCTACATTACAGGTACATCTAAACTGCTCTAATTTTACATAAAATTTTAAAGGCCACTAACAATTTAAAAGAATAAAATCCCCTTAAGCATGGCTACCAGATTTCCCTTTACTTCCATCTAGATATCACCCTTTTAAGTCAAGTGCAGTATGGCAGGGCATTCCTGATTTCTAATAATGTGAACCTTGACCCCATCCAGCCAGAACTCAACCCCTAATGTCAATTGCAGAGAGGCCACCACACATTAGGCCAGGCAGTGTGTCTACTCTTATAAAAAGATTGGTGATTGTTATAAAACCAAAGTGATTGTTTGTGCCCCCCGATCGCCCCCCCCCCCAAGACTTGTCTTCAAACAGCATAGCTTGAAAGTTCCGGACTTGCATGGCACTACCATTCACTGAACTAGAACTCTTTTCTTTACACGATCTCATTTTTTTACCGTTTACTGTCACATTTTACCACAAATGTCATGCGAGGAAACAAAATGAGCGGGCAAACTGGAATCAATGGGTAATATGACAGAGCCCATAGCAGAATATAAATGAGACAACACATTTTGTGGCATGGAGCTCAGAGAGGTCTCGACGCAAGCCATTACACTGTTTTTTTTTTTAAATGCATCAAACAAATAAGTACTTCCTTAGACACAAACAGCTCAGTGGGTGCACCCCCGTCTTGGCTAAACCCACATCCCCTGTCGCCTTGAACCTCAGAAATGTTTCAAGCTGACTGACTGAGGACTTCTGTGGAACGATGGGCATTCTGGGCAATGATCCCTCAAAAATTATTTTTGCTTAGAGCAGAAAATGTCTCTTTCTCCTTATTATCATCACAGCAATCTGTTTCAGTGTTCAGTTTCTGCAGTTTCACATAGTCAGCAGCGGCTCTCTCTCTGGGTCCTCTCAGAGCGTAGATAAAGAGAGAGAGAGGTATGCCGTGTCATGACTGCTTTAATGGAGGAGAATGCCACATCCACTCCCAACACAACCCACTACCCCATCACCCTTCCCCCCACACCCAAGTCCAAATCCCTAAGGCTCTAAATCTCCAGGGGGCCTTGGTTTCTCCTCTGACTGTGCCGAGCCGACCGGCGGTTCTTGTACATTTGCCAGTGGGGCACCTTGCTCTGATTAAAATGCTTTCTGTGCTTCTCATGCGAGACACACAGCCCTCACTGCTCCGCTTTGAGGACACTGCCCCTTCACGAGGTGCTGCAGTTAGAACACACAGATGGCGCCTCAGCCAATCAGCAGGCTGGCACACGGTGATGTCATAGGTATTGGCACTCTCAGTGAAGGGTCATAAAACGCTAGTATCCCCTTACACTGCACAAATGGTCATTTTATGCCTCTTTCATGATTTTAACTGTATCATTGTCTATGAGTACGACTTTTAAACTATCAAGTGATCATAGGACAACTGCTAAAAACAGTTGAGAAGGAATCAATAAGAATGTGGTACAAAAAATATAATCTAAAGAGCCAGTTCATACATTCATATTTCACCTGGTCCAAGATTTAGTTCCAGTTTGAATGGAGAATCTCTCAAAAAAATTCTTCAAAACTCGCCATTAGACATTCAAACAAGTGACAGGGTGGAATAGAAAATTGCACTTCCAAAATTGCTGGCTAAACTTTAGACTTCCTGAATTCTGGCAATGTTTAACACTGTACATGGCAAAGCAGCAGATACAGTTTCCTGTCCAGAGATACTTCCTCTTGTACAGGAAGTACAGTTTGTATTGATGAGAATGACCTCACTTCCACTCTGCTACCACTCAAGTGGGGGGGGTGTTCACTTACCATTGGTAAAGACCAAAAAATGTCACACCTAAGGTCAGGAATCTGGGAACTTATGAGTCTTCTGCCTGGTGCACATGCACATGTGCAGACTCAAGTCAAGGAAAAATGTAATGCCACTCAACGTTGATACTGACATCTCACTGTTAAAAATATCTGTCAGATGTTGGCTTCTCAGTCCGTTTTACTTGTCAGCCAATATGAGAATTCCTCTGTCTTATCCTACACTGCAGTTCTGTTTGTTGATGCTGACATTAACAGAAACCAGAGCTCGAGGAATGTCTCAAAATGTCATCTCAAAAACATTTGCGAGTGTCTAATTAAGAAAAGTTCATATCCAATTGCATAAACTAGACGCGAACTGGAAACGAGAAAACTCTCTCTGAGATCAGTCGTGCGTGTAGGTTTGGGATTTTTTATTTATTTTTATTTTTTGTGAAAATTGAATCAGAAAAAAATATTCCAACATCTGGTCTCTAAACTTCTTGGACTTGGATTTTGCCACAGCTGAATATGGGGGAATAGGGGGAAAAGGAGAGAAAATAAATAAACTGATGTATTCTGAGTTTGTAACCATACGAGAAGCCATTTTATTTTCCAGCTTGGACCAGTGAGAAGAACCAGGTAATTGTACTGAGGCCAGAGTGCTGCCAGTCCTTTATGGGACCATCCTGATGCCCAGATAAGCATAGTGTTTCATCTGGGAATGATGCCAGCTCAATTGTTTGCCAGTAAAAATATGATGAGTTTTGATAGTTGAAGCTGAATTTTAAATGAGCATCTTAGAGCCTGAGAGACTAAGACCTTTAACCAGTGATTGGTTGTGTAGTTTTAAAACATTGATGGAGCTGTCTGTCTAACATGCGCTAAAAAAATTTTACTCGAGCGAAAGGTCTTAGAAAAAGTGGCCAGTGTCTCAAACACTAGCCATTTCCTTCCCTCCCCCAAAAACAGTATAAACACAGCCCATGCAGGCTGGTAGTATGATAACCTACGACACCGTGGCTTTCGAATTCTTCATGGACTACATTAGGGCAGCCTAACCCTATTCCTGGTCATCCACCACCATAGAGATTTTCCTTCCAACCCCAACTACCAGAATAGTGTGTACCAAATTATGGTTGAAATGCAAACGTACAGGACGGTACGCCACTGAGCACCAGGTTGGGCAGCTTCGTTCGGTGGTTTTTTTAAAGCAGGGCCTTCTGGCCGCAGACCAAAAGCTTTGGCCCCTATGGAGATAGATGACCCTGGAAATGGGTCACTCCCGCGCCATACCTCATGTTTGGCTGCCACGGTGATGCACGGGCCCAGACAGGGAGTGGAGGGAGTGCAGGAACAGCAAGGAAAACATGAGAACAGGAAAAGGAGGCAAGGAAAAGAAGAGGAATGAAGCTAATGGATGTAAACAGCAGTTGCAGTGCAGTGCTGAGAGAACCAGAGGGTTTTAAAGTTTAATCCCGAGGTAGGAATTAGCCATAGTAAACTTGATCAGAGTTAAAAGCCCAGTTTCAATTCCCCACAAATGTAGCATATCGTTAGCCTCATAGCATTATTGCCTAAGTCATTTTTTGGCTTACTGTTGCGCTATCAAAAAAAATACCAGTGTGCCCGCTAAAAATTGTGGTTTTTGTTGTTTTCCAAAAACGTTCAAATATGACTTAGGCAATTATGCTATTAGGCAAACGATATAGCGGGGACCGTCAAATCGCCAGAAACACTACCACAAATATTAGATTTGGGATGCTCACGTCATACTGCTTTTGGATGAAACTGCTTCAGATATGGTTTCAATTCTGCCATGACTTTTACAGCTGCAGTTCTGTGGTTATTAGAACTACCCAACCAAGCGTCCGTCGCTATCTGTCGTACAACTTTAACTTGTGGCCACAGCACTTTTGTGCTGTTGTTATTTTTTGGGGTTCGGCGTACATTACCATAATTTTTGGTTAAGAATCTCATGCCACCTTAAATGATTTGGCCGTTTTTGGGACCGCCACACCTGCGATTTGGGCACCAAACGTTTGGCCCCTTTGGAACTTAGTATCCTTATCCTGCTTTTGAAACTGTAAGGTGCTGCATGTTAGGCTTCTCTCAAGCAGACAAATGCTGAAAGTCATTATTCAAATTTTCAAAATGACCTGTCTGTAATGATACATTTGTAATTAAGGTTGAGAGAATTCAAAGTTACAGCCATTTTCTGAGGGTAATTCTGATATTTTGCCCATCCCCTGTATGAATCCCATAACATCGCATGAACCCTATGACAGTACACTTAATACTCAACAGCTTACGGATAAATAGAGCCTTACTCGCGTCACTTTCTATCCAGTGTTAGCAAATAGCACTGGATGAATGCATCTGCTAAATGCTAGCAGAGCATTGCAAAGCTCACCAAAAATCAAGGGCCATGCTACGAGGTCGGAGATATCCTTGGTATCAGTTGTTTGATGTTTTTCACTCAGAGACACAACACAGAAAGAAGGCTGTGTGCTCATGATCTTCTAAAACAGCATATTTTATTATTTGCTGAAGAAAACAGTAAAATAAATAGCCAATGTTTTGCGCAAGGGTGTAGGCCATCTTCATTGGGCTTTCAAATTGGCAAAGGAACTCTTGCATTGAACCAGTTGAGTCCCTGCTAAACACAAGCTCACTCTACAGATGTCCCACACAGCCGCAACGTGGAATACCTTCCAGGCGATGAGTCGATGAGCTGGCTTCCTTTTACCAAGCAGGGAGGAGCGTGGAGGCGCTGGTTTGTCATCTACTTAAGGGGCTTCACCCACCCACCCCCCTCCATCGAGGAAAAGGCAGATTGTGACAGCCCCCCTCCAAACCAACCATGGAAAACAAATGAGAAACAAAATGGAGGTACAAAGCATTGCCTCAGTGACACTAAATTAGAAACAGAGGAGCTGCTGTCGCCGGTGAGGACGAGACCGGAACCGTGGAAGTGCAAACCGCAAAGCGAGCCAGGCATCTGCCGGGCCGGGTGACATCATAGCTGAAAGGTGGAAACAGTAATGCTCAGGTTCCTTCACCATGCACTGTAGCGCACAGCCATTCAAACCGCAAACTCTCTGTTTAACGTTATGTTTCACGGCTTCGCTGAAAATGTTGTACAAAAACCAGCGAAACTTAGGGGGGAAAAGTCCTGGGGCCTCCTATGATGATACACCCATCTGGAAACGCTGACCACCAAAGTAATTTGCAGCGGACGGTGTACATCTCCGTAAGGGCAAGGGTGAGTGCATTTCATCCGTCAACATTAGGGGCTCTCAACAACGGATGTCTCCGCTGCTCATGTTTTGAAGCAAAACTAAAGCAAACTGGTGTGGCTGCTGTATGTGTGGCCCAGCTCTAAGCTGGGATGAATCTATATAACAGACAGAGGAAGCCAGGAGGATGCGTGTGTCATCACACCTATATCTGTGTCAACACCTGAGCACCTGCAGACCTCACTAGAGGAGATGAGTATGGTAGCTGGCAACAAAAATATAATTTGTAACAAAAAAAAGTGAGTTAGCTGCTTTATTTATGTCAACAAAAGCTTATAATGGATATCGGAATAAAGCAGTGGTGTAGCCAGCAATGAAAACTGGGTAGGAAGAGGACATACCTTTAAACAGTAATTAGTCCTGACTTGTTCTCAATCGTTTTTCTTAATTAACAATACATTCACTCCAAAAACACTCCACACACTCTGTTTTCCTTGTTCAGGTAAGATGACAATCATTCATTTAGATGTGCGATTTGGTGCATTTAAATCAGCATTATTCAAATTTGTTTAAATGTGTTTCAAATTGTCCTTGATTTCATTCATACAATCATGAAGCGCAGGTTAGATCGCCTGATGTGCCGAAAAGGTGTCGTGGAAATTCCAGAGCAGTTTGTCTTTCGCGAAGCATAGGCCAATTTATGAACAAATTACTTTTCTGAACTGGATTTAGCCTATTATTTAGTTGCCCTTAGATCGCATTAAGAGCAAAGTCATATCTTTAATTGCCAATGGATTATTCTTGTATTGGAAAACGTGCTAGTAAAATAAAAATGATTGAGAAAGTGTCAGGACTAATAATGTTGTAACAGGACGTTCTGTGCGCACCCGATTTTCAGTTCTGGTTACCCACTTGAATAAAGTTGAACTTACCATTATGATTTAGCATGTGCTAAACTTGGGAATAATTGAAAAAAAAAAAACCAAGAAGAATCTCTGTTGACATTTATTGTTTTGATTTATCTTAAATGATCCATTGAACATAAGAGTTATGAGAAATCATTCTAAGAAACCTTCACATTATATAGGAAGTTTACGATTCCGCAACTCTTGAAGTTCTATGAAAGCCATGACCTCATGTTATTCCCTGTCCTGATTCTGAGAGCTTAACTTGAGGTACAGGGAGCTACTCCAGACCCCAGTTCTCAGGAAGCTGTGACATCATCGCTGCAGCCAGAGCACAATGGAGTCGGCTGCCCACTGACTTCCTGTTCGCTGGCTGTTGCCTGGGACAGGAAACAGTTCGAGCCCCACTGCCTCCAGACCTGGGAACATATCTCACTAAGAGCTCAGGCTTACCTGTATCCCACAACATACACACTCGTGCACACACATTACACATATACACTCACACATATGCCCACAGTTCACAAATAAGGAGATCAGGGGAGGAATAACAGGTAGGGATTGGAAGTCAGTGGTTCTTGTCCGCCACTAGAAGCCCCTGAGCAGGATAAGTGAAAGGCCTCACTCAAACATACAACAGGCCACAAAAAACTACATAAGTTGTTCAGGATAAGCTTATCTGCTCGATAGTGGAAAGAAAACGTAACACAACTTGAAAAGTAAACAGCTAAACCTGCTCCTTAAGTCTTATGGAGTGTATAGAGACTGTGATAACTACGATGGTTAGGTTATACAGTCTTTCTGTAACAGGTTTGGTGCAATGTGATGGTCAGGCATTGAGCTTCAAGAGCCATAGATATAATTAACTGACTGACTACAATCGACTGGCGAACTGTACAAGGCGCTCATGGACCGCTCATGGAAGGGATACCAAGTTTATCACCCGCCCCCCCAGACCCATGAACAGAAATAAGTGCGTTAAATAACCAACAGCTGCATGAGGGGACTGCAAAATGGTGGTATTTTGAAGAGTATTTTGGCTCTGAAAAAAGTTCCATTCCTACAGCAGCACCAGGCCAGGCACATATTAATCTGTAAGGGCTCAGTCATGAAAGAGATGTGCAGACGTTTGAGTGAGGTGGACAGAATTTAAAAAATATGCTCCGTCCCAATCCTCAAAAATGTATTGGACCCTCCAACCCCTAGACTGCTGAATTTGGTATAATTTTTCCCCTGGCTCATACAAACTTTCCCCAGGCCCACATTGTGCGGATGTGGTCCAGTTACACGCCTTTCAATTCAATTCACTCGGAAAGGACAACATATCACATTTTTATTAATTGGCCAGACGTCAAGACATGCACAGGCACGAAGAGACTTGGAGACGAGAGGAAATTTCATTAGGGATTTTACACTTGTAAAGAAATGGCTATAAATGAGAAATTTTCCCAGGGCTCTACCTAGCCTGGACCACTGCCTTCCTCTAGATTTGATACCGACAGTCTCTGGTCTGCGGAAAATAACTTTCCAATGACAACTGGAGAGAGAACAATGCTGATAGTGACAATAATGGTAGCGCGACCCAATTAACTCTGATTTTTGCTTGATTTCCCTGAAGTTTGTTGAATGTTTGAAAATGCATTTGCTCCTATATTATAGGTCAATGTCACATACATATTTTGTATCTAGTGCTATCAGCACTTCACTGAAGCTATATCACACTTACATTGAGTGAAATATTCAAACCCAGGATTCAATGTTTTTTTTTTTTTTGTGTAGCATTACATCGAACAGAAAATATCTAAAACTTGTCCATCATTTCATACACACTTTCCAAAAATATAGCAGGACATATTTGAGATCTTTGGGAACCCTGTGATCTCCCCAAGAATTTTAAATAGGCCTGAGGCGCTGCAGGTTTGAACAAAGCAGGTGTATTTGACACACTCATACAGGGTCGCGGTGTTGAAGAGCTTAAAAATACATTAAGTTCCGTAAAAATTTGGATTGTCATGCAATTTTAATGGGATTCCATTGCTTTAAGGTTGAGTTGATATAGATGAGGGTGTTCACATCCATAAGAGTTAATCATGTTGGACTTACACCCATTTAGAATTGAGTCTGATGAAATACTAATGACTCTCAATGAAACAATCAGAATGAGATGGCAGTTTCAATGAACTCTAAGGCAAGCAAAGAAACCAACACATCTTGAGGATGACATTTTTTTTCTACTTCCCTGAAACCCATGTGTATTGAGCGAGGAACCAAAAACCAGAAGGAAGTTAAAAAGCATTGTGTGTGGATGCACATAACACCGGCAACAGAGGCAAACATGAATTAAGTATTCCGCTCCATGAATTTTTCAAAACAATGTGATTGTTTCTTACGACATCATTAGCACCTGACCTTAAAAAAGATTCTGTCTGCATGCACAGCAGGTTCAATTTTCTGAGTATAAATTAAGCATACCCTTTGACCAAAGGCAGTCTGCAGAAAAGTGATGGATCGTGGATTTATTTTGCTGTGGCTGTGCTTGTTATTTGCTATTTTACACCATTACTAATTCACTGTTATTAGTTGGCCATTTCATTCATATTGACTCCTGAAAATTCTAGGTTGTTCTATCATGGAGTTAGCATTACTGAGGTCTTTAATCACTTGACCAGACAAATTACTTCCCAGATGAATAAATGTATACAAATGTTCGTGCCTGTTTGCAGTCATAACAATATGGGATCGGTCAGAGATGTGGAGGGTCACTGATAAGCATGTACAGGTCAGACTGTAGAGTAATTGCGGCAGGACTCAAACTGGAAAATAATGTTTGTTGTTATTACTCAGCTGAGGCATACCTTGGAATACTGGGCCTGATGAGACAGTAGTGCCCCGGACTCCCCTGAAATATATAAGGGCTCTCATAATCTCCTTGAACCGTCAACACCTTACACCTTGTTCCTACTTAAATGTTTTCCATTTGCCACCGACAGTTTTACAACGACCACATTTGTTTCAGGGAAGAAAACTAGATTAATTACTTCATTCTTATTCTCAGAGGAAAATGTTCTTGAAACAATCCTATCTGGCTCTCCTCGAGAGGATTTAAGGGTGGAATTACCCTCAGACTGTGGTCATGTCTTCGTCCTGTAGTGTCCAGTGCATCCAGACCGCACTGTTATTCTTTCCTAAGATCAGCCTTCCTGGGTAGCCTGGAGAGACCGATCTTCACCGGAGTGCTTTTTGGACAAAAAAACACTCCAGTACTAATCTGGCCCCATGCCCAATTTACGAATTTGCTTTTTTTTTTTTTTTTTTTCACGAGCAACACAGGACCATTCTGAAGAGAGGAGATCACCCCTAATAAGGCAGTCTTAACCTATCCCAACTGAGCACCTCAGAACTCCTCCTCTCTCTGAACAGAGTTTGTTTTGGACGGAGAAAAAACAGGCAGTGCTTTGATTGCAGCGTTATTTGATTTAGCTCGGGTTCATAAGACGTCTGGGTCGGGGATGTTTGGGTTGCTTTCCCTCTCTTGAAGGCATGTTCCCGTAGGCGGCTGGAACAGGTTGCTGAGTGGAAGGGAGCCTTGGTTTAGCTGGACGAATGGTGACGTATGACAGCTGCGGTATTTTCACTGGACGAGTGCTGAGGGAGCGGGGAGCTGCCTCGTTTGGAGAGAAAATAAGGGGGCAACAGTTGAAAATGAGGTGGCCTTCAATCACTGGAGCAGCTGTGGTTCATGAAGTATCGTGACATCACGCAGGAGCATCCCACTTCTTTACGCGCGACCGTGGATCTGTTGAACCTTTTGCGCATTTTAAGGAGCTGCATTTCAAGTCTGCTGTCAGAATGACAGGATGTGGTTAAAAGAAAGCTTACGCACTCCAAGAGTTGATCCACCTGGGCCCATCCTTATAAAACTCAGGATCAGACTGCAAAATAGGAGCGGTTTAATGATGGGTGTTAATCGGACAGCGTGGCGTTCTCAGATAACGGGCGGAAAAGCCAGGAAGTGCACCTGGAAGGGATAGGAGATCAAGGACAAGATTCAGTCCTGATGGAGTTCACTTCTTCAAGGCAAAATGCTCTGATTGTGTTTTGGTTACAGCGTAACAAAAAATCCTTCTGGGACAGACAAATCTGGCAACTCTACTCTAATGGATTCCAAATGAGGAAAGGGCTTTCTTCAGCTGTCATATTGGGTTCCCTTATTATACATTTCTCCCTCATCCCTTTTCACTCTGGAAAACAAGAACAAGTGACTCCAAGTCCAACTATGGACTCCTGTTCCCAATTTTTGCTCAAATGCATACACACGGGTAAACACGCGGACTTAAGTGCACATGTCTCACCATAGACAGCATAACACTTTTGGTATGTTGTTTCCAACCAACGGTAATCCCTCCTGGTTACCTGGAAAAAAATATTCAAAGCCTCTTTCGCGAGTAAGTGTGTTTTTATGTTGAAATCTCAGCACCAATCTACTGCCTTCACCGTGGGATCATCAGATTCAGTAGACCTTCGCCCCCCTGACCAACCCACCATTTAAATAAGCAAAATATCTTCTCTTGGATATCTCTTGTCTATCAGTATGAAGATGTATGTCAGTCGAGAGAAACAATCTTGATAGCTCAAACCACAGCATCCCATGGCTACAAGGTAGTTTTTTCGCCTTTCAGGAACAAAGCAACAGAGAGAAACCGGAGGAGGGGGATTGGAAAACTTCATTATTTGTGCTGTTAAGCCTTCGACTGCAGCTGCACACAAATTTTGAGCCACAGGCTCTGGCATGGTCCATATCAGCCCTGTCCATCGCTGCATTAGCAAAGAGATTTTACAATTTTATGTTCTGTGAAGTGTTTAAAAAATATTTTCCTTGAGCTCTTTCAAGCCAAATAATATTACCGGTTGAGCAACCGTGGTAAAGCAAGACACTTCTTGGATGATGAGCCGCGATTTTCTGCGGCGAAATTGGCGGGAGAACAAATGGCCTTGAGATTGAGAAGTAGAAATGATTCAGCGGCGGTTCTTTTTTTTTTTTTTTTTTTTTTTCT
This sequence comes from Gymnothorax javanicus, assembly GCA_029692085.1. NCBI lineage: Eukaryota > Metazoa > Chordata > Actinopteri > Anguilliformes > Muraenidae > Gymnothorax > Gymnothorax javanicus. Next base: position 39,179,637 of record CM056197.1, read on the forward strand.
AATAAGCTGTGCTCGCAGCTGAAATTATCTATCTGCTACGGTGGCTGTAACATTCTTGACTGATGAGGAAGGACCACAGACATACAAGGTCAGTTTGGAGAGTAGATCAAGGCTTTTAGGGATATAGCTATCACTCTGTCGGTTAGCATTTTTTTGTCTGGCGCATAACTCAAAAACCATTCAGAACTTTTTCCAAAAAACTTGGCTAACACATCAGATGTATGCTTTAGCAGTGCATTTTTGCAGTCTGGGGAATACGCCATCTTCTGACGGCTCTTGTTCTCATATTCTCATAGGGGTTGCATGGTTGAATAAACAGGAGGCCGCTAATTTATGTGGTTGAGCCAGTGCGGCCTGCTTTACCATGCAGCCCATACAACCAGCTGCATATAGAAAAGCCTGGAGTGGCAGAGTGAACAAGTGTTCCAGTACTGGAGTTCCCGGGTGAGACATGCTGACGTGTTGCCTGAGTCATATATCTCTGTGCACAGTGGGAGAGAGTTTTCATCATTGCAAGAGTGTTAAAACCCACTGAATGAAAGCCGCAGATTACTGCCAGCCCATTTGCCAGAGGATATTTCGATCAAATCGATTGCCGGCCATTCAGTTGTTCTTTAAAGTTCCTGACACCTCCTCTCCCAAGACCGACAGGGTGGGGAGAGAGGGGAGAAGATGTGTGTCTCTATGATGGATGGTCATCAGCTTAGGGAGTCTGTTTTTTCTGGGTGTGTGTTTATGGGTGTGAATGTGGGAGCACTTGCACGTGCGTGTGCATGCAAGAGTATGTGCATGTGAGTGTGTGTGAGTGTGTGCGCATGTCATGTGCATGCGTTTATGCCTGCCTGTGCATGCACGTGGGTTTGTTTATGCCTGAATAGACACGTGTGGATGAGCATGTGTGGGTGTGAGCATGTGTGAGCATGAGTGCATGAATATGTATGTTTTTAATGCGTGTGTGTGCATGCATGAGTGTACAGGCCTGTGTGTGAATGCATGTGTATGTGTCAATGCCTGTGTGTGCATGTGTGTATGACTGTATGTGTGTGCAAATGCATGCATGTCTATTTATGCTTGTGTGTGCATGTAAGTGTGTGTATATGTGTGTGTGTGTGTGTTTATCTGTAAGCTTGTGTATTCGCAGAAGCGCAGAATGAACAGAGCCATTACCAGCAGCAGTCGTGCAGGACGCCTCCTGGGTTGTGAGTTCACACACCGTTTCTTTACGATCCCCCCGCATCTCCCCCACCTCCCGCTACTCCGCCCCCCTAATAAAAGTCAGGCCAATATCCTCCAAACCACACACACAGCGTATAGCATCTGCCTTCATTTTTGGCTAAGGCAAACAGACGTGTGTGAAAGGCTCCCCTCGCTTCATACACTTGTGCTAACACGCTACTCTGCTGGCTATCACTTTCTATGTGTTTACTTTTAATAATGAGAAAGCCCCGTTCCATCTCGGTAAGAGTTTCATGATGAATCCTCAACTTGCAGAAAAAATTGTCACAGTAAATGGAGAAAATTTTAAAAGCGGGAGCAAAAATATTTGGGAGCTGAGCACGAATCCACAGAAGATTATTTCAAGAAAACTCCAAAAATAATCATCACCTGACCTACTATGCTGTTCTCAGCTATTTCATGTAGTTCATCTGTTCACAGTTATTAACCCAACAGAAAGTAATTCACATATGCGGGATAAGATTTTGGCTCACTGTATAAACAGTTGAACTGTATATATGCATCCTGTTATTATCCTGACCAGGAACCAAATGCAAAGGAAGAGTACAATCCAATAGTAGGGTTTATTGATAGTAATACAGTAAACAGACAGACAGAGCCCAGAGCAAAATGACACAGTTCAATTCAGATATAACAGACAGGCCTGCAGGGACCGTGTCCGCACCGGGCCAGTGGGTTTCAGGGAGGCAGTGGAGATTTGCAGGAACGCAACCTAGTCCTGCTGAGCACGGGAGGCTTGGGAGGCTGTTCCTAATAAACTGGGCAGAGGAACAGACTAAGGCATCATTAAAAGGATTGTGGTCCCAATCCTGGAGATCGAGAGTTAGGCTTGCGAGCTTGTTCCTGTTGATAGACCTTGGAAGAGAACTTCTGTAAATCGCTTTCATTGAGGTTCGAATGATTTCTGAAGATGAGGAGCTTTACAAACAAATACTGACTGGTTGCTAAAGGGTATATAGCAAGTGACAATCCAGCAACTTGTAAACTCAAAGTTGTGGGTATAAATACATCAGCACACACGTGAGGGAAGGGAAACATAAATGGAACACAGCTGGCGATGGAAGCACGCAGGACATACACCAATCAAAAGAGACAATACTAAAGAGTCATGTAAGATGCTGGATGAGAGGTGACACAAGAGGAATTCATACCTGAGTTGTGAGACATCCCATAAACTGAACACTCTCTAGTGGTTATGTTATTTCACTAGGAGTCGGCAGTTAGAGGTTCAAACCCCACAGCAGTTCCAATAAGATTGCTCCAGGAGAGATAGGCCTCAGCTATTTCCATTGGACTGTAAGCGTCAGCCAAATAAATGGAATGAAATGCTATGCATTTGAAATTACACCCTAATGGGCGAAAAAAATAAATAGTCCCTTGAGTCGCTGTGCTGGGGGAGTGACCAGGAATCGTCTCCTCATTTGTCGCCATTACTTTGATGTAAATCTGTATAGTCGTCTAATTATTATTATTATTATATTATAGATTGTGAAAGCTGAACAACAAAACACTTTCAGAATGATTTCAGACACACAGTTCAAAATATCAAGAAACTCCCAGTAAACCTTTTAGTCTGCATTATAAAAACTCACGTATGCACGTGTCGTGATGTTAACCCTTTAAAGGGAGTGTTGGAGCAGACCGAAATCAGGGGCTTGGCCGCTCTTTAGTCTTAGGAAAAGGAGACTAAGGGGTGATCTGATTGAGGTCTTTAAATATGTTAAAGGGATTAACAAAGTGAATTATGTAGGATTCCTTCGACCAAGTGTTGTTAGTAGAACTCGGGGTCACAAATGGAAGTTGACCAAAGATAAATTTAGCACCGATATTCAGACATATTTCTTCACCCAAAGAGTAATTTCGATGTGGAATATCTTGCCTGACCATATTGTTGAGGCAGAGACCTTGGGAGTTTTCAAGAGCAGGCTTGACTTAAAGCTAGATACCATTGAGTCATTGAGTATCTGAAGTGATATATTTACAATAGTATAAAGAAACTGGCGAGCCTAGTTGGGCTGAACGGCCTGTTCTCGCCATTCATGTTATGTTATGTTAGCTATCCCTGGCTCCACTCAGAGCAGATGCATTTTCTTAATGAAGTCACACAGACATACTTGTGAAATGGCGCCAGGTCAGACTTTACTGGTTACCACCTTCAACTCTTTCCCTTTCATCCAAAAATACCATGGAAGATACCAATCTGAAAAGTGCTTCACAGACAAACTACAACAGCAGCAATTACAAAGGTCACTCACTATATTTTTTCATTAGTGACAACTATGTTCTGTTTTTAACTTCAGCATGAAGAAATGGTCATTAGGAAAATCAAAGCAATTTGATAATGCAATAATGCACAAAGCTCCCCCTTTCAAAGGACTAACAGCAACAAAAAATGAATATTTATATTATTATTGCTGAATATTTAACTATTAATTTGACTGTAAGTAGTATTGCACTGTGGTGAGGAAGTGGAAGTTAAAATGAGGTTCAAGGTTCACATGGCCTATGTTGAACACAAGCTCCTTCACTGAGAATATCTAGAGTTTATGTGTAATTTAAAGAAAGAAAGTTCTCCTAGATAGTACCAGAAAATGCACTAAAACAGTCCTGTCTGAATACCTATTTTCTGCTGAGATACTATTTCAGTAGCAGGTGGGTACGTAATCCCCTGTAGTATTTATTTTGATTATTGAATTACATTGGTTTCATTTCCAGACCCTAAGCCCCTCTTTGCTTCTCATGAGTGGGGTTATGAGGACATTGCAGGCCAGCTGAGGTCCTATCGAGTCTCATGTTTTGCTCTAAAGCACGTCAGGTGCTGTTAGCGTAGCCACCTGCGAGACATTTCCTTTGAAAAACAATAGGGCTTTCCGCCTTCAAACGCCGCTAGCTTCCCGCACAGCTGGAGAAGGGGACGGATGAATGCAGAGATATTTGCGGCACAGAGAGAGAAATTAAGGCATGCTACTTCAATCAGGAACATGAGCTCTTGAACTTATGGCCCCCCCCTCCCTGAAACAGTTGGCGGTTGTTTAATGAGCTGCGCAAAACTGTCCAACACAAGCAATTATGCATTGTGACACCTTTCTGGCAAGTCAGTCTCCAAAGGAAATTCTGCTCACAATTCACTGTCACCTGGATTAGCACAACGCTATTTTAATGGCCTGTAATACACACAGCGCATAGATTTCATTTTATTTGGCAGCTATATTCTTTGCATTTAAACAGCTAAGGTTCATTCATCTGCCCGTTGTCGTGTTGTGGTCCAGATATGTAAACAGGTTCTCTAATCTGATTCATGAAGGCATAAAGGCTGTCCTGGGAGCAAGTATGCCATGTCATTGGCCAAGCTTCATGTCTATGCATTTTATGAATAGATTACGCACTTCAGCCATCATCTATGTAATCATTATGGTGAACTGTCTGATTACAGATGCACACTGACGAATCAGAAAAAAAAATAGTGGCAAAGCCAGTGCACCTGCTTGGCCTATTACAACATGGCCAAAATCAAACTTGGCCTAGATTTTATCTCATATATACGCATATAAAAAATGAAAAGGATCCGTAAAAAACTGAAGGTGCTAGAGCGCCGACAAGGCAAAAAAGTTTATGGACGCATGGACGCACGGCGAACCACCACGACGGCATCTAACCACAGCATAAGCCGGATTGGGCTAATGGCCAAGTGGGCGAAAAAGTAACTCTATCCCAAGCATTATGAAGCTTACAGAACATTAGGAGTCAGCACAAAGACATGATAACACAGTATTTGCATAAATAAACCAGTGCTTCAAGACCGATCCACTGTTCTGCAGCAGTCTTCCAGATGGAGCTCCTTAATTAAGTGCTCTTCCAAAAACAGCCCGACATCACGCTTCAATACATGCAAACACTCCCTGTTTCTCATTTTCACACACACACACACACACACACACACACACACACACACACACACACACACACACACAATGTCATACACACACTCAATAAGGACCTGACAAAAAAAAAAAAACTTCTCCTGCACTAGTGCTTAGTAGTTAGCGCAAACTAACCAGGAACAGGGCTTGTGTGTTCTCCTGAACCGCTCGCCGGTATGGAGAAATGTGCAGCTCAATCAGGTGTTCAGGTCGGCCCATCTGCCTTCCTCAGGGGTTTTATGGGGAAACAGGATGAAATTATGACCTATGATATTATTAAATGGCAATTTTCCAACTCACAGCAGGAGTTAGCAGCTTGCTACCAAAGCAGCTGGAACATTTTTTTTCTTTTGGTTCTGTTTTGTTTTAAAGGTTCAGGACGGGCATTGCGAGACTGCAAACCCTACACATTTTTTTGGTTTCTCACAACCCCTACTGAGCCAAGCTCATCTTTACAAACTTGTTCACCGACACCCCCCTCTCGTCCACATTCCTCTTTTGGGGGGGTTGCCTGTTTTTTCCCATGCTGAACACAGCCAAACTTTTTCAGTCCACTGTAGCAACCTACCCCCATCGACTCAGGAGAAGGACAAATGTCATAGCACGTGATTCGTCCAACTCACTTGGGGACTGGGCCAACCTTCTCAACACATTCAAGCACTCCGTCTAATAACTACACACCATCTATGCCATCGGAGAATTTACGCAGTCAGCGTGTATTTGACTCGTACACCGAGAGGCACCTGGCCAACCAGGATGTGGCCACTAGAGAGCGACTAACAAATTTTACCAACCTCACCCCTCTGGCAATAGCCAGTAATGGCGTGGCTGAGAATCGATCCCCCAACCGCAGGGCTCCCAGATGATCGCCTTAGCTGTGAGTTACTTGGAGGCCCCTCCTCATCCATATTCCCAATTTTTTAAAGATAGTGGCAGCACGCAGGACAGTTTCGTTTTACTACCCATAATTTACTGTAGGAAGTCAGCTTTGTGAAAAACTTTTTTCCTGCTGTACTATTGCAAGCGTATGCTACCATATGCAGAGCTGGAAAATTAAGGTTCAAAAGACAAAATTCATGCAGTATACTTTGTTTCAGTCAGAGGTGGACAATCCAGGTTCAGAAAGTAAAAGTCCTCCCCAGTCTTTGGTTCCAACCACCTGGATTTGCTTATTGGAACAACACTTCAGCCAAAATGAAGTATGACCCCCATTCCGAAATAGTTGGGACAAAGTGTAAATCGTGAATAAAGTCTAAATGCAATGACTTTCAAATCACACCAGTCAGTATTTTATTCACAATAGAACAGAGATAACATAGCAAAGGTTGAAACTGAGAAAGTTTACAAGTTTATCCACAAAATGAGCTTGTTTCAAATTTGATGGCTGCTACAGGTCTCAAAAAAGTTGGGACAGGGGCCTGTTTACCATGGTGTAGCATCCCCTCTTCTTTTTAACACAGAGTGGAGGCGTCTGGGCATTGAGGAGACAAGTTTCTTGAGTTTAGCCATTGGAATTTGATGCCACTCTTGTTTAATACAGGCTTCCAGCTGCTGAAGAGTTTTGAGTCTCCTTTGACAGACTTTTCGTTTAATTATGCGCCAAATGTTCTCAATCGATGAAAGATCAGGACTGCAGGCAGGCCAGTTCAGCACACGGACTCTTCTACTACGAAGCCATGCTGTTGTAATAGCTGCAGTATGTGGTTTTGCATTGTCCTGCTGAAATACACAAGTCCTTCCCTGGAATAGATGTCGTCTGGAGGGGAGCATATGTTGGTCTAAAACCTTTACATACCTTTCAGCATTCAGGTGCTTTTTAAAATATGCAAGTGTCCCACACTATATGCACTAATGCATCCCCATACCATCAGAGATGATGGCTTTTGAACTGAACGCTGATAACAGGAGGGGTGGTCTTTCTCCTCTTGAGCCCAGAGGACACGACGCCCATGATTTCCAACATGAATGTCAAATTTGGACTCGTCTGACCACAGGACACTTTGCCACTTTGCTACAGTATATTTTAAATGAGCCTTGGCCCACAGAACACGGCGGTGCATCTGGATCATGCTCAACAATGGCTTCCTTTTTGCATGATACAGTTTTAGGTGGCATCTGTGGATGGCACAGCAGACTGTGTTTACAGACAGTGGTTTCTTGAAGTATTCCTGGGCCCATTTAGTAATGTCAATGACAGAATCATGCCAGTGAGTGATGCAGTGGCGTCTGATGGCCCGAAGATCACGGGCATCCAGTAAAGGTCTTCGGCCTTGTCCCTTATGCACAGAGATTTTTCCAGTTTCTCTGAATCTTTTGATGATGTTATGCACTGTCGATGATGAGACCTTCAAAGCCTTTGCAATTTGACGTTGAGGAACATTGTTTTTAAAGTATTCCACAATATTTTTTACGCAAGCCTTCACAGGTTGGAGAGCCTCTGGCCATTTTTACTTCTGAGAGACTCAGCCTGTCTAAGACATCCCTTTTATAGCCAATCATGTTACATACCTGATGGCAGTTAACTTAATTACTTGCTAAATGTTCTTTCAGCTGATTCTCTTATATATTAATTCCTTTTCCAGCCCTTTTTTGCCTGTGTCCCAACTTTTTTGAGACCTGTTGCAGCCAAAAAATTTGAAGTGAGCTCATTTTGTGGATAAAAATGTAAAATGTCTCAGTTTCAACATTTGAAATGTTATCTATGTTCTATTGTAAATAACATATTGGCTCATGTGATCTGAAAGTCATTGCATTTTGATTTTATTCAGAATTTACACTTTGTCCCAACTATTTCGGAATTGGGGTTGTACATAGTGGTGATTTAAGCTGTTTGCACTCAGTGATGGAAGTAAACATGGCAGGACTTTCTGAGTCCTGGAATGTCCACCTCTGGTTCTAATTGCCCATGTCAGCTAATTAGCACAAGCCTACAGGCAGGAGGCAGGACTGATCAGTGATATCAGCAGACAGAGTCCACAGGTGGATGAAACACAGAAGCTTTCTGACAACTAGAGGTCCTCAGCTCAGTAACTTCACCTCTGCAGAAGTATTGAAAGAAAAGAGGAGTGAGGGGGAGGAGGAAACATTTTCACAAGTATCAGGGCTCCATCTGTAACTTTTCACCCCAGCAAACGCAGGTGTTCTTTTTTCCTGCAAAAGCACCGATAACACTGCCTTTCCCTTAACTGTATAAGCCTTTGCAGAAAGTACTCACCTCTGATATGTACAGGATACATTACTGGAGAAATAATACAGCTCTTATGTCTGCCAATGTACAATGAATGAAATCCTGGTTGACAATGTATTTCATTCCACACAGTATTAGCACAGCCTAATCATTAAAAAAAAAAAAAAAACAGGCAGTGGACACTGGCTTTCCTGCATAGCCCGCTAAATGCAATCCTACACTGATATGTTGGCCGAGCAGCAGTATTAATTGGAGGCCTCTCACTCAGACTAGCGAAGACCTAAAGTTTCAGTGTCATAGAATAACAGTAAAACAGCCTGTCAACACTACATGAAGTTATAGCCTGACGAAAGCAGATATGTCATCTTGACTCAGCCATCGTTGACCCCTGACCATTGACAAACTTCAGCCAGAAAGTTGGAAAAATTTTTATGAGAAAAATAAAACAGGAAAACTGATAATCACAACTGTCCTTCAGGCCAGTGACAGCATTTCTGTTCCTGGAGATCTGCCATCCAGCAAGTTTTCATTTCGAACTCACTTCAGCAAGCCTGACTCAACTTTATCAGCAGGTCAACAGGACCTGGAGCAGCTGAGTAAGGTATGTGCTTTAGGGTTGCATAGAAAACCAACACAACAGCACAGTACTGTGAAAAAGATGTTGCCCCCTTCCTACCTTCTTCCAGTTTTGCATATTTTCAGAATATTTTGAGACAAAATTTAAATCATAGATAAAGAGAAACTGAGTAAAATGATTAGTGCATTTGTTGATTGATAAAAGTTATTCAACACCAAATAGCCCAGTGCAAAAAAAATAATTGCTCTCTTAGCTGTGGAACTCCCAATAAACCAAATTTTCTTGATGACTGTGTTGGTTAAGACAGGTCAGGGCCCTGTGTTTTCAGCAGGGGGGAAGCCAAGGTGCCATAGGGGGTCCAAGTTCTCGTCATACTCCGCCCAAATTTCCCCTCACCCCTCTTAACGCCCCCCTGCTCTCACAGCCAGTTGGTCCATCCTGCTCACAGTAAAACAATGAACTCTACCTCACCCCTCACTCCCCTCCTCTGTGCACTCGTCTCCACTCAGAGTGATCAGATTTCTGCTGCAGATCTTTGGCCCAATAAAAACTTTGAGATGTGTATGTGTGCGTGTGTGTGTGTGTGTGTGTATGTGTGCGTGTGTGTGTATGTGTGTGTGGGGGGTGGGGGGACTTTTTCCTCCCACTACAGTGTGGGGGATGGGTGAACCCAAACAGATGAGACTTCTTAAAGGTTTCAGTGCAGTGCGCTGAAGTTCCCTCAGACTCCAGGACAGCCAGCGATCGGACACCGAAGTGGGGCAGCGAAGGTGCCATCACTCTCCAGGTCAATCCTGATCGCTTATTCATGATGGGCAAGCGAGCTTGAGATGGAGCAGTTGGAAAAACATCACAGTAAGCCGAACGAACATCAAGCTTCAGACTGACAGTCGCCATGTCGACCGAGTTCCCCCTTCCTCGGCTTTTAAAATCATTTTCAAATTACTCGGCGAGGCACACATAAAACTAATTCTTTTTTGTGCCTTGTTTTTATTTCCCGAGGAGCAAAATTAAAAGCTTTGGCAGAGGTCTAGCTCTCTGTGTTTACAGTAATAAGAGGCTGGAGCGTCTTCGTTCATAAAAAAAGGGAAAAAAAGACGAGGCGGCGCACTCCCCATCTCTCTCCACCGTCGAGGAGCACAAATTCTTCCCCACTGATGCATTGCAGACAGCATCACAGCTCTCTACGGCTACACCAGCCTTGAAATAGCACCGCTGCCAGTCAGTGAGAGAGAGAGAGACTGAGTTTCCTTTGTGACCGGCTGCTCGTCTAAGTTTCACTGGCCTGGCTTAACATTGCTTTGAGGACCCAGCATATGTTTTAATGCAGGGGAGATGCATTCCAGCACTGGAGGGCTGCAGAGTCTACAGGTTCTTGTGGTTTCCTTTCAATGAACAGTCCATACAGGCCAATGAACAAGGTGGGAGGGCTCTTTCTCCAAACAGTGAATCAACTGGAGCCCACCTGGACAGGAATAAAACCGGCAGAGACTGAGGCAACTGCAGGAGTGGAGTTAAGCCTGCAGACACTGCAACCCTCCAGGACTGGAGTTAAGCCAGGAGCCACTGTGGTCCTCCAGGACTGGAGTTAAACCAGCAGACGCGGCAGCCATCCAGGACTAGAGTACAACCCACAGGCACTGTCGCTCTTTGGAGCTGGGGTTAAAACAGCAGATACTGTGCTGCTCCAGTGCTAGATGTGACCCAGCAGACACTGCGGTCCTCCAGTTTGACACTCCGGGTTCAGTATCTGAACTGTATCACCACGGCCGTAAACGTCTGGTGCAGACAGCACTATGGCTAACCAGAATGCCATAGGTAATGAGCCGAAACTCGAAAAAGAGTATTTCTGTGAAGACCGATTACTAGTTTGCCATGCTATTCTGAGAATGAAAATAAATGTACAACTTACACCCACAAATTGTAGATTTTGAAAGTCATGTTATAAGGTTACTGTTGCAGGGTGAGAGCATGGTGTTCATGACAGCTTACGGAGAGGAAAAAAAAAGACACAAGCCATGCCATCGTGATTTATGCAAAGATAGTTTTGTGAGAGTCTGGAAAAGTACGATCACTGGCCTAAAGCGGAGCTACTGTATGCAGAGAGAGTTGAAACCCAAGTGATGATCAAATATTCTGTAGTTTTTTACCACAACCCTTGCAAAAAAAAAAAAAACAAATTTGCAATCTTTGATGAGCTGCTAATTTGAAGAATCAGATATACAAAATTCGGGCCAAAAAGTAATCCTGCAGGATAATAAAATCTGAAGGAACAGGCCGGATGGCTAAGTACAAGGTACTTTAGACAAACAACTGGAACTTCAAATGGGTTTAGTCTGTAGTAAAACCCAAGTACAATAACGCGGTGACTCTACAATGGTAACTCATTGACATAACTGTGACATGATGATATTGGGTCCTCAGGGTTCTTACCTGACATCAGGTTCCTAAGAGAATCACAGTCATAGTCATTATCACTGATGACCAATTAATCACTCAAAAGGGACATACCATCAGTGACTGATAGACTAAAATGGGAGCAGCTGCATGGTGATTTCAGGAGAGCGTGTCACTGATTCATGCTTCTGTCACCACTTCATAATCATACAGTGTTCATCTAATCAGTAAACCGAGCAAGTCTTCAAAATAATGCGGGCAGTTTCATTCAACTTCTTAAAATACGGCCTGTAAGACAATGACTAATTTTCCACACTTTGTATCATGATATTGTAAAAGGGTGATTACTTCAAATCAGAGAACATATGAGTCTTAATGAGATCAAATGCACTCTGTAAGAAATCAATTAACAGTGACTATTTCACTCAGCAGCTGAGGCCAAGTTCTGCCCTAAGCATCGAGAACCGGCTCCCAGTTTTGAGCATATGTTTATGACTGGTGATAGATGAGGTGTAGGAATGGACACAAGCTAAATTCACTGCTGCCCTCCCCAGTTAACGCAGAGCCAGCATGGCGCCAGCCCACATAGCGTGAGTTCGCCTGCCCTTTCTCCTGAGAAACGCGATAACGAGCCTCGCGATTGCTGCGGTCCGCCCTCAGCCCAGCCGGTGGGCGCACATTTTGGGAGCAGCGGAGGACCACGGTTGGCGAGAGGGGTCACAGACTGTGCCCCAGCCTCGGAGCCGAGGGGCAGTTAGTGGCGCTTCCAGACCGTGTAATTACTCCCACTTTGGAGGAAAACAAATCTCCCCTCAGACAGAGCCAAGAGTTGTAACCCGGGCAGCTGTGAAATCTCAGGGTGCTATTGCTCAGGTTGCTTCTCCCCATAAAGAGGACATACTGTAAATCTAACGTCAGAATGAAGTCTACAGTCTCTCAAAATCGGAAGGGAGCATAGCTATGCAGTTCTGGAGATATTTTTGAGGTGGGTTTGGGATTAGGTCAACACTGGGAAAGCATGGGAAAGTGGAACATTTGGGGACTGTGTGTCGATTGTGCTGGGTGCACACTTCAGATGCACAAAGCACAGGAAGTTAAGGACTGGACTCAGGTGCAAGGATGGACTTGGTTGTATTTATTATGCCAACTGCACAACAGAAGGCACAAATGTTACAATACAAAACGAAATGGAACAAACCAAAGAAAGCTCTGTGAGTAATACAGAGTCTGGACTACGGCTACAGTTACAATGTATTATAAATAGGAAAGCAAAAGGATATGATGTTCCTTAAAATTAGTAAAATGCTTGGCAAATACGTGAACAGCACTATGTTTAAAGAGTTTAGAGTTAGATACGCAAATACGGAGAATAAGTCTGAACAAGACCAACAGTGCCGCACAGGCGTGGATTTACGAGACTACACAATGAGACTGAGTGAAACTGAGTCTTAAATACGCACTGGTACCACCCAGTGGTAGTGAGAAACAGGTGCAAGTAATAATTGAATAATGGGTGAAGTGCAGTCTGGGTCTTAGTAGACCAATTAGCGGGGCGGCTGGAGGCGTGGCCTTACACAGTGGCAGTTTCTTATATCTTTTCGCTTTCGTGGGATGCTGTTCCGTACATTCAAATGTCAGGATAAAAAAAATAATTAATTAATTAATTGACTAGATAACTCGGTCGCCACAGGGACCGAGTTGTGTATCTCCCCGATCCCCAAATTTCGGAAAAAACTGGCCGCCGACAGCCATAGTGGACGCCCAAAATTGCCGGAAATCAGTCTTGAGCATTGTCAAATCAATATGTTCACCTGTGCAAAATTAGAAAAAAATCCTCTGATAATTGTGGCTTCCAGAGCCCGGAGCAGAAAATCTCTGTGGGCGCGGCGGTGGCGGCCCCAGAACTAAACCGTAGTATCTCCCGACTATCGTCGTCGGGGAGATAATAATAACAACAATAATTCAACACCAAAAAAAAAAAAAAATCAGAGAGTAGAGGCTCTTTGGATGATAGTCAGTGTAGTCCAGTTATTAAGACAAAACGTGACTCTTCAGTTACGCAGCCTCCAGCCCTTACAAGACTAGGCTGGAACATGCTACAGTTGGTTAACCATATATGGTTGGCTATAACCATTACTGACTGACCGTTGTGTCCAGTTTACCCGGGTTATCTCTGGCACTGACAACACTGGACTGGCACAGCTCCAGCCAATGGAAATGCTGCTCACTGAAGCTGCCCCTGCACCCACCCAACGGCAAGCCCAGTCAGCTCTCGCCAAGAGCCGACACCTCGAATTCGCAGGCGACAACAGGCGTACAGAAGAAGAGTGGGTGTCTGTTTTCCTCAGGGCTGCGCTAACCCACTGGACTTTTTCTACAACAGAGTATAAAAAGATACAGTCCCCGTGGATAAATATAAAGTTTTTAAAGGCACGCATGCGGATGTAAAATCATGGCCCAGCTGCAGTTGGCATCAGTCCTGGGAGTACTTAAGGAAACAGACCCAGGGCCGTGATGGGAATTCTCAAAAAAATATTTTCAGGGGCACCATTCAATTGATGGCCAACTGTTGAAGACAGAGGGAAATGGCTTGAACATCTTGGTGCATTTAGGCAGTTTACCTTTTGAACAGTAGAGTTTTCAAAGCTTTTTCGAGGATTTTATGCGATTCCATCGCTTTCAATCACCATTTCTAACTGTTATGTCAACATCAGAATGTACAGTTAAGAACCTCGCATACTTGCGTGCTCACAACTTCAAGGGTTAAAGAGGCGGATTTAATTGACGGGCCGATTCCCAAAAAACCACTTCCAGATTTTCACGTTAGAGAGGGGTACTGGCGAGAGCACTTGGAACTACATTTCTTTTGATGTTTACAACAGCTGCTCGGCTGCTTTTGAACTTATTACCCAATAATTGAGAGTCCGTTGTTCCGTGTTTGTCTTCCTACGCAATCCAAAATCATGCAAACAGCTGTTTCTCAGTCCGTAACTGATTAAAAAAAAAAAAAAAAAAAAACAATTAATCCTATCCCTGCTTTTCCTTTGTGTTCTGGCCCATATTTACAACAATGTATTAAACACTCAATTTTAATAATGGATTCAAGGCCTGTTGCACGAGAGTGGAGCAACAGAATAAATGCAGAATGGTTCAGGGTTGCCGGAAGCTTCTACAGGTTGCTTTTTGAGTACTCTGCCATTCGAAGCAGGGGATTACAGAGGATGTCCAGGACAGCAGCTAATGATTACTTCCAGCAGAGAAACAAGGCCAGTGAAAGTAATTACATGCGACCATGTGCTGATAAAATCAATCCAGAATCTCTTCCTGCTTTCCTCTCTTTTTTTGGCCAGGGCAGGAAAAAAAACAAGGAATCAAACTGCGTCGGCAATGATCAAAGGCAGGTCCTCATTAAGCTCCCAGACAGTAGCTGCCGCAAGAGCGAGAGGCTCTCTGTGCATACAGGAGTGGACCTGGTGTTTTCCCTTCAATTATCCTGCATGGCTCTGAACCCCATACACTTACACTTACCACTGGGAGCCTGATTTAACAAGAGCAAGAACTATTTGTGCACACAAAACCAAGAGTACGACCAAGAACTGGCGCAAAACAAATACTATGGCCAAGCATTGGCTGTTTTATTAGTTTTTGATTAGCTTAACATTTTTGCCCGTGGTCCAGGTATTAGCAAATCTGGCTCTGAAAAGGCAGAGCAATCCGGGCAAAAAAGAGCCAGCCTTCAAACCTTCATTGTGATTATGTTCTGAAACCAAAGCTAAGTTGAACAACAAGAGCAGTGTGCAGAAGTTCCTTTTAGTCTAATATACATAGTACTGTACATAAGTGCATCCGTAAACTTGAGGAATGATTTGTGCATCCAGACTTTCACATTTCCTGGGATTTTCCACAAAAATAACCTCATTGACTTAGTGATCGGTCTGGCCCACTGCTGATGTGGAATCAGATCATCTCATTCAGCTGATTGAGGCTACCTTCTCTGAGAGATGCAGACATTGAGGCATTGAGGCCTCTCTCCAGAGCTGCCTGGCCAATGCTGCCATTTTATCTTACATGGTAGAGGTTTTGATACCAGACATTTGGACCAATCCGTACATTGTAACAGCGTCTCAATAGGCTAAGCCAACTGGAAGCGCCCAAATTCTACAGCCAAATGGTGTCATTCTTTACTTTATTTCATAAGCTGGGCAACAGTGAGAAAGACATTGGACTAAAACATCGACACGCCATTCTCCGGGTGGAACTTAAATCCGATAATCCACTTTCGCCCGAAATAAAAAAATAAATCATTCAGTGTAACAGAGGAGTGCTCATGTATCCGTGGAGAAAACGTTTCGCTACGGTCTGATGTAGTTGTGAGTCAGAATGGAGGATTTTATCCATTTATAAGAGAACGCCAGCCAGCACATCAGCACTCTTGGCTGGAGACGGCAGCGGTGAATCTTCCTCCGCCATTACTCAAAGTTAAAGATGACAGCCCATGGCTGTAGTACAGAAACTCTCCCTCAGGTGAGAGGGCCTGATCAGCTGTGGCTGAAGGATGTGTGAGCTAATGAGCCGCGATCTATGTGAGTAAGACTTGTATACACACAGAGAGGCCAAACATCATTTTGGATCTTCAATGTGAAAAATGGAACCACTGGTGCAACACGAGATATCCCACAGCAGAGAGGTATAGCTCCTCTAGACTGGAATAAGAAGAAATTAGGAAGTGGGGATAAATTTGATGGCCTCTTTAAAAATCTTCTCATGGGGGGGGGGGCCTTGATCGATCATGTGTACGAGTGGGACATTACAAGCAGGTCAGCAGGTGTATCCGTGTGTGTGTGTGTGTTTGTGTGGGGGAGGGGTGTAGGGTGGAGGCTTTAGGACTACAGGTTCTGAGATATGGTGAGGACTGTACCCATGGCTTCCTGTTCAACAGGAAGCAGAGGCAGAATGCTGGATCAAAGCCAACACTGAAACGGAAACAGGAATTTAATGTTCCCAAGACCAGCAGTCTTTCCCTCTCCCTCTCCCTCAACCATTTCTTGGAAAATGTAATGCAAGAAATAACATTACCTTCACTGACACCACATTGCTAACCTGTAAGCAGTATTTAACATACAAATCTCTGCGTATGCACTGAGATGTACTTATCGAGAAGGACTACGTTGCATTGCGCTGGTAAGACTACACATCACTAAGTTACATTTACACGAATAGGACAATGTCATATACGGCCACAGTAATAAAACTAAGATACACTAATAGGACTAAGCCACATTAAGATAATTGGACTATGTTACACTACACTAATGGGACTAAGTTACATTATACGAGGACTAAGTTAACTTATACTTGGACTAAGTAACCTTTCTTTCCTTTAGTGAATCAGTCTTGAAGCCAAGGCTTGTCCTCAGCATTGAAGCCAAATTCAGCTTGCATGGAAGTTATGATTTATGCTCTTTCTCTTCCATCTCACAAGTGAAATCTCCATCCCTTTGCCTCTCCCCTCCGTGAACTGTATTTATTAGCCCAGGAGACAGATCGAGAACTTTCTCTCCCTCTCCAGCTCTCCTGCAGAGGTAAAAATCAGAAAGCAGCCCTGGCTACAATGTGGCTGTCCACAAAAAAAAAAGATTTAAAAAATAGATAAAAACATCCACCATTTTCCAAAGTGTGCAGTAAAAACAGCCACCCACTCCCTGAATAACCTCAGCGACCCGTCCATTTAGTGGATACAGATGGATGACACTTCTCCGGCGAATAAAAGACACTGGCGAGGAAGCATCAGAAATATGTCTGGGATTAATCTGTTCAACTCTGCGCTCATTCAAAAACATGTCTACGAGTACCTGGCGGGAATTTATCACAGGCGAGGACTTCTAAGCAGAAACAGACAACGATGACTTTTATTTCACATTTAATCTCGAAAAATGATTGGAACTCATACCAAACACAACTTCAAAAGCCCCAGCCCTTATCAACTCCCCTCTCCAAAAGCAGGTATTAGCCTACAGTATTATGATTGCTAAGCTGATCCAGTTGAGGGATATTATGTTTTTTGTACTGGCCAAATAAGTATTTATTGTTTCCTTGTGCTAAGAAAGCCACCTGGGGTTAAGTACAGTCTGGTGCCAGAAGAACCTGCATTTTTCACACACAGCCTCCATGTTCTTAGGTCCCATATGCAACCAGGCAGATCCAGTTTTATGCAAATCAGACAGGAAAAAAATCCCAGCATTCCTAGCATTTGAAGAAAGATATGTAGTCTATCTGGAAGAGGAAATTGGGTCTCCTTCACTGGAGTTGTTTGGTTTCCAGTCTTTGTTATCATTTTTTTAAAGTACTATCCCAATTCTGAAAAACTTAGCACATTGGAGAATGCAAATCAAAAATTACTGATGTGAAAAGTATATTCACCCTCCACTACAACAGAACATTATTTCATGTTAGCTTGTGAAATCCAGTGTTTGTTGAAAATACATACTTGAATAAAATCTGATGACTGCAACAGACTCTGTGATGGATATCAAGTCATGGGCTTGGAAATACTTTGATAAACCTCTGCCAGTCAACATCATTTGCCATTGCATCTAGAGATGCAAGTAAAAGCTTTCTTATGCAAAGCCAGTGCCATTCATCAACATTGTCCAAAAGCCCCACTGACTTCTTTGGGCTTGGTGTCATCTGACAGTAGCACAGTGGAATCTGTTCAGGTATGGGGGTGCATCCAGTACACATGGCATCAGTAACTTGCACATTTACAATGTCACCATTAATGAAGAATGACATGTACAAGTTTTAGAGCAACATATGCTGCCTTCTAGATGCTAGTTGTTCCAGGGATGTCCCTAAATGTTGACAGACGGACAGACAACCCCCCTCACACACCAACGTCCATGAGCTATATCCCCCTTGCATTATATGCAAGAGCCACCAGGGGGGATAATAAAAATTACAGGAACAGAAACTACCAAAAAATTGTTGTTAATGACATTTGGTTTGTATATGTAAAATAAGAATCGGATCTAAAAAAGAAAAAAATACGTGTATACAGAAAAATTTAACTCAATGTTCCTTCAATTCTAAGTGGTGTTTCCATATACAGCTATCTAGTCCTCAAGCAAACTGTTTGTGTGCCGTAAGGGATGCTGCCCGTCATTAGAAATGTTCTCAAGAATAAAAGGCCTTCTGGATAAGAACATAAAAGAAATCAGGCGACTTTACCGTAATAGTGTCCGGCCCGCATTAAACGTCTAACCAGCGAAGCGCCGACTGAAGTGCGCTGCTCTGCAGCTAAAGAACTTGCGTTCGGGAAAACTTCAACACCAAAGAAACCTGGAGAAATTCCACCTTTTGAATATTTTCAGCTTGTTGGTGTTGGTTAGCCTCCGTTGCAGACATCTTACGTGTTTTGCTTACCTCCCACAACAGCATGTGTCTATAGCTTCAGCAATTTCAGAGCTTCTCTTTGATTGATTGGACTCAAAACCTGGCTCAAGTACACAGACAATATGTGAGGGAAGCGAACCACAAAAGACATCAGCAACAGAGGCTACCCGGAGTCCTGATTGGTCTCTGATTGACAATTTATGGCATGTTATTGTGCAGAATGCATGGCAACAAAGGCCCCATACAACTGCATAGCTGAAGACCTACATAATAAAGGAATGAGGGAAAATTTCACTTGCTAAACTTGACCGACTGGCGTCTTCAGTTTAATGAACGCGATTAAAAAAACATGATGTTACACAGCGGTAAACCGTTCAATAAATCAACTTTTTTGGACTCAGCATTTCTTGCAGTCAACCCATTGTATATTATCCAAAAAGCAATTAAATTCACACGTCAGAAGGCCAAACAATGTGTTGTTGTACTCCTGTCAATATATCAGAGGGTGAATGGAATCTCATAGCAAAAAGTATTTGTATTAACAAGTATTTCAATCTTATTATGAGAATTGACGTCTTATTTTCTCTCTCACAAGTAGAAAATATTGGTTTATTCTATGTCATCATGCTCTTGAATGGTTACCTTTTCTTATCTCAAGGACAAATGTAGAAATGAGTCAAACTACTGTCACATTAGCAGGAGAATTTTGTTCTATGAAGATAAAAGGTAACTGAAATAAGGCTAAATATGAGACTAAAATATTTGGTACTTTTTTTTTGCAGCACAGTCCTTCTTCATCTTATTTTAATTTTCCATCATGTGCCAACATTTTTTTGGGATTGGGGATGCAGTTCGCCTGCTAGCACTGCATTACTTTGGCCACATGGCTAAAAAGGCATAGCTCCCATCCTGGCAATTATGTGATAAGAATATAGAGTACATTTATAGCAGTGCTCGTGCCCTAGGTCAAACATCAAAATAAATCTGAAGTGACCATTGCCAATATGTTGTGCTGTGCTAGTGGATTACAAGCTGAAGACTTGGCAGCTGTGAGAATACATGATTTCTCCATCATGTCAATGGATTCTAAATCTCCAAATCTCACGTGGTCAGCAAAGAATGAATCTCTCACTCCACCAGTGAGGTGTCCTCCTTCTGAACAGCCCTGAAATATTAGCACTAAGAAATATAACCATTTTTTTTTTTTTTTCCAGAGGATGATGTAATCTTGCAAGCAGCCTTCATTATGACACTGGGCCAGCGGTAGGAATGAATTATATCATACGTGCAGGTCAGGGCAACCACACTGCAAACAAGGGCCAGCAAAGAAAATATCTAATAAGCCGGAAGTATAGAAACTACAGAAAAATTCTTGGGGAAAAAAACATAGCGGAAGGTGAAGAAAAGCAGCAAGGAGCCTTTGATGGCCTGGGTTGGTCTGATTTGGCCAAGCTTGAACGCTTTCCTCAGTCAAGAAGACTGAATGCTCATGGTCGATGAATCTGACCTTTGGATATTGATATACATTATAGGCCTCTACACCAATGGGTCTTCACTGAGTTTTGAGAAAAAAAAAACAAAAACAAAAAAAAAAAAAAAACATACAGAGGCATTCCAGTCTGGCAATGTGTCTTTAACACGGTCTCCATTGTTCTGGGGTGGGTTTCCCAATAATGTTGGATCTCAGGATTAACAAGTATTTTAAAAGGATTCTTAAGCAACGGAGTTCTCTTGTTACATGGGTTAATTTAGAGCAAACTAAAGAGACGCTTTAGTTACAAACGTGTTTGGGAAACCCATGTTATTTTCAGAACAATCGTAAGAGTCATTTAAAGAGGTTCTTAGCTTTAAGAGCTTTCGGGAAACCCACTGCTGATCCACATGGCATTCTATAGTCCATGAACAGAGAAGCTAGATGTTTAGCGGCTATACCACTGCCCACAGAGTATGTTTATCCAGTATTTACTCCAAAATCACACACTGGTCGAAAAACCCATCAGAATTAATATCTTCATACCTGGTATTTCCCTGAGGGACACAAAACCTGTTAACTAATAATACAGACCAGCCCTTACTTAGCCACTGAGGGCCTTAGCTTTGGACAAAAACCATTACAGCTTGAAGCCTCCTTAAATCAATGCTGAATATTCAAAATGGCAGATTAAGTCATCGTTTTTCCTGCTCACGAGTGCTATCCAGGATAGCATAAAAACAGTCCAGTGCGTGCCAATACTTATCACGCATACCTCGTATAAAAAGCAGTCAGTATTCTCGGGTGAGAAAAGGACGATACTGTGCTCAGGGGTTTCAGCGCGCGTCCCGATACTGCGAATACTGTGAATTATCTTCGGGGCTCTGGACACGGACAGAGCGCGGCCGAACGGCGCGCCAGAGATCTGTTCAGCATCATCGCTCACGCTCCCGAACCGCAGCGAGGTGTCGTGACAGCCTGAACTCTTCCCGCGGCCACACGTCATGCCAGAGACAGGCGTTTAAAGGTAGACTGTGTGGGACCAGATATATCAGGCCAGAGAAGCCTTCGCTGCTGGAGCCCCTATACTACTGCTGAGGGAACCGAGCAGTTTAATCACTCTTTATGGCCTCTTAACTTCTGTCAGCGCCAGGGTTTGCGCAAATCAAATAGGGCCTGAAATTATCTTCATTCAATTCTGAGAATTTATCCTGAGAAGGGCAGCACAGGCATTATCCGAAAAAAAAAAAAAAAAAAACACTGCCAAATGCATAATTTAGCAGTAAAATTACTTATGATGAAAAGTCATTTTAAGTAAAGAGATGGCAAAAGACTGCATTGGGGGAAAAAGAGAAATACAGTCTCATTTTAATTGAATAAACCTCTGTTGAGTCTTCTTTTGTGCAACTATCCCTGGAAATGCAATTTGCCAATGAAACAGATAAATACTGTATGTCATGCCTTTAAATGGGCTCTTGACAAACAGTTGGGTTTGCAGTGCAGTCGCGCTATTTGACATCATCCCAAAGGAATAATCATGTTGAGATGGACTTCACAGCAGCACAGATGTTTACTCTTTCAGAGTTCCAAAACAACACACCAGCATTGCCGAAACAAATAGCATATGGTTTTAAAGACTATTTCAATGACTCACCATTGAAGAGCACTGTTCTGACGGCAGGAGTGGGGCACAGTCAGACAGGGAAGTTGGGCAGACCGGACATATCGGGACATCTGAGCATCCTGTCTTGAAACCAGTATTATTTCTTAATGGTGTAACCAGTAATTCCTGGTAACACTATTAAGAAATAAAATTGCTCTTGATTTCCTTGCATTGCCAATGCTGAAAAGTAGGTCAGCTCACAGAGCTTGTGGTTTACATCTCATATATCCCATAATCCACTCTCAAAATTAGATTTCTACCAGACCACCAGAGGTAAAGATGTTTGAGGGGTGAGATCAGAAAATATGCAATTAGAATGTTCGTAAGTGAATGACGCAACAATCACTCCCGCTAATGGAATTCAGACAAATCATTCCCAAAAAGACATTTCAAAATAAAGCGTACACTGGGGAGCAAACATTCAACAGATTTCAGCTGTGTCTGAGCCAGTTTATTCCGTGAGTACTGTAGCACATGGCAGAACTGCCAATAGCACGGTCCAGGCAGGTTTTCAAGCCTCATGCCTCATTTAAGCCTGCGGTCCATCAGGCACCTGCTATCTGTACTTGCCAGCTGTGAGTTAGGTGTAATCTTCCAGAACAATTATGGCATGGTTGTAAAAAAAACAAACAATAACAACAAATAACAGTAACTGACTGGCAAAAGTCACAGAGGACAGACAAACTTGGCTGTCCTTTTCAATCACTTTAACTTTGTTCATCGGCCTGTCCTGAATTGATAGAGGGTGTATTAAAGACAGTTTTGCAAATAAACATGATTTATATATTCATATTAATTGAAAAGAACTGGGTATGGTTCATTGTTTCAGGTGGTCACCCACACGGAAAGAACCTATATAAACATATAGGTTTTAATATAGGGCCAGATATAGGTTTCGCATATATGCGACATACATAAAATTGGCCATTTTCATATATTATAGGTACATATATGTACATGTACCTATAATATATGAAAATGGCCAATTTCATGTCGCCCTATATTAAAACCTAAATGTCTTTTTTTTTTTTTTTTTGGCATCTGCAATCCCACCCTAATCTGGGATATCCAATTAGGGAACTATGTACAAGTACTTACGCTTTTTCGCATATGCAGCCCCATGTCATGAACTCAGATGAGTATACACAGCTCGTGGCTCTCCTCCGAAGCCCACACCAATTAGCAATTGCTTCTTACACATTCACTGGGTGAGATATCACAAGCTCAGAACGAGGGCAGAGGTTACAAGAATAAAGGTGCGATCAGAATCTGTTTTATGAGGGCCCGTCTGGCCAACAAGAGACGCCTAAGGGAACTCTAATCTACAAAACCCTTCCCAGCAGGCCCTTCCTAATTTGCATCCCTGTAGCGAATTGTCCAATTGCATGCTACTTCTGAAAAGAGCTGCCGACCACTGCTGGTTGATACGAGGCGAGGATTAAAACCTATATGTTTATATAGGTTCTTTCCGCATGGGAATTTAAGAATCCTTGTTATTTCATCCCTGTAGGAAAAAATCTGGGACCTTTAGTAGCTATACAAGCATCTCAGATAAAAGACAAGTGTCTGTTCATTAAAACTGTGAACAGAAATGTAGACTTTGTCTTCAAATTCATTAACCACAGTGAAATGCTCAAATAGATGTGGGGATGAAAATGACTTTTGAAAGGCATGTTTACTTGAATGTATGTTCTTCTATGCACTTTTATTTTGTTATTTTTGTTTTATTTTGCTACATTTAGACTAAGGACCTCTGAGCCATATTCATCTAGAAACTGCATTACAGACAAGATAGAAAACATTGCATTTGGTGGAGGTAACAGTGTAGTGTATTACCTTTCAGTGGATGTGTATGAGCTGTAATGATGTGAATCCAATTTTATCTAATGTGGTGAATCTGGCAGTGACTTAAACTTGAAAAAATGCTTAATTGATGAAATAAACATAATCAAACCATTTTTTTATACATTTCCTTCTCTTCCACAATACACAACTCAAACTTCATAGAATGGAAATAAGTATGGTCAAGAAAGAATTGATGACCTTGTTATTGTTAATGTTTCAGGAGAAAAATGTGACAAATAGTATTAGATATTTGGTTGATATCATAGCTTTTTGTCTCCTCTCACTTGCCATAGTTAATAATGACTGGTTTACACATAACATGCCGTTGTCACATGTCAACATATATTTAAGATCAAATGTGATGCCAATTTCACGTGTTCACATGCGATTAATAAGTTATTGCGTGAAATTCTTGTTATTTCTGTAAGGGACTTTGGACTAATATGCAGATATTACATTGAGAATAAAAATACGAGCTAGGCATCATGTATGACAGTTGCAAAAGTGAGATATGAGCTATACAATAGGTATGACAAACAGAACCTGCCACTGGGTATATGAGCTATATAGGAGACCTATATGCCCTCTATAAGCACATATATGTACCTGAATTTGGCCTATATGCGGCATATATGCGGCATATAGGTTGCATATATGCGCATATATGTTCATATAGATTCTTTCCATGTGGGCATTAACAATGTAACGTACTGCTAATAGTCATTTGCATTTTGGGATTCTTGAAACCTTGCTTTTGCCTTGCAACATTCACTGAATTCATTAAAGATGTCAGCATCATGGACCTCCACAAAGCAACCAACCCCAAAACAGTGCTAATAAAGTACACCTGATAGAGTAGCTGTAGATCTTGCGGATAGAATCAGACATGCCAAATTACAGTTGAAATGAAATGTAGTACGCAAGTTGGTAGCTCTCCAGGTACATGGCTGGTTATTACAGCTGTAGAGAGTATTATATTTCTAAATCAGCGGACCATCACCTATAAAGCAAATGCATTGCTTCCAAATAATTGAATTCCAAAGATCTCCTACCATACGCAAGTAATGGAAAGTCTAAATTTGACAAGGTATTTGTACTGAAGTCAGTTTTGCATTTCAAGATCAAGGTCTGTTTTGACCAAGTCAGAGTCAATAAAACTAGCCTTCCAAGGCTCAGCACGCCAAGATAGGAGAGTGAGAGTTTTAGCCGCTGAAACATGTTCTCAGGACAGTAGCCTAACTATTATGTTCAATCAGGCAACCATTCAAAGCAATGAGGAGGCAGTCCAAATTGAAACTTCCAAGAGACAATGACAGGTAGAGCTGACATTGTTAAAGACGGAGGTTAGACATGTAGCTAATATAAATGTTTATTTTAATTTTGTATGTTAAGAAAATATAAGTGTCCCGCAAAAAACATCTGTTATCTCTCTGGAGAATAATACATTGTTTCTTGCATAATTAAAAATGTTTATTCCTGGAACAGCGTGAATCGATCCAAGACCCTAGCGGTTATCACTGCACCGCGGGTGGCGCCTTAGCGGAGTGAGGCAACTTAGCACTCAAACGTATGCTGGTCCTGTACGATGCCAGGCAGCCCTGCCCATTACGGTCCCTCTCAAATTTAAAAATAGGCTCACCTCCTCCCTGCACTGATTAGCCACCTGATTTGAACCAATCATAACAGTTCCTTCCCTGAGAGCATGTTTTAATAAGCAAATCTCCAATAACTGCCAAGACACTTGATGGCCAGGAGATAATGAGCCTGAGCACAGATGTCCAAATTTACAGCAGATACAAATCCAGGATTATCTGACAAAACACCAAAAATATGGGAGTGAAGGGGAAAAGCCAAGCTAGCGACCAACTGTGTACTGTTTCCCATCATTAAGCGGGAGCATTCACAGCAGTCTCCAGCCGGTGGCTTGCTGTTGGAGGTATGAAAGGCCTGCAGTGACCTCTTCTTTCACACTTGATTTCTCCTGTTTTTGTTTGTCTGATTAACAATCAAACTGTTTATTTGCCAAATATAAAATAATATTAAGCCTATTAATGATAAAGAAATAATAATGACAAAGTGCTTGCCTACTGGCTACGTTTATACATAATAGATGTGATGTCAGCAGGACGGCAATAATACAACTACATGGAAAAAAAAATCAAAACTTTCTCTAACCTCTATCGCTCATTTTAACAGTTTTTCAGTGGCATAATAAATCATAAGATGGCGTGTGATTCCTTCAGAATGTTCCACCTAATGAGGAGGAAATCTTAGGAGAATTGAACCATACCAAATGTTCAGGCCGAAGTCGTTAATTACAATATGCCTCTCAAACAAATTTAGGCAATTCTGCGCCCTTTAGTGAGCTACATGAGAAAAGAATCTTTGAAAGATGTATTGATGTACAACATATTATATTGTCATTAATTGGATAGAAACACACCTCACAACTTTGTGATGCAATGTAGATTATTGCTATCAGAAATAAACTAGTCTGTAATTCTGCCAATTAGTCTTAGCAAATGAGCAAAAAAATGTCTGCTTGCTAATCAGGCAAAGTAAATGATGTCAGGGTTAGCATAATTAAGCATTGGAAGGTGAGGTTACTGTGGGCCTTTTAATATCACTATTAGCAAGCCACTGTGTCAAACCATGCATTTCTTTAATCCATAAACTCAGAGAGCTAGCATCTGTACACTAAAAAAAGAAATGTTAGATTTACTTAATAGCGTTGCGTCAATTTCTTTCGCACAACTAAGATAACTACATTAATTGGAATGTACTTAATTAAACTGGCCTAAAATGTTAGAATTCAGTTACAAGTTACTGAAAACAACTGCGGAACCACTTGACATAACATTTTTTTAAGTAACCCTCACATGTTTTTGAGTGTAGATGCAGAATAGTACAATCTTGGCGACAGGAACAAAATACTGCTGGAGACTTCGACAGTCTGAACCAAGATTTTTTACCTCTCCTGCTTTTATTTTTGTTCCCCCTTTTGGCCCACCTTGAACACAGTCGAACAGTTCAGTCAAGGAGGAGAAAGCAATGGCATGTGATTTCAGCGACTCACGTAATGACTGGCGCTTACTTCTTTACACTATGCTGTGGCACCGCCAATCACCAACTGCCTATTCCTTCAGCAGATAACTGTAAGATCACGCCTCCAGCCATCCAGCTCACCGGTCTATTAAGACCCGAATTGCATTCCTCGACTCCTCATCATATCCTGCAGCAGCTGTCATTTCCACTGAGTGGTAGCAGTGTGCTGTGTAAGACCGAGCTTCGCACTCAGTCATTGCGAAGTCACGTAACCACATATCTGTGTTGCGTTCTAGTCTTTGTATAAGACGTATATCTCCGCTTTTTCACGTGTATTTACTATAGCTCTTTAAACCTAGTGCTGCTTTTTGTTTAATCCAGCACCTCTACCCAGGAACTGCGCTTCCTGGTTGTTTTGCTTGTTTCATCAATGCCTGCTGCTCCGCAGTAAGCTTACTAATAAATACAACCAACTCCATCCTTGCACCTGAGTCCAGTCCTCAACTTCCTGTCCTTCGTGCCAAGCACAAGGGTCCAGGGCACAGCCCTTACAATAACGCAGGCAGCATATAATTTTCTTGCGCAGCTACATGCACCTGGCCGACCAAGGGTGGCCGCCAGAGAGCAAAGAGACTAACTTTTAACCAGCTTAACCCCAGCGATCCCAGCAAGGCAGAGCAAGCAGTTGACTTGCCCATGCGGACCTCCGGCCATAGCCGGTCATGTTGTGGCTGAGATTTGGACACCAACAGGGCTCCCAGATGAACGTCAAAGCTGTGAGCCACTTGGAGGCCTCTCTCTCTCTCTCTCTCTCTATCTCTGTCTCTCTTACTGACCTTGAAGTTTTTTGATGAAAAAAAACAACAAAAACAACAACAACCACAATAATAATAATAATACATATACATATACATATACTCTTCAAAGGCTTAAGTGGACATAGGAGGCTTCACTGCTGGGACACAGCCCAGAAGATATGGATGATATTTTCCGCGACAAAATGTTCCCCAACCTTTGAATACATTTTTATGGGTAGGTGATTTGGCAACTCATTGTGCTACTAAACTGCAGACTGCAGAAGCACTCTGCTGGCAATGAAAATACGCTACGCCATCTCAATATACTAAATGAGGTAGAGTCTTTAGCTTCATTTAATTTAGCCACACGTCACTCAGGCAACTCCCCATCATGCATTATCGAGATAGCATCGCATTTCAAGGCCAAGCAAAGTGAGCGATTCCACGGCCGAAGGCAAGAGGCAAAGGATCGGACCATTTCCTGTTGCAACGGATAACATTCCAGCCGGCCCGCTGCGTGATGGAATCCCGCGTGCCACAGATACAATCTGAGCACGATAACGAGCGACCGCAGAAAAACGTGGCTCGCGGAGAAAATAGACAACCGATGGGAAACAAACGCCGCGCTCCCTCTGAGATTTGATGAGTGAGTTCCTAAAGCAAAACAGTAATTACCGTCCGAAGCTAGTGTTTTGTTTGTTTTCATCCTCTGGTAGCCACAGAGTCTCACGCTGACGGGGAAGAAGTTCACGACAAAAGGAGCTAAATAAAAGAGGCTTGCTCTTTAGCGTTTGTGCTAAGTACAAGGCAACACTAGCACAGAAAGAGAGGAAGTGCCACATTTTCCTATAGAACTGACGTCAGGCTGCTGTGTGTGTTTACCGAGGGATTTAGGCAAAAGGCACAGCTTCCGTCTGAAAATAAGGATCCCCAAGGGAGCCACAACTACTAATTTAATATCCCAGCAAACACCAAACTTTCCACAGCTGTTCAAGGAGTAGAGGCAGAACTGAGGTGGCAGAGATGAGAACTCCTGAAGTGCTGCTTGGTTGGCATTACTGTGATTTTCGAGGAGATGCCTCTCCTTGCCATTATTCTGGTGCCACCAAGTCCCGGAAGACAAATTATGGTGTGCACAGGACTGGAATAGCCTACTAGGGCCGCTATCTGAATGCAAGAAAACCTTGAGTGAGTTTGTGTGTGTTTGTGTGTTACTGCACATGTGAGATGTGAGCTTGTGTGTGTGCGTGTGTGTGTGTGTGTGTGCACGCGCATTAGTGCTTTTACGTGTGAGCACATGCAATTTAAGAACTCCAAGAAAAGAGAACAGGTTAGGCACAAAGCCTGCCAATGTCAGCACTGAAGTTCTTGGCCCAGCACAGCATCCCTGATTGTATGTTGTTTTCATTTCAGCAAACACAACCTCCCCCTCTCTAAAAAAGGACATCTCAGCAGAAAGGGCCATAGATAAAAACATGCAACAATTTGAAGATACCCTCTTTTACAGCCCGGTATAGATGCCTTTGATAGTGAAGCTAGATTTTTGCCAGCTCCAACTGTGTAGAAAGTAATTGTAGGTTTAAAAGAATGATTGATAAAATGCAAAAGTGCCTATTCGGCAAACACCAGAACTAGGCCAATCAAAAATATCAAGTTACAAGATTATATAATGTATATTATTACATTACTATTATTTATACCACAGTTTTGAATGTCCAAAGATCTCACTCTCTAGCAGGGAGGCAAGACGCAAGATCTACTTTGATAAAGTGCAGAAGATGAGCTCATTTTTTCCCTGAAGCCAACGGTTTCAAAACACAACTTCTTTTAACCCTCATAATCCCAGCCTACATCAGCTGCATACAAACCTCACACTCTGATTAACTCACAGCAATCAGCCATCTACTTTCATACTGTCATATAAGCAATGAAATTATAGTTAGGGCAAGGAGCGATGAAAGTCGCGCTCTAAGCATTCCTTATTTTGCTACGCCACTGACACCCACACTAATAACACACTATTGACATGCTTGGTTTTTCAAAGTTCTACTCCATGAAAAATTTTCTATCTGACTCATTTTACAACTATTTTTTTAAATTATGTTTATTTAAGAATTGATTATAAAATGACATGGAAATTGAAGCCACAGTGGATAAAATAAGTGTGGACAAATAACAGACCAGAACACACTGGTGAAGAACCAGGGCTCTGTGTTTTCAGTCGTAACTACCTTCTTTTTTTCTGTCCTTTACCTCTTTTATCCTTCTTTCCCGTTTCCTTTGCTCTATTCCTTTTCCTCTAACTCGAACACACACAATCACACACACACAAACACACAGAGGAAACGTTGGGGTCATAATGTTACACTGAATATGGGATAGCATTCTTGCCCTTGTTAAACACGGGCTTTAACTTTCAGAGAGGCCAAGCCTTGTCAACAGCGATGGCTGAGGCCAGTTTGTTTTCACTGCAAAGGCATTTACAAAAATGCTTGCTGTTTTTTTTTTTTTTTGCCCAAAAATAGTCGATGCTGAAGTTAAAGGGGTGGGGGAGATGACTAACAACTACCAGATGCTTACCTTCGCTGGTAGCAGCATTCTTTGGGGCTTTGGTCGACGTGTGATCCGTACTTGAACTCACATCTGAGGAGATACTGGAGCTGCCTTTACCTAAACAATGGAAAACATGAGTCGGGACAAATCGGGACACACCGTTTACATTAAAGAGTGCAAAAAGACAGCAACATCACCTTGAGAAAGCAATAGGTGTAGCAGTATTTAGAAGAGGAACATATAGATATACATGGATGGGTACACCAGAATGCTAACAACAGAGACAAGCTGAAGTCGAGGCCTTTGGTTCAAAAGGATTCCAGAGTAAGAGTAGAGATCCAGGGTCAGTTTGGTCTTTTTGCTCATAATGGATGGGACAATGATAAGGCCAGAATGAAACTGATCCACAATCAGCAGTACGATGCTGTGACGCTTTATAAATCAGAGCTGACCTGAGGAAAGCAGCTACTGCCTACTTCCAGGAATAACATTCAATCTACAATTTAACCCTGTTTGTAAATAGCACCAGCCACGCATTATCACCCTGTTTGTAAATAAAACCAGCCACTGCTCTTCACTTATATCCTATTTATCCAGAACATATTCCATGTGCTTCCTCTCCTCGCCCGGGCTTGTTGACAGCTAAAGCCAAACAGGGCCCTGATTGAACAGCTGAACCCATGGCACAGCTGCAGAAGGCTTGTCGTGCTTTCTCTGTATAGTCTCTCTCTCTCTCTCTCTCTCTCTCTCTCTCTTACAAGCCAAATCAGCCAAAAGCTAGGCGAGTCCATCTCTGTGCACCAGTGGTCCTCCACCTTAAAAGGGCGGTACTGGCTGCCGGTGTTCTTTATGACCAAGCCGCAACACACTTGATTGTACCAATGAAGATCCTCAGCAAAGACTCTTGGGGTTGATTAGTAGAATCCGGTATAGCAGTTACTGTATACTGGATGAGATTGAGTATTCCTGCATAACACCCCCCCAATCCCAAACCAACTGTGTTCTTTTAGCCTCAGTCATTGAATTTTTGAGAATTTGGGACTGTTTCTTTTGCCCAGTTTCACAGTTAAGCATTCTTGTTTCAGTGTCACAGTACAAAGTGCTATACGAACTAAAACCGAACTGAATTGAAATTAATTTAATCATCAAAAACCAATACCCCCACAAGTTTGCTGATAGCCGATTGGATTCCACACTTTGCATTTCACCGGCCAATTGCAGTTTCTATAAAACCTACAGCGCCCCCTTGAATTCTCGGATCGCCTCTGGGAGCCCTCGTCAACAAAAAAGCACACAAAGCACTCAAAACTTAACAGCCATAACTCTACTGTACATCACTGCTCTTTAGAACCAGGACAGGCTTACAAGGGTCACGTTAAAATGCTCAGAGGTGACACAAGAGAAAAGAAAATCACAAACAAAATGGCGGATACTCAAAATGTGACCTTACACGAACTCCATTTAAATAATTCCCAACGTTAGGAACCACTACTTGGGAACCAGATTTCTCTTTGCCATTAGCTCTCACGAATCAATCATGCTAAGACTGTATAAATTTCACATTAGCAATTAAACAGATGTGCTCTTCAGCTCCTGGAAGAAAGAGCAATAACTCAAAGGACTTTAAAACAGTTTACATTCTGCTCAGCTTTTCATTATGGTGATTTATTCCATCAAAAGGTGGACAAGAATTTGTGGCAAAAGTAAGAGGATTATTTTTTTCGAAGACATTAAAAAAATGTTTACATTGTAATTCTACTCATTTATTCCAACATCACACATTATTCAGAATTCCACAAAGTAACAAGCATCATCAAACTGATTCAACTGCAAAAGCTATTACATTTTATTAATGTAAACTATTACTAAACTGAAAGCTAGAAACCATCTGGGATCAAACCAGCCGCAGCAGTGAAGCTGGTACTGTTTTCAGTATAGCAGACCTCATCACGACACTTTCAGTGAGTAAGTAATCACACCTCACCCACCTTTGAACTCAGTCTTCCTTCTTATCTCAACTATTCACCTGTAATATTTTGTGTCTTCATCTTAAAAGGATGCGTTGCTATCGTGTTCTGAATAATTGTCCACAAACAGACACGCGCTCATAAACACGGATCAACTGCAAACAATACCAGAATTGCCATCATGGCTGGTAAGCATTGTTATCATGGGTGGAAAATAATAAAAATCAATTCTCTACAGAAAAAGATAAGCCAACGAGCAGACATAAGTATTTGAAATACACTTTGAGTAAGAAATAAAGCTCTTTTAAATTTAGTTCCCCTGCACAACGCTGATGATCTCACTATCCAAAAAGCAGGCAGGCATTATTTGCATGCCAGAGTTTTACAAATGAGTCTGCAAAGCTCCTGAAGCAGCAACCATTCTGTGTGCTTTCAAGAGTAAAGCTCAACAAATCTGCTTTTGATCACCTGGCGGTCAGTAGAGTACTGGAGAGCCAGTTTTCACAATGCTGGTGGGCTCATTGCAGAGCCAAAGGCAAGCTGCCAGTGAGCAGCTACTGGGTAGTGTTCTGATTGGGTACTGTTATCACTGGCCACTGTCCTGATTGGGTAGTGTTCTGCATTTTTAAGAGTTTATTAGATAGCATACCTATTGGGTAGCTATCTGAACTCAATATGATGACAGTCTACTTCATTAATATCCAAAAAAAAAACTTTCAACCATATGTCTAATGTACCTGACCCTTTGGCATGCGAGGCATATTGAGTGAGTTATACTAATGAGCCACAAAAGGCCTATTAAATAAATGTTGTGAAAACAGAAGTCTCATGTAGACCACTGTGTACTTTGTATGAAAAATGCTAGTTCTCTCCCTGGGTACACTGCAAACCGCACAGCATACTGGGACAGAGGAATCAGACACTCCTATGTCTGACACTCCTATGTCAGACACTCCTATGTCTGGATGGTCTCCAGTATCAGGCCATAGAGTAGAGCTGGTGGGGAGTGAAACCAAATGTGACCAAAAACTCGAGAAATAGCTGAGAAATTCTCGTGACCCATGAGCATCAAGGTGCACCACAGCAGGAAGACAACTTATGAAACCTAAAAGTTCACCAAAAGTTCTTAGGCACGGTGGGAAAGTGCAGTCCCCAAGGGTAAAATACTTAACTTTAATAGCTTCAATAAATATTCAGCTCAATAAATGTCATTTGTGTGAAATTTAAGATGTCCCAGTCATTCCTGGAACACAATTCTTGGAGTATGTCTAAAGCAGAATTCAAAGACCATTTCAATGCATTCTTTAACCGTCATGAATGAATGATAAATGGACTGTATCAATTTGAATTCAGTGGGATGTATTTTTCTATATTCAAAAATCTGCTTTCACAATACCTATTATGTCACAGAGACTGACTGTCTGGCAAAACGGTATGGTGAGTCCTCAATTTATGAATGCTTTGGATTTCTGTTGCATGGAATCAGTATGCTGCAATGGAATAAAGGCGAGTGTTGGAAAATTTATAAACCAAAAGGATGCCAGGCATCTTTAAAGTCATCATAAAACCAATCAAATCGGGACTTTTTCCATTTTTTAGTGGGTGTCCATGGTCTTATCCAGTGAGCTTAAAACATGGTTATTGTTGCACCGCAGAATTTGGATCTGTTCCGTTTCTTATCAAAGTGGGCCGTGATTCTCCCACCAGTAAAAATCCCATCCACAATATCTGATGCCAGCTAGAACTTTTCTCAGGCTTGATGACACTGGGCAAGAGCTTTTAATGACTGCCCAACCTCCTTCTCTAACAGTTAGATGAATACTGGTCACTGCCAACCAATAAAATCAGGCTAGGCTACTCTCACTTCCAACTCTGGACACACCCCTCAACTTCACGAATCCCCACCCGGAAAAGAACGTTTTTCATTGGGAAGTACGTTTAATACAGGAAGTTAAACACTCAGCTAACTTCCGTTGCATGGTGACTTTAAATCCAAGCACTTTCACAGCCATGACTGTCGACATTCAATGCCATTTCAGGGTGCCATTCTGTGGATACTGGACCATAAGAAGATAAATAATAATTTAGGCATTTTAGCTGTATGAAATTTGGAGCATCGGTTTAGCCGCTCCTTCACTCTGGCGAATACAGCTAACAAATGATGCTTATATTTAGGAGGGCATTATAAGTATCCAAGTCCAGTAATTTGAATGATTATAAAAGTCAATAGCAGAAATATTGTAATAATGTTCTTGACTACTAGACATATGTGCCAAGGATCACTTACAATGGCAATCACCCTGACTCCGCATTATTCTCGAAGAGGGCAGAACTGCACCATTTCCAGTGTACTGTGTAGGCGCAATATCTACAGCTGATAAAGACAGTTTAGTGTCTGATGCTATTTCAAAATTTTGGCGTAGCTTCAATTTATTTATGGCTGACTTTGGTGGAATTCACCCTGCTGTCAAATGTACGCTATTCTAACAATATTGTTGTACATATTATGGTGCTCCACTATGGCTTTTGAACAGTGATAAAATGATAAAGGAAATTATGTGTTGCCAGGTGCAAAGCAGTTGGAGAGATTTGGAGACTGCTCTCTTTCTCACATTATGACATCATAACTTTGCTTTCAGAATGTTTGCCACTTGAGGTCAGTGTAAAACAGAGATTCATGAAATTTATCTTGACGGCTACGTCTAGTAAGTTGGAAGTATTGCAATTTGTAACTAAGATGTGTTTATCTAGTCCATCTTCAGTCTATGGTTATAATTACAGAGATATGATAATTGATAATTATCTACTTGAGGATTTGAAAAAGTTGAATGCTAATGTTCTTGGTCAAAAATGGATGTGTAATATAAATGAAGAAACGCATGCTAATGTTTGAGTTTTGCATGAGATGATTGAAGTACGGGATGATTTTAAAGTTAGATATATTGAACCTACAAGAAGTGAATGATGTTATTTGTGATGTAACTGAAAATTGACAATCGATTTATATGTGTAAATTTTTTTTTATTTTGTAGTTTTTGCATAATTGTGCCTTTTCTTTTCTTTGTGCCATATTTTATGTGGGAATAAAGACATTATTATTATTATTATTAATAAAGTACACTGTAGGTTTAATAGAGCCTAGTAAAGTAGTAGACGGTGGGAGGATGAGAGTGTCCTCTCTAAGAGCTCATGCTACCCACAGCCCACCCAAAAAGCCACACAACCCCCACCCCCCTCCAGCAGGGACCCATTACAGTGCTTTGTGCCAGGGTCCCCTTATGGACCTTTTCCACAACTTCCACTGTTACAGCAATCCTCAGGTATGCATCAGCTATAGCCTAAATTCCTTCGCATTGCCCTTTGCTTGAATTTTATTACAGGCCTATTTGCTTTTTGCCTTTTTTAAATTAGTGCTTTACAATATTGATAAGAAAACAGTATGATACTTTGAAAATGGTCAGCTCTTACAAAATGGAGTAATTACTCCTCGGACAAGAAGATGCTTTTGAACTGTTTAGCTTTTCAACAGTTTATTTGACAATATTATTTATTTACTTTTTAATCATTAAATGAGACAGAAATCTGAGGAAGACTGATTTGTAACACTCCTGTTAGTCATTTAGGGGTCACATAATGTTAAAGGGGTCAAATTGTCAAATGGCCCGTTTCCAAACCCTTATGTGCCTCGTGAGAGCCTAGCTCTTCACCATCGCCCTGACTCAGTCTGTGCATACACGGCACTTTATGTGAGCACAATAGACACACAGCAGATGCCAAGTAAGCAGCGAGGAGGTCGAGAGTCTGCACAAGAGCCAACATTCATAGAACAAGCCAAAACCGAAAAATGAGAAGAGCTGATATTGAATTAAATGCTATTGAATTAAATGCAGTAGTACACATAAGCCCAGGGCTTTTACAACGGCCCACACAAGCGTCAGCATCCCTGAACTATTAGCCTCTACCCCACTTTTTTTGAGGGCTCCGAGTCAGTCAGAGAGGTTGGAATCCCCACAACTCCCCAGCCCTTTGCATCGTGACCATACACATTCCGCCTCTGCAAACCAATTGAGGTCCTCATAAAAACAATGACAAAATTCCAACGCAGGATGTGGCAGCCACTGTAGAAGGGTGGCTTAAGGTAGTAAGGCGACCACATTTCAATAAGCAGTTTCGCCTCCGGTGTGGATGTGTGTTGCCCTCCCCCGTGAAGGGGTCCCCCTGGGTATTCTCCAACCCCAGCAGTGATGGCAAACCCACAAAATGAAGGCAGACAAGATTCTGACTCAACATGTCCGAGGCTGGGCTGAATTTCGGCCCTCAAAGCGACTGAGCTTCAAAGCAACAGATGCCTTCTGTAGCTTCGAACCAAAGGAAAAACGAGACAAGAAATCAAACGAATACCGTGATGAAAAATTAGCACATGAAAGAAATTCTGTGAGCATTGTAAAGCATGTGAAGGTTATTAACAAAGAGTTCATTTTCAAGTGCTTTATTGAAACAAAATGGTCCACTTCAAGAGGGCTATACCATTCCCATGAATTTTGGTTCAAGTATATCATTTACTTTGTAGCTTTCCTAAATAGATTTTAAATATTTCAAATGTCAACTAAAGTTCACTTGTGGAAAGTGATGCGAAAGTGCTCTTCACGTATGCTACCTGGAATTTAGTTCAGAGAAAAGTGTACTGGAATACTTTAATTAAGTTCCTCTTTGTAAGGGCATATACAATCCACATTTTCCATTCTGCTTGGCATCTGAAAGGAGTGAGCAATGGTGGAAAAGTGGATGAACAGGGTATGTTTCATGCGTCTGCAGCGGGGGGTTGTCACTACAGACACAGGAGAGAGATGGAGAGAGATGGAGAAATGGATAAATCTCCTCAACTTGCCTCTCCTTCACGGTTTGTCCCAACCACAAATATGCAGTGATGATATGGGTATTCATAGTCACGCTGGACTGAATATGGACTGAGGAAAAAAAAAAAAAAAAAAGGGATGTGGCCCCTGTTCGGAGCAGTGGAAACTTTAGTTCACAGCAAGGCTTTCAATCAGCTTCTAACCTGAAGCATCCAGTAAACTGTGGACGCCAACCGTGACGCAACTAGGCATAACTCACAATCACAGTTTCGCCGGCCAGGCCAGGGCGAGAGCAATCAGCAAGACTTTCGGCTGAGCACCATCGCTCTTCTAGTGTTTCAGCCTGACATCTGGACATCTTGGGTGGTGGGAGTAATCAGTCACATGATTCAACCCTTCAAATCTGTGACCACAACTGTGCCCTTACAATAAGCAAGATCAATATCTCACGTGTGCATGTGCGTGAATCACTCCCGCAGGATAAACAAACTAACGCTTGTGTTCTGGCAACTGCAGGATGGAGCAGAACGGCAGACATGCGCTTGGATATATGAATCAAAGCGTGGGACTTTGTTTTAAGAAGTCATGTGAATCTGCGCGTTCATCAGCTGTACAAACACCACCAACACCAACATGGATAACATTTGCTGGCTACAACAGCTATTGCGGGGGCGAGCCAGTATCTCACCTGTCAAACGTATACCCTTGATATTTTCACGCTGTAAAGAAAGTCAGAGAACGCTTAATGACTGGTACATTATGATTGATTCAGTTCGCTACTATATTCGCTGTATTCCCTTTGCTGTGCTTTGATATATCATGAATAATGACAATAGCTTAACTTACCTTAAGTTCATGAGTGGCAGAAGCAATGTGCAGGACATACGGATACGGCTCAACAATAAATAAGTGATTAATTATTAATCAATGATTGAGTGGTATACAGGCAAATCATCTCCCAGTAATGTGCAAATCAAGGTTTATTCAATAAAGCCAAAATCAATGTTGCGGAGCTGATTTCGATGTTATGAGCTGGTTGATATTGATTCCACGTTGAAATTCTTCAACTGGAGGTGCTTTTGAATGCTGAAATATGTTCGCCCTGGTTGACCATCATAAAAATTTACAGAGAAATGAGACGAAAATAGATGGCTGCAGACTGGCAAGCAGGCGGCTGTTTCGGCTAGCTACCCACGCTTATTGACAGCTCTGT
This sequence comes from Gymnothorax javanicus, assembly GCA_029692085.1. Classification (NCBI taxonomy): domain Eukaryota; kingdom Metazoa; phylum Chordata; class Actinopteri; order Anguilliformes; family Muraenidae; genus Gymnothorax; species Gymnothorax javanicus. The sequence continues at coordinate 39,217,756 of CM056197.1, forward strand.
TTATTTACAGGTTCAATCCACAATAATAGGAGCTTGACTGCCAAACTTCATCCCTCAAACAACGGAAAATCATACAAACATTATTCAAACTTTTCATTCTCTTCCCACCACAAATGTAGCAACAAAGCACATGAAAGTTAATCATCGGAGCTTTAACATTTGTAAACAGCATTTTCTTTAGATGTTCACCATAGGCAAAAAAGTCAAGTCCTCCTTTGAAAGAACATGATCTATACTCTTTGGAACAAAAAATAAAGCAATCAGCTGGTCTGTGTCTGGGCGTTAATACAAGCTCTGTGACAGCACTTGGGCTTGTTTATCCCGCTAACATCCCAGCATTCCGAGCGCACCCTGAGATATTATTCTCGTCTATTGCAAATTCCAAAGCTATCACATTATTGTTGCATCAATTGCCTTTTGAATGTGTGTTGCAATTTTCAGCCTCAGAGTGCAATGAAAAGTATATGCCACTTTCCAATTTCTTTTCTTTTTGCTTACTTGTCATATTTACATGTTTCAGATCATCCAACCAGTTTTAATATAAAACCTAGACAATGTAAGTGAACACAAAATGTGGCTCTTAAATTATCATATCATTAATGTCAGGTGAATAGTCATTCAAAATCTATATCATCCGTGTGAAAAAATGATTTCCCCCTTGAACCCAATAACTGATTGTGCCACTCTTGGCAGCAACAAGAGCTATAAAACATTTGCAATAACTGGCAGTCTTTTCTATCACTATGGAGGAAATTCGGCCCACTCTTTTTCTCTTTTGCAGAATTGTTTTAATTCAGCCACTTTGAAGGGTTGAGCATGTTAAAGGTCATTCCATAGCATCTTGATTGGATTCGAGTGAGGACTTTGACTAGTCCACTCTAAAACCTTAATTTTGTTTTCTTTAAGCAATTCAGAGAAGGACTTGCTGTGCTTCAGATAATTTTCCTGCTTCATGACCCAACTGCGTTTCAGCTTCAGGTCATGATATTGATGGCTGGACATTCTCCATCAGGATTTACAGACTGAGAGCAGAATTCAAGACTCCATCAGTTATGGCAAGTTCCTTGGGTCCTGAGGCAGCAAAGCAGCCCCAGACCATCACACTGCCACCACTATGTTAAACTATTGGTATGATGTTCTCATTCTGGAATGCTGTGTTAGCCTTACAGCAGATGTATCAAGTTGCAAATGTAAGATGAGACTTTGTGTTCTTTTTGGTCAGCAGTGGTTTTTGCCTTGCAGCTCATCCATTTTGCCCAGTCTCTTTCTTTCTGTGGAATGGTAAATGGATGGACTGCATTTATTTTGCACTTTTCTAGTCTTCTGACACAAAGTGATTTAAAATCTCACCGCTCACCAATCTTCTTCATGCTCAGTTGTGCATAAGGCTGCGATACACCTCTTTCATCTACTCCTATCCTTAGCAATTGATCTCACCTCCTCCCACGTTTTGCACCCTTGTGAGTCCCTTTCTTTACAGTCCGTCTGCCGCCATGTAGTTTTAGGTCTTCCAACCTTCCTTTGCCCAACAGGAGCCCAAATTAGGGCTATGAAACAGTGGTGCTGCCTTGGCATACGACGCATGTGCCCTTACCACTTCCACTTTCTTTTCTTGACCTCCACACACAGGCGCACAGACCCTGTTACTTCAATGAGCTCATCGATCAATAAAATGTACGGCCAGAAAATGCCTAGACTGTTCTTAAAGTATTGATCCTGAAATCAGTCGAGCTTTTTGTTATCCTTGGCATTCATTTTCCATGTCTCGCACCCATAAAGGAGAACCAGCTTCACTAGGGTATTGAATAGTATCACCTTGGTTCTCTTGCTGAACTGTTTGGAACTCCAGACTTTCCTCAAACTCCTGAAGGTGGTTTTAGCTTTACTCTGCCTGCTTTCCACTGTACATCCTACTTTCTGGGCTATCTCTGTCAGTTTGTCCATTTTCTTCAGCATTTTATTACATGTTGCCAATAGGAACACTAAGTCATTGGCAAAATCAAGATCTAATTGATCCATAAATTTCCATCTTATTCATGTGTTGGTAGACTCTGTTGTCACATTACCCAGTCGACTGCATGGAAGAATAGAAAGCCCGACATAATGCAGCCTTGCTTGACACCTGTCTTAACTCAAAACCATGCTGATGTTTGGCCTTCATCGATGACAGGGCACTTAAGAGTCTTGGTAGAGGATCTTGACCATCTTTACTATCTTCTCTGGAACACCGTATAGTTTCATGATGTCCCATAGGCTGTTTCTGTGTATCGAGTCAAATGCCTTCTCAAAATCGTTGAAGTTGACAATTAGGGAGGCCTGTGATTCATGTGCTTGCTATAATATATTTTGCAGAATAAATATTTGTACTGTAGTGTTCCTTCCTTGCAGAAATCCGGCCCTTTCTGGTCTTAATTTCGCGTCTACTCCCCCTTTCATCCTTTCAATGAGTATCTTGCCTCGCACTTGCTTCCAATAATCAACAGGGCTATGCCTTGCCAGTTTGTACAGTCCCTTAGCTTTCCTTTATTTTCGAAGTTTAAAAGTTAATTCTTTCAGCCATTCATCAGGAATAATCTCCTCCTCCCATATAACTTGAATAATTTTATGCAACTTCTTAGTCAATGTTTGGATATCTGCCTTCTGCAGCTCAGCTATGATGTTGTCCACACCACCAGACGTCCCATTCTTCACGGATTCTATTGCTTGTCTAACTTTATCTTAGCTAATCGGTTGTGTACTGATGTCATCGATCTCTGGGGCTTTGTTCGTGTTGATCTCTAATGGATCCAGGGGTGGCTCCCTGTTGAGTACTTATTTAAAGTGTTCTTTCCATCTCTCTAACCTTTTTACTTCATCTGTGATTGTCTTGCCATGCTGATCATGTATATCAGAGTTACTACACAGCTTATCGTAGCAAATAACTCTGGTGATGTTGTAAAGGGTTTTCATGTTACCCATCTCCGCTGCTCTCTGGGTGTTGTTCATCGAGTCATCAAGCTACTTTCTCTTATCAGCTCTAATTCTTCTCTTCACGTCCTTATCTTTGGTCTTCTATGTCACCTGAAATTGTTGCTTTATCCTCTCTGACTGTGCATTTTCCATCCTTATCTTAAGCTCCCTTCTTTCTTTGACTTTCTCCCATGATTGATTCATAATCCAGGTTTTGTTGTTTCTCTTCTTCTTGCTCAACACCTTATCTGCTGTACTGTTATATATGTCCTTAAATATAGTCCACCTCTTGTTAATACCATTATCTTCATCTACTGCTTCAAGGAACGAACCGATTGTGTGGCTCTAAGAAAAAGGCATTTTAACTGCTCTGTGATATAATTTACTCACAACGTACTTGGTGATGTTCAAGGGTTTATCCTCATACGGTTTAAGTTTAACCTGCGTCCTATCAAGTTTGTGATCTGATGCAGCATCAGCGCCTCTCATTACTCTTGTGTCTCTGACAGATCTTCTGAATCGCTGGTAAACTAATACAGTCTATTTAGTTATGCTTCTTCCCATCAGGCGACGTCCAAGCGTTCTTATTAATATCTTTGTGTGGAAAAATTATGCCAGTTATGATAGGTTGTTCATTCCACAAATGCTGACTAACCTCTCTACATTGCTATTGATTATCCTGGCTCTGTGTTTGCCTATTATACTCTTGTTCAAATTTGAAAACCCAACTTTTGCGTTCATATCACCTTTAATAAATAAGAGGTCACGCTTCTTTACTTTGCTGATGGTACTTCGGAGTAATTCGTAAAATGCGTCTTTCTCTTCTTTGTCCGCCTCCTTTGTTGGTGCATGAACACGGATGATCGTGAGTCTGATGAACTTGGAATAAAATCTAGCCAGTATTACACGCTCATTTATTTTTGACCATTCTAACAGGGCTGCCTCTGCTACCTTAGTCATCATTATCGCTACCACACCTCGGTGCATCGTCTCTCTCAGAATAGATTACTGATTCACCAGTTGACAGTTGTAACTTACAAGAATTCATCCAGCGGCATTCGCTTATCCCCAAGACGTCAAAGTTATTGTCCCTTATTACCTTTGCTACCTGTGCAGTCTTTCCATTTGCTTATATAGTAACTACATTCCAGTTACCGATGTTGATAACTTGTTTGTGCTTCAGGAGTGACTCATTTAGTCAGGGGGCTTCAGAAGTGCTTTAACTCGTCAATGTCATCCGGCACTAATAATCTGTGAAGACAATATGCTCCTCCTGTGGCATTTGGTATTACGTCCCTACGCTCGTAGATCCCTTGAAGTGTCTCTTCAGTTTCCATTGTTTTTACAGGAAATGGTTACTAGCCCCTCGCCCAACCCCCAACCTGGAGGGCCAGGTGCTGTATTAAGTGCTGTATTAGTCTAGGCTTTGCCCTAGAACCTACTCAGCGAGGTCGGACCTACCAGGAGCACTTAGTTCCAGCTGATATAGCACCCCCCCTCTTCAAGGCACACAAACCCCCCACCACAGTAAGGAACAGCACACGGGGGGGGGAGCACTTTACAATACATGCCTCACATTCATCCCATGCAAAGCACCAAATTGCATATCATGAGCTGCGTGCGGATCAGTGTCTTGCTCAAGGACTCTTCCATATGTTCACTGGAGGAGCCAGGGATCGAACCAGGAACCTTCCGAGTTCAAGACAACTCGTTCTATCTCCTGAGCCGGGCTGCTCCACAATGGCGAACGCTGACCTTAACTGAGGCAAGTGAGGGCTGCAGTTCCTAAGATGTTCGTCTGGGTTTTTTAGCGACCTCTTGTATGAGTCATCAATGCACTCTTCGGGGTACTTTGGTGGGTTGGCCACTCCTGGGAAGGATCAGCTTTGTTCCCAGTCTTCGCCATTTGTAGATAATGGCTCTCAGCATGGTGTGCTGGAGTCCCAAAGCCTTGATGATGATTGATTTTGAAAATGATTTTACAACTGTTTCCAGACTAATGGATGTCAACTACTTTCTTCTCATCTGTTCGTACATTCCTTTAGATCACGACATCGCGTGCTGCTCTTTGCCTACTTCACGTTGTCAGACGGGTTTTAAAGCTATAGTTCGTAACTTTTACATGTCCCTTTCATCCAAGCCACTACTAGAGGAGATGACACAATGCTGATTAAGCCAATTGGCTCCTCAAACATCTTGCTGTATTTTTCAGTATTTGTTGTTTTGTATTGCGTGTCGACTGGCGATATTCCCGCGCTGGCACACAGGAAATGACAAATTTTATTTCAAAACAAGAAGGGAGGGGGAGGAAGAGTGGAGGTTCTCCAAGCAAGAGAGCTCCGGACCCCACGTGACTTGTTTTGTTTGGACCAGCGCCGCAGATTTCAAGCCTTCTGAGTTCACACCTCACTTTAATTTGAACGACGTTGGACTGTCGAAAAACTAAATCGGTTAAATATTACAGACTCGGAGATTTATGGAATAATTCGCGAGTACTATTTGTGTATTTACCACAGAACAGAAGAACAGTGCTGTGACAAACTAAAGAAACTGCGGCTGCGATATTTCAAAGTGGAGGACGCAGTGTGAAAGTCTGGCAGCTCGAGTTATGAGAAAGATAAATTTTCGTGGTATAGGCAGTGGACAGCATAATCAGCCAAAAACGCAAGGGCAAAAGTATTCTGTTTTCAACCTTCTCAAGATCTCGTAATTACGAGATAAGGTGTATATTTTTTTTTTAATCCTGTGAATGCAATGCGCTTCCGTACAAAATACCATTCTCCTCTCCCCAAACATAACCACAACCACAAAGCATTTGGGGAATTGAAGTCAAAACAGATAACAAATACATTTTCCGTTCTTACATTAATTTTCGTTTAACCCTTAGGGACAGTTGTGCGCATTTTACGCGCTTTTCATTCTTCTTCTTCTTCTTTTTTGATCATTTTGGCTGTGGTCATGCATGTAGCATGAATTTTGGTAAGACTGTGTGTTTTTATTTGATCTTGTTATTTCCAGCTCAGCTCTTACAGTCAGGCTAAAATACACTGTGTACAAGCAAGTGTTACACTATAAAAACTTTGTAATAAAGTTACAAGACTGTTGACTTTGTCACTTTGTTATTGCACTTTAACTGATTTGTTTATTTATAAAGAGTAAATAAACGTTGGCTGTTGCCCCCCCCCCCCCGGTCACCACCTTGACTAACCGATTTTCTGGGGGAACCCTGCATGGACAGTGAGGAGCAGCAAAAAATGGACCAACAACTTATGGACTGCTCAGGTGTGTACTATAAGGTCCTGCTGGTCCGTGTGCAGACCTGTGGTGTGTCGTTATAACAAATATGACAGAGGGTTTCCAGGCTAAATGGTCTCTTCAGAAATTGCCCGTGGTAATGGTTTACTTATTGCGCCCCAGTGTTTGCTTGCAGGAAATGGGCGTGTTATGGATAGTAAGCACAGCTAGAGAGAGCTCCGGTTATGTTATGAACATAATTTTTACAGACCGTCCGTTAGCTTCAGTTGCTTATGTGGAGCTATTTTGGCTGTGGTCATGGGCATATGTCATATGGAAGTGCGGTGTTGTTCTACTAACGCAAAATTCCTCTAGTGGGCGACAGAAATTACGCACTATAGCTTTAAGTGATGTTTAGATTTAACAGGGCTGGCATAAATCATGCCACGGTGTGTTTTGTGAAATTGAACAATACCATCAATTAAATTTGTTTAACTTAGAGCTGGAAAATCCAGGTGCAGGAAGTATAAATCCTCTCCAGTATTTTGTCCCAGTCACTTGGATTAGCAAATTGGCACAATTCTTCATCCTGCAGGTAGAAACGTAGTCACCTAGATGAAAAAGAAAAAAACTTTTTCGTATGTTCTGATGGAATATCTGATTTAAGTGGTCGCTTCAGTATGTTAGGAGACAATTACTTTTTTCACGTAGGGCCAGACAGCCTTTTTCCTCCAGTAAATAAAATAATAATTTAAGAAGCGCATTTTTGTTTACTCGGTTGACTTTGTCTAAGATTAGAATCAGTTTGAGTAATTGAAAGTGTGACAAATGCACAAAAATAAAGAAAATCAGGATAGGTGAAATAGTTTATTCAAAGAATTGTCAAAAAACTAGTCCTGAAAAGCCTTTATTTCCTCATAATACTGATTCAGGCATAATTGTGCAGATCATACAGAGCATTACCTCACAGAGGCACTTCTAAGAGACGTCTCAGCAGCGCGATATAAACTTTTCAATGCATATTTTCTCCCTCAGTGCTTACTTGACAGGAAAGTATACTTTTAAATACAGGATTAGCACTTTTCTCCTTCCTTAAATTTGAAAGAAATATCCATCTTCTATAGTCCCTTGACGATCTCTGCTCTTCCAGGAAAAGGACTACAAAGGACCTGTAAGCTAAACCCCCATCAATAAAAAAGGAAAAATTTGAATCTTTGAACCAGGGTCTGACTTCCTGTACTGAATTTATTGAATCCCCTAAATATCTCCTCCTCAATGATTCCTCCATGAAGCTCTTCAAAGCCGCTTTATTAAAAAAAAAATGATTTACCTTCTAACTGTTCTCACTGACCCTTTAATCTGTATGACAGGATTAAGCAATCAAGAGAGGAATCAAGCCTTTGAGAGAGAGTTTCTTTTGAGAGTTTTCTATAATTCCAGTTTTTGTAGATTTTTTTCCACCGGAACAGGTGGTTCTGGAGTTTGATGAATGATAGTGTAGATATTTTCCAAAAAATGAATGACGGCTTGTTGGCATTACAATAGCTGAAATCAGAGCTTCGAAAGGTTTGTGGTCTAAATCAAGATAATAATTATGCTCTCTCCAAAGCAAGTTTACAGTGGCACAGTGTCTCTAAACTTTGTGTGAATGTGTGTGTGTGTGTGTGTTTCTAGAGCATCATTCAGAAAATGTATGTTTATTCTTATTTACAGTCGCAACTATTTCCTCTGGTCATGCAACCTCTGATGAAGTAAACTGTGGCACAGTTTACTCCATGGGTTCGCGGGACTGAAAAGCTTGCACTGTATTGCGTTATGTTTGTAACCGTGCAAAAATTCAACGAATGTGTTTGTGCAATGACATCAACTGGAAACTTGACATCACAGTACTGCTTTGAAGTTGTTTTGAAGTAATCTGAAAAGTTTACCCACAATACCTGTCACTGAAAACTTGGAAGGCTGCCAGAAACATCTGTGAAGTATCAAAATTATTCTTGGTCAGGCTTAGAAACTATCTGGGCCAATTGAAAACATGCATTGTAACTTCAATAATGCCAAAAAACCTTACAGTGAACTTTGCCTTGAATGCGCTGGAGTTAGTGCATTTTAGTTGCTCTGCAAAAATGACAGCAGAAGTGAACTGCAATTATTCACAAAAATGAAAACAAAACGGGATTCAAATAAACCACATTGAAACCTTGTTGTGAACTTCCACTGCTGCGTTTAAGCAAGTATTCCATTCGTTTTTCTAGTTAAGAACTATGCTATTCCATCCATCATTTAGAGTAAATACAGTTGAGTCACAAAAAACTCTAATTTAAAGGAGGTAGATCCATTCATATGTGGATATCTGTACCGAATTACTTGAAGAACTTTCTCTCCAAAGCTGTAGGGGTTAGCCGCTAGCGGTGGCTGTTTTCTTTTCAGAGGAAAGTTGCTGATGTCAGGATACATGACTGCCAGATTTTAGACCAAGCCGAGCTTTAGCCTAGCACATGTTTTCAGGGCAAGTTTACTGCAACAACAAGTCTTTAAAAAACTTCCCACAACTAGCTCTGCCGGGGAGAGACAAGAGGCCTGGACCAGCATGAAGACGGCCAGGATACTTTCAGCCAATGGGGTCACACTAACACACACACTGCAGTATGTGGAGGTTTTAGTGGCACAATTCTTGTCGGTTCAACTTAACTGTTACTGCAGAACACTGGATTTAAGATTAAAGTGATATGAGGAGAACTTGTTTCAGGTAGACGCTGAATGCAAAGAATTGGAAAGTACAAAATGGATGAGCCCTCAAATAAAAGCTGAGAGTTCACCCCCACAGCAAATTTGAAAGTTCATTTCAAACCCAATGTACCGGAGAACAGAGCCGAAACAACATAATCGAGTCACTGTTCACATACTTTCTGACACCATTGTACCTTTGAACTGTGTTTCCAAGCCCTGCTCATGGAGTACCCCTGCGCTGCACAGTTTCGATATCTCTCCGATTTAACACACCCAATTCAGCAGATCAGCTCAATAGTGGAGCAATTGATGAGCTGAAATGTGTGTATTAGATCAGGGAGAAATGTGCGGTGCAGGGTGCTCCAGGAGCTAAGCTGGGGAACACTGGTTCAAAGCACAGGCACGCAGCCACAGAAACTTAAATAGCAAATAAAAAATGCAATGAAAGAGATACAAGCAATTGCCTTATTCAGAGTTTGTCAGTAACGGATGTAACATGTGGTCAGTGCGGGCACAAGGATTGTAGAGGGGCGTTTTTCACACCTCTTATTATTAATCCCAAACCAAACAAACCAGGCCTATCATTTCCCTTTTTACCCATCAATTACGATAGTTTTGGTGGTGCTTCAAAATTAACCGCTGATGTTATAATGACATGAGATGTTTCCACTATGTCATTACAGCTATGTGATGAGGTCATGCTATGCACAGCACCACACAAACATAACATATATCCACGGCAAGACACCGGGAGCATCTGTTACTGCAGCTGTCAGGGAGCAACAGTCAAGATTTTCACATATAAAAGTGCGATATACTTAAACACAAGATAGGATAAAGGTAAATTCAATTCATGTATTTCAAGTAAACAGACTGATGGCTTAGTTTTTGAAAACAAATCACATCCTAAGAGTTTGTTTGCTGCATTACAAGTAGCATGAATATACAAGACATTGACTGCTTAAAACTTTGCATAAAGTCTGAAAATTATATAAACTAACAGTAAATTGAGGTTTAGTGAGGAACCTGAACTGATGATAACCATCTACAACATAAAATGATATTATGAGTGAGGCCTGATCAGACAATTGTGTGAATTGAATGCAAATTTCACAGTCTCTGACTGACTCAATTAAACATCTACATTCAAGTGTGTGTCTATTGCTTGAAGACAATTTTCCACTGATAAAATCCATTTGCTGAGGAAATACTCCCAGAGAATAAAGTAAACTCAAATGCAAGTATAGTTATATTCATATACAGGAACAAAATTCATTTGGATGTCAAGGCGCAATAATTGTGCAACTAGAAGTGACGTTACTTATGTAACTAAATTAGACTTGTGAAAAGGTCATTTGGCCCTTGGATATGCACTGCAGCTTCCTCCTGTCTGTTCTAAATGGCAATGACTAAGTTCCTTCCCACATACCATTCGATGCCTAGTTTTGACTCGGTATCAGCTATTTCTGGTCAGCTCTTGTTACTAAGTAACAAAATGACCACAAAAAAACAATTTGCTATCTACCCTCTAAACTGACATCATCTTTATAGGGGTGTCTTCTTCTACTAAAAACACTCCCCACCATTCATTGGGCCATGTTCCAAGGTCAGGAGATGGGTTGAGGCCATTATAAAAACAAGAACTTAGTGAGATTGTACTGCAGAGGGGAGAGAGGGCTCCTGCAGGGCAGAACAGATCTGTATTCCTAATGCGCAAGAGTCCAAACCCTTAAGCCTGCACGCACTCAAACCATATGAGCTCGATTTCCTATTCTGCCCCCGACTGCGAGAAATTCAATATTGCATTCTGGGAGATCAATCTGTTGCCTTGGGGAAGCTTAGTGAGTAAGTAGAAACAGTCAGACGCTCACTTTGTGCAGAGAACACACACCTTGAGAGCCATCCTCCAAAATGCAAAATCACACACTGCACAAAGAAGACTTACGCCCAAAAATACAGCCACGCTCTTCGGCAAAGAACACACACCTGGAGCCATTAATCCAAAGGCAAAATCACACTTAGCACAAAGAATACATGGCTAGAACGATGCAGTCAAATATATAGCCACAAGGTTGGGCAAAGCATGCACACCAAGAACTTTTTGCCCAAATGCCAAATCACACACTTAGCGGAAAGTAAACAGACCTAGAGCCATGCACTCAAATGCACAATCACAGAGGTATTTGCACAACACTTTCTGAGACTGGCTGAATCAGCTTTCAGAGCCCAAATGCATTTTTATAGCCAGCACCATTAAACTTATCAAGCCCATAAAAACACAGTGTACAGGCTGAACACTGTTGGATGAAAGGGCATAAGTGCCTGTCTGGATTACAGATACTGTACTGAAACCTACAGCAGAGACACAGTGGTGAGAGAAAAGACAGGCGATGAGGTCGGCCATCCGGGATAGGTCGACGGCGAGAGATAATGAGGTTTTCCGCGCTGCAGAAGCCCCCGCGCCTCTCGATGAAGATGCAGATGCTCGGCGTGGTGGGGTGCGTCGAGCACTGCAGTGAAAGAGCTGGCAGCTGCCAGCACAAAGCAAGCCAGAGGGAGAGCGGGCCAACGAAACCGCATGCGAGGGTATGACATCATGGATCCTGGTGACTGAGCGCAAAATGACCCCAGTGACTAGCCAGATTAAGAGTCCTGTCACTTTCTCGCAGTCCTTCCTCTGCGCAGATATTCAAAAAACAGGGGCACCCTGCAACAACTCCCTCCATCCCTCACATACACACCCACAAGCCAATACCTCTGGGTTCAGGTGAATCCACCTGCGTTTACCTGATCCGCCTGACGGTTTTGGTGTAGGAGATTTTTACGGAAAAACGACGAGCGACGAACAAGAATGACGACCGAAGACAATGGACAAGCAGGCCATGACGTAAGCCCATTGGATCTTCGGTCCAGATCATAGACTGTACAGATGAGCTATAAACAGTAAGGCCATTTATCGTGCATTGAGAGCGCAAAGATTTTTTGTCTTCATTTTCTTCTGTGCAAAAGGCTTCAAAGAGAGAGTTCCGGTAGATTCATTCACAAAATCATTGCATGACACCCTGAAATGTCAAGATCTAAGATGACCTTTTTTCCTACTGACACCACACAGAAATGCTTGTGATGTCTTCATAAATCTCTCTCAAATCATCTATGACTTAGCCATGACCATATCTGACTGTACCAACTGTTACTGAGCAACATCTGTTCAGATTTTTCAGACTCTCACACACCACATACAGTGAAATCATAATCATAAATGCAATTCTCCAGAACATGGCAAATCAAACTGCACATTATCTACTGTTAACAGCCTCAAGTCTGGGGCCAACAGGTAAATAAGTGAACACAGAAATGTCTGGAAAAACAGAGCATCCTGATCTGCCCATCATTATTCTGTCGAGTGGAGAGGTTTCAGGTGTAACTTCATGAATATACGATCTATAACATTCTTCACTGAGCATTGTATTTTTGATGTTGGACCAAACCATCACAGCTGATAACAATGGAAGACAGACTTGTGATGTTGAAAATAAAAATCTTTTTTTTTAAAAACCTTCCCTTCAAATTGCATCACAACAGCTGATCTAATAAAACAGTTGCAGTGGCTCCTCAGTCCGAACAGCTGAAGAGGAATAGCATTCTGGAGCGAGTGTCTGTTAACCTTCAATCCACAAACCTCCAAGGACAACTACCCTATGCCTGGACACGCAAACCCCACCCCATCCCCCTAACATTTTTTAGATTATAAACATTTAGTGAACAATGAAAAGGCCAAGAGAAGTGGTCCACCCATAGGACACTGTCAATTGGCAGTCCTTTGTCACTAGCCATGCTATGAATTAACAGGGTGTAGAGCCCTGTGTCCCAAGGGTCCTCAAGGTCTGAGACTGCTGGTTTCCAACCGTTTCCTTACCGGGGAGTTACATATAACATAACATAACATAACATAACATAACATGAATGGCGAGAACAGGCCGTTCAGCCCAACTAGGCTCGCCAGTTTCTTTATACTATTGTGAATATATCCCTTCAGATACTCAATGAGTCAATGGTATCTAGCTTTAAGTCAAGCCTGCTCTTGAAAACCCCCAAGGTCTCTGCCTCAACAATATGGTCAGGCAAGCTATTCCACATCGAAATTACTCTTTGGGTGAAGAAATATTTCAGAATATCAGTGCTAAATTTACCTTTGGTCAACTTCCATTTGTGACACCGAGTTCTACTAACAACACTTGGTCGAAGGAATCCTACATAATTCACTTTGTTAAACCCTTTAACATATTTAAAGACCTCAATCAAATCACCCCTTAGTCTCCTTTTCCTAAGACTAAAGAGATTAAGGATCTTCAGCCTCTTAACTTTCATCTTTTATACCTGGAATTAGCTTCGTGGCTCCTCTCTGAACTTTCTCTAGAGCCTCTATATCTTTCTTAAAGTATGGTCCCCAGAACTGTACACAATACTCCAGAACTGACAGAATGTGTTGTACAAAAAAGCATCACCTCCTTAGATTTGGTCAATACTTTTGGCAATGTATCCCAGCATCCGATTGGCTTTTATGTGTTGTACAAAAGAAGTGATTAGTCAACAATCACTCCCAGATCTTTCTCGTTGTACTCAATACTTTTGGCAATGTATCCCAGCATCCGATTGGCTTTTATAACTGCTACGGCACACTGGCTAGAGCCTGTGAGGGTTTGGTCAACAATCACTCCCAGATCTTTCTCGTGTGGAGCACATTCCAGTTTTAAACCTCCCATGAAGTAATCCCGTCTAATGTTTTTACTACCTACATGTACAACTTTACATATCGCTACATTAAATTTCATTTGCCACATTTCTGCCCAATTCTGGATTCTATCCAAATCATCCTGAATCACTTTAGTGGACTCTAAACTATTTGCCAAACCCCCCAATTTAGTATCATCTGCAAATTTAACTAATCTGCTCTCAATATTCCTATCAAGGTCATTAATGTAGATGAGGAACAGCAGGGGTCCCAACACCGATCCCTGGGTGACACCACTCCCCACCATACCTAGCTCAGTTGAGATACCATTGACCACCACTCTTTGTGTTCTGTCCTGTAACCAGTTTTGAATCCACTCAAGAATACCTCCTGTAACTCCAATGGAGCTCATTTTAAAAATTAGTCTCTTATGCGGTACTGTATCAAATGCTTTCTGAAAATCCAAGTATATGATGTCATAAGCCCTGCTCTGGTCATACGTCTTGGTGGCCTCTTCAAAAAATTCCAGAAGGTTTGTCAGGCATGACCTTCCCTTACGGAAACCATGTTGGCTATCCCTCAAGATACTGTTACGTTCAAGAAATAAGTCCAGCTCATCTTCTATGATAGATTCCAATATTTTGCACGCAATGCTAGTTAAACTGACTGGCCTGTAATTTCCTGGCTTAGTAAGGTCCCCTTTCTTATATATTGGTATTATATTGCCCTGTTTCCAATCATTTGGTATTTCTCCAGTTTCTAAAGACCGTCTGAAGATGGCAGATAGCAGCTTAAAGATGATCTCACCAACTTCCCTGAGCACTCTAGGATATAAGCCATCAGGACCCGCCGCCTTATCTGCCTTTAGTTTATGCAACTTGTCTAATACTTCGTTATCCCTAACCTCAATTTCCACTAAATAATCTTGAGCATTTAACATGCCCTCTGGCCGAATAAAGACCCACTCTGAGGTAAAATTCTCAACAAAGTAACTGTTTAAGGCATCCGCAATTTCCTTGTTATCATATAGCAGCGATCCATTGTTATTCTTTATGCACTTAACCTGCTCTTTGACTTTCCTTTTTCTGCTACAGTCCTGAAAGAAGCGCTTAGGGTTAGTTTTTGCCCCCTCTGCAATTTGTCTTTCATACAGTCTTCTAGCATTCCTCAGCTCTTTTTTGACCACAGCCCGCATTTACAGTATTCAGCCTTAGTGTTCTCATTGTTATCCTTTATGTACATCTTATAAAGATTCCTCTTTTCCTCAAAATCCTCATGAATACTTTTGGTCATCCACTAAGGATTCTGCTTTTTCAGCTTACTTTTGGACTCCTTTGGAATGAATTTGCATTGTGAATCAAGTAAAACCCCCTTAAATCTTTCCCACATCTCATTTACAGACTCACAATCCAGGAGTGTCTCCCATTTTATTTCACTTAGATATGAGCGCATCCTGTCAAAGTTTGCTCGCCTAAAATTTAAAATTTTTGTTTTTGAATACACCTTTTTAACTTCCCATGAAACATCAAAAATTAACAGCAGAGTGATCACTTGTCCCAAGTGGCTCCAGTACCTCAACATTGCTAATTCTATCTGGGTCATTACAGAGCACTAAGTCTAAAATTGCCTTCTCTCTTGTAGGTTTATTAACATACTGCACCAAAAAATTATCATTTATAACATCTAGAAATTCTTCCTCCCCCCTACCCTGTCCTTTCACCATTTCCCAATCGATACCAGGATAATTCAAGTCTCCCATAATAATAGTCCCTCCACCTCTACAAGCTTGCGTAATCCTCTTAAAAAGCATTTCATTGACTGTACTGTCCAAAGCTGGTGGTCGATAGTATACTCCTATGTTTAAACCTGTCTCGTGTTTGCCAATGAGCCTGACCCAGATATCTTCACAGGGCAAGGAATGTTCAATTTCGGGAATTTCCTGTCATTTATGTTTTCGTTCACATAGATAGCTATGCCCCCTCCTCGCCTATTACATCTATCCTTCCTAAAGAGCTTATAACCTTCTATATTATATTCATCTCCATCCTCTTCACTAAGCCATGTCTCTGTAATCCCAACTATGTCATAGCCCTCACTAATCATAATGGCCTAAGCTCTGAAAATTTATTTTTTATGCTTCTTGCATTAAAATAAAAACATTTCAGGTTATTACTATGTGAGAAGCCAGTCTAATCAGCATTGCTAATTGTTTAGTTAATTATCCATGAGGAAAGAAAACCAGGGGGGGATTTAAATTCAAGGTCTAGATTTGAGGATCCCTGGTATTAAGGATTTTTGGTGATCATGAAATACAGGGTAGATTGGTTGAGGGAAAAGCAGGCAATGCCCACTGGGGGTGTTCCGTTCCACTTAAAGGGGACCTATTATGCTACATTTCCAAATTTATATTTTGATCATAGACTCCCCTAGAGTACTCCTGATCATTCAATGTCCAAAAAAGGGTCCTTATTTAGCTCATACTGCCATCCTCAAGAAAACCCCTTTGTAGTCCATTGTAGTCTCTGCCTGAAACGCCTCGTTGGGGCGGCTCTTCCGTTATGGCCCCCACTCCCCGTATGCCCATTTTCTTCTTACTGGCCAGCTCTGTGGAGGGCGGATCTGGGCGGGACAAGGCAGCAGAGCGCAGTTTTCTGGGTCCGCCTCCCCAGAGTGAAACTGAGACGCGTCTGCCATCTGATAAGGAATCGACGGGCAAATTCCGCAATCAAACGCAGTATATGTGTATAGATCTAATGAAATGAACTTGTTCTAATAAACGCAATGGCGAAAGTGGAGGACGCAGTATGAAAGTCTGGCAGCTCAAGCACGAATTTGCTATCTACCTACGGCTACTATGGTGAGTACAGCGGTGTTTCTATTCTATAGCTAGGATTGAGGGAAAGCTAGAATCCACCCCATTCAGACACATTTGTAGAATGGGTCGACATACCCAAGTGTAGACCGGAGACTGTAGAAATCCGGTGGGTCTGAGTTTAGAGGGAAACATGGACAGTGAGGAGAAGCAAAAAGTGGACCAACAACTTATGGACTGCTTCAGTGTGTATTATAAGGACCTGCTGGTTCGTGTGCATAACTGTGGTGTGTCGTTAGCGTGGAGTAACGAACAGCTACTGTGCTGGTATATGATGGAGGGGCGAAAGCTCCAGGCTAAACGGCCTTTTCGGAAATTGCCCATGGTAATGGTTTATGTATTGCGCCGGAATGACCAGCATTTGCTCGCGGAAAATGGGAGCAATAAGCCGCTTTCACACCGGACGCACAACAAATTTTTTGCGCGACAGATTACATTCAAAGTCATTGCATTGTCTTTGAATGTAATGTCTTTGAATGTAATCTGCTCCCTAACGCGTGTATTCGCGTCTTTGCATTGACTTTGAATGTAATCTGTCCCGCGAAAAATTAGTTTCACGCCCGGTGTGAAAGCTGCTTAATGCGCCCATAACGCGTGTATTCGCGTCTTTGCATTGACTTTGAATACAATCTGTCGCGCGAAAAATTTGTTTCACGTCCGATGTGAAAGCAGCTTTATGGATAGTGCTTAACCGAAGTAACACAAGCATACCGATCAGAATTACTGGATATAAGTTAACCAGGAGCATTTTTAATTAGCATGGCGGCATGCAAACTAACATGCAGTAGCTGGTTCCCGGCGGTCATAACAACCACAGAGACAAACCCTTGCAATACAGGTTTTACTGACAGCAAGTTCCGTTACCGTGGACAGTTGTACCAAGCATCCAAATTACAAACAAGTATAAAAAGTTAGCTTCAAATGAGGTTTATGTTCACACACCTTCTGTTGAATTTCCCCTGATATTACTCTTGCATATTTAGGACACAAACATTAGCAACATTAACTTGGCTATGCTAGCCGCAGTGCTACAGCCACAATCAACAGGCCATCACGTTAGGTAGGCTTATGCAGTCAAGCAACTGCTTCTGCATCTGTGAGTCACGGACAGTCGCTACCAATCCAGCCTTTATCTTCAGGTGTTTTACAAAGCCTACGTTTGAGGCCATTTGTTAGTGCTAACTATCGTTAGCAGTCCTGCTAGCCACCCGTAACACGTTAGCTTCACTTACATTATTTGCTGTTATATCGCTACTTACAGCTTGTGGCTCCGAACGCTTGATCGATGCAACTGCTTCAGGTTTGAGAAGCAGCTGAAACGCTTATCGGGTTTGAGAAGCAGCTGAAAAGCTTATCCTGTGTTGAATTATCCTTTATTGACAAAGCTGTCTTTGGTGAAATGCTGAGCACAAACAGCTAACGTTCCCTTTAGCCGTGGCTGTTCGCTGCCAGCAAACAAAAAAGCTACCCACTGATTTCTGGTGGCATCGTCTTTTGGAAGAGAAATAGGTGCTTTTCTTCGCGTCCAAAAATAAACGGAACAAGCAGCTTTGGGAGAGATACTGACAAAACTGCACCTCAAATGATCTGCAGTTCTTCTTTTGTATTTCTGGAGGTCTAGACGCTACTACGGCATAGTATGATCCGCAGTTGCTTGTGCCTGCTAGAATAGTTTCCAGTGTGGGCAGGTCCAGCGCCGTGATTGGCTCTGGCTAGAACTGAATTAATTGGACGGCACAACCTGACGTCAGGTTTTGCCCAGATCTTGTGAAGATCCCGAGACGAGTTGTTCAGAGAGGAAATTACGTTCACGAAATCACGTTCTTGGATTACGGAAAAACCCCTGTATCTTATGTTTAGAAACTTTTCAGAGGTTGAGTATGGACATCCAACATTATAACATTACTTATATATATTAAAAGAAGGATCAGCATAATAGGTCCCCTTTAAGTTTGCAGCCCGAGAGACTGGGCCAAACAGATGAATGAGTGCAATCCTTTCTGTCAGTTAAAATGCTTTGACTGTGTACAATCGTTGAAAAAAAAAAAAAAATCTGAATTTTAGCTCTATAATTGTCAGGCCTTCATCAGAATCTATCCTGCTCTGAAGTGTCAAGAGAATCATTGTCTCTCTCTGGATTCTATATTGTTTTCTATTCCCACAAGAGCCCAAGTAATGCATTGTGTGGTTTGAATGAAACTCACCAGTCCTCGCACCTGGTTTGAATGAACTGTGCTGAATCCTTAACAAAACAAAACAAAAAATTTTTTGCTGTTCATGGCCTTGATGGTGCTTGCGAGGAGCCAGGTCACACGCAGAGTGAGAGCTGTAATCGTCTCACACTCCCACACCAAGGGACACCGATCGAACAACAATTCAAGGAAACGCTATTGCGATTGTTGTTTCTTGGTATGAATGCATGCGTATGTGCGTGCTTGTGGACCTGTATTCCTATCCCTTGTGAGGACCAAAATGTTGCAACAAGTAATGAAATACCAGATTTCTTCCTCCTAATGGGGAGATTTTCCTGTCCCCACCAGGTAACTGTGCTTTTTTAGGGTTAGGGGTTAAGGTTAGTTTTAGGGTTAGTCATGTAAAGTTTTTGATTACGGTCTGGGTAATGGGTTTGGGAATGAATGTAAGTGTATGGGATGTCCCCACAAAACATGAAAACAGAACATGTGCATGTATGTGTGTGGGCATTTCTTTGTTACCTATTGGGGACCTTTCCAGTATAAACACGGACAAGTATTGGGACCAGTAGTCCTCATGGCAACCAAAGCCTGGTCGTAAAGAGACAAAACATCATTTCTGAGGTTAGGTTAAGGTTAGGGTTCGGCATGATTAAGGAATGGTTAGGGTAAGGCTGTCCACAATGGAGATCAATGCAATAACTTCATGAAGACAGCAGCACAAACTCATGTGTGTGCGTGTGTATGAAAGGATGAATTTGCATTTGTACTTGAACAGATGTATAATGGAAAATGAAGTCTCTAAAAGGCTTGATAAGTGAGGATTAAGCTAATCTTTTCCATTTTTTTGTTTGTGCCATGATTTTATTACCGTATTACCGTAAATTCTTGCCCACACAATCAGAAAACCAAACTCTAAAACCTGCCTGTCCACTCAATTCACTGGAAACATTGGCCTTGTTTAGGCAGACCAAGTCAGATCTGGCAGCCCAGCAGTACAGCAGGCCCGGATATCACCTCGGCATCCACAAACCCTCAAGCATTTACCGATGACACGTCTTCCCAGTCATCGCTTCTCAAACTTGGGACCTGAAATCACTTGTGTCACCAAAATGTCCCAATGCACCTGGGAGCTCAACTACTCAGGCCCCGTCTGGTTTCCTTTCCAAGATGCTTGCCTCCTGATTTACGTCTCAGCAGAGATGAAACGCAAAGCGGTTTTTCAGAGACAATGGAACCAAAGAAACATCTGTGCCACCGTCCCTCTACAATGTTCAGTTAGTGAAATCGGACAAAAAGAAGTGCTGAGAAAGGACTCCCACAGCTTACAGACAAAGATTTAGGACAGTAAAAAAAAAAAAAAAAAAAAAAAACACAAAATCATGGAAGCATCATGCTTCTAGGTTTCATGTCGTTCCCTGTGGTTCTGATTATATTTTTGCTGAAGTCCGCTACTAATTGTCAAATATCTCCATAGAGGGATTGCTGCTTGGATTTTTAATCATTCCAAATCTGTGAGGCCACGCCTCCAGTCCTAAGCCCACCAGTCTATTATGACCCGGACCGCATTCCTCAACTCCTCATCATTACCTGCAGCTGCCCATCATTTCCACTGAGTGGTAGCAGTGTCCTATTCTGCCCTACAAAGCCTAAGTGCAGTAACTAGATATTGGGTAAAATGTGAGTTTTGTGGTTTTGGGCCTAAAAGTATATGGCGGTTAGGATTTATTGGGACAAAAATTACACCATGGCAAGTCATTTAACCATAATCTATCATGGATGTGCTGACTATTCTTTTATTGGGGCAGCAAACAAACTCTGCAGCCATTTTTTACTCCTTAAATTATTTTGTAGTTACTGCACTTAGCCTTTGTAGGGCAGTACTAAAGACCGAGCCTCGCACCCATTCGGGGCGAAGTCTCGTAGAATGCGTAAGGCTTGTTTCCGTGTTATGTGTATTGCGTCAAGACTTACTCCCCGCGTATAGCATGTAGTACTTTTTATCCCGAAGCAGTGTCTCCTTGTTGTCTGAGTGTGTTGTAACTATATATATCTCATAACTATATACCTGAGTTATATTCCTAGTCTTGTATAAGACGTATTCCCCGTATTTCTTGTGTTCTTCAACTCTAGCTCTAACTTAGTGCTGTTCATTGTCTTATCCAGCACTTTATATTAAGGAACCTTGATTCCCGTTTGTTGTCTATTTGTAATACATTGTTGCTGCAGCTAATGCCCAGAGTCTGTATTCTCAATTAAACCCTCGGCTTTAACGCAGTGGTAAAATATGACTCAAAATCCCATGGTTACTTCCATGTTCTCCTGAAGAAAATATCACATTTTTTAAATGCGGAAAACCCCAGTAAATTAAAAATACTGCAAGAAGAACAGGCTGTTCTCAAAGCTAAATGGCTTCATGAAATGAAGCATAAATTCAGCCAGCCTGAATATAAAAGCAGACAGGTCATTTACCATGGTGAGCTGTTGCGACTGGGTGCCAGGACACCAAACTGCGAACAGAAGCACATGGGTTTATTCGGAGTCTTATGTAAGTGTCGCTAAAACAATACCACTACAGCTACTGCACAAACTCAAGCCAGAGTCAACTCACAAGGAACTCACTCCCAGTTCAACGAGGTAATTAGCTACAGAACAGACTTCAGCTTTCTTGTGACTGCAGTTTCCAACTGCAAGCAGAAGAAACACATTTGCACAGATATGTAAAAATGCTCACATTTTATTATGGTGACATGCGTTGTGACTTCAGTCCATAAACAAAATACCTAACAGCATACAGAGGAAACATGCTCAAACATATGTATAAAAATAATCTAATTTTTACAGTGTGACATTAAAATGTAAAAAAAAATTACTTTAACTAAAAAATTAAAAAATCTGAACCATCACCACATTTGCACTGACAGAAAATTTCAAATTGTGGAGCTGCCGGATAGCTCACTCGGTAAAGCATCGCGTGCGAAGCAGAAGTGACTATCACGGCACGGGTTCGGTCCCCGCCTCGTACCAGCCAGCACTGAGGTCGGCAGCTCCTTTCAGAGTAGCGCACAATTGGCCAATGAGCTACAGGGATGCAAATTGGGAAGGGTCTGCCGGGAAGGGAATTGTAAATAATAAGTTCTCAGGCGCCTCCTGTTGGCCAGACAGGCGCTCGTTAGGAAGATTCTAAGCTTGTTCATGTTCGGGTATCCTCCGCCCTCATGAGTGTACCAGTGAGTGTATAAGAAGCAGTGGCGACTGGCGTGTGCTTCAGAGGAGAGCCGCGAGCTGTCTCACTCTCCTGAGTTGGCAATAGGGGGCCGCATATGCGAAAAGCCTTGTACATAGTTCCCCAAAAATGTAAGAATTCCAGGCACTCAGAGAATAATTAGATCAAAAAGAAGCAAAAAAGGATAAAAAGCCTTTATTATTTCATGGCTACACAGTTAAAAAAGCCGACATGTTTCGACCTATGCGGTCTTCATCAGGGTGTAAACGTTCCCCATCAGGGGCATAGTTCCCCAATTGGACATTCCAGATTCAGTTGGGATTGGAGATGCCAAATTTAAAAAAAATAAAAATAAATAAGAAAAAAAAGAGAAAATTTCTAATTGTGGCAGATACATGGTCAAATATACAACAAACAAATTAATTTGTCCCAAACATTATGGAGGTGACTTTATGCAACGTGCGTTTGAGCACGCACACACATAAACACAGCGCAAGGCACAGGAGAAACTGAATGGTAAAACGCTTTAATGGGTTGGATATGTTTCACAGTTGAGGTTCTCGTCAACCCATTTTTAATTCACTAATTCGCATGACTCATTCTGTGACCTGCCATGTTTTTACATTTAAGGGAGATAAAAAACAGCCCTTTTTAAGGACCAGCTGCTCAGAGACCCGTGAATTGCCAGGGAGCTTTTATTTACACTAATTAAAACAACAGGCCCTCAAAACAGGGTTGCCAGCTATGGCAGCGGTCCCCACTTGAAACCTACTCTTACTTTGACATTATGTCTCAGTTTTTTCTTCCGACCGGGCCAGACTGGCAACATTCATTCAGTCTGTCCATAAGCACTTCCTGCTCAATGTCTGAAAATGTTACTAAGGAGCCTTGTCGTTTTTCCCCAATACTTCCTTGACTTCACATGGAGTAAGTGCTTTCCAGTATGTTTCTGCTTCCATCTTGTGAGGAATATAAGACCCCACGGAGCTGGTAAAAGCCCTAACAGGAACACAAGCACCTCCTCCACGTCCACTGCGCAGCTTAATTGATTAGCTCAACCCCGTTAAGGCTGAACACTTGATGTGAATTTAGACATTGGTGTTTAGTGTACTCTATTGTGGGAAATCTCCCAAATGTACAGTGGATGTGCATATTTGTTTGTCTGGAAATAAATCATGCTCGGTTTGGGCACTATTTAGCGCTGCTTTACAATCAATAAAGGTACACATGGACTAGGCTAAGGGTCATAATATTTTGCCGATTAGGCTCATCTGCTCTGCATGATAGCGTGCTATTCCTGAATCACTGCTAAAGCCGATTCCGCCATTCTGCCAGCAGACAAGAGGGGTTGTTGCATGATTCAGTGTCACACTGAGATTTGGACTGGAGCCAGACTCACAATGAGCCGTAACCCAAGCCAAGCTCCACACCACTACTCCCGAGCTCCAAGCTAAAGAACACTGACACTGTCGAGAGCCACTCCTCTTTTCGACAACAAACCATCCAGGGGAAGAAAAGGTTGTGTCTCTCCTGCGGACACAATGCCCGGCGTGCTCTTTGAATGCTCTTCGAGAGAGTAGGGAATTTTTTTTTTGTTTATTGCTATTCAAGCATATCAAATCTTAAGGAAAGGAAAGGGGCTACAATTGAGCTGCAGATCAAAACCAGGCTCGGTCGGCCAGCGGCACGGAGTGGCTCAAACTCAGTGTACTGCTGACGGGACATTTTGAATTGTGCAGCCTCACAAAAAAAAAAAAATGGTCCTTCATAAAAACCGCCTCCCCAAGGGGCCTGTCGCTGAGATACAGCTCACTGCCATGATTCAGTGACCATACTGGTAATGTGTTATTAATTTGGGCCACAGAGTCGAGTTTCTCCAGTACCCCTACAGACACACTGACCCTGTTTAAAAAGGTGGAAACCGGAGTATACAAGGAGACAGGGGCAATTGTGTGCTACATGCCCCTTTTTAAAATTTTTGTTTGGACGACTGTTTTTTCCTTCTGTAAGTAGACACCTGCAGAAAGTTCATATTTCTAAACAATCTGGGATCCCATGTTCTGAGGGTACATGTTCTCAACCTTAACTTCACTGTTAAACACAGCACACGAACACCTTACAGTCCATGGCTCCCAAAAGACAGTCCTCGAGGGCCAAGAACTGCTGCTTTACCACCCTCCCTTTACCTGGGAGTCAGGATTTTTTTTTAAAGACTATTTTTTTGGGAATTTTTCCTTTATTTGATAGTTATACAGTGTAGAGAGACAGGAAAGTTGGGGAAAAGAATGGGGGATTGACATGCAGCAAATGACCTGAGCCAGATTCGCACCCAGGTCGCTGCGGAAAGGACACAGCCTTTATGGTACGCGCACTTAGACCGATGAGCCACCGGGGCGCCCCGGGAGTCAGGTTCGATGACAGTCTGGCCGATGAGTGGCAATAATTGTTCACCAAATTGCCTCGAAAGAGAGAAAACCAGAGCTGGATTTGGGTTTCAGTGCCAGATTTATGGAGCCCTGCTTTACACAATCAAAAGACTGGACTGAGAGATTGTTTCACGACGTGAATGGCACACAGGAAGCAACTGGGACAGAGAGGTTACCTTTCGACAGCTGATACCACCAAAGTGGTATCAGTGGTAAATGAGGTTTCAGTCCGGTTTTTGTCCTTTGGATAATCTTGTAATGTATGGCATTCTTGTACAAACGTAGAAAAGGGAATCCAGAATCATACTTTTTTCAACAATAGACAGAACTTTCAATTTTCATTTGCTACCTTAAACGCAACTGAACTTTTCAACATTACATCATTGGTGCCATTAGGCCATCCATTAGCACCAGTGAATAAATAAATGCAAGATGACTTCAGCCCAATTTGGTCAAATATCTTTCACTTACACAAATCTTGGAATGCTAAAGAGGCTTTGAACCCAGCCCTTGCACTGAGTCCATTATGAATTAGAGTGCAAAATGTGTGTGTGACTTGGGTTAGCCGAGCTTCAGAGCCAAATGATTCTGGGTATCCCATGCAAGTAGATTCATACATGTCATGTTGACTCTGGAGACTGAAAGAACTGAATTTAAACCGAATGTAAAACAAAGCAGGTAAGCACAGCAAAAAGTCATACTGTATATAAACTGTCAACCGCCTGAACTGAGTGCTGGTGCCAGTTTTCCCCATAAATGTGCCATGACCAGAGGTAGCCCCTGCATTCCTCCACTAGGTGATATTTTACAGTTGAGACATCAAGCTGCATAGCGGAGCCACCAGTCCTTATGTGCCCTCTCAGGTCTACTCTACTCGTCATTAGCCGTGTTTCCCAGTTAAGAGCGTTCTTAAGGAGTTAAGAAGGCTCCAAAGAAGAGTTCAGCTAAGAGGGAGCCATCTTAGGCTAAGAAGGAATCTGGCAAACGCGTTTGCTTCTTACTGGAGCCTTAAGAAGGATCTAAAGAAGCTCTTAGCGCGAAGATCTTTTTAAATGAATCTAGGAGGTGTGGCCATTACCTTTTCGCCTCATGTTTTTAAAATGTCATAGATCCTTGAAAAATCCAGCCACTAAAGTTGCTTACGGTTGTCACTGACCACTCGTGTCTTCTCATCGACCGCACTTTACTGGTGAACCCAATTTCAAGGATCAGTAAGACCGCCATCCTAGGCAGCTTGCACTGAGATGAACTGCTTACTATTGTAATAGAGACAGGTGATGAGGTTTTAATCGCTTCTACGAAGAACATTCACACCGATGGGCAATTTAGAGTCTTCAATTAGCCCGACATGCATGCCTTTGAACTGTGGGAGGAAACAGCAGTGCCCAGAGGAAACCCAAGAGAACATGGGGAGCACACTCAAACTCATCACAGAAAGTCCCCAGGCTGGATTCAAATCCACGACCTTATTACTGCAAGGTAATAAGGTAATGCAGTGGTGCCCACTGTGCCACCTACAGATGGCGGTCATTGACGCCACATAACACAACAGGAGTGGGGTGTCTGCATGCTCAAGGAGTCCTCTGCGAAACCATTGGTCTCATTGCGCAACCACCCCAATTCAGTGTGAGCCAAGTAGAGGATACCTAGGAGGGCATGTAAGGACCATAACATCACAAGGCAACGTTATGTCCCAACTGTAAAATATCGCAGCACAGGGGCTAGACCAGAGCTAAGTGAGGAAGAATGCCTCCCATCCATACCCAGAGTGAGGAAACAAATAGGTGAACACAATCTGAGGGGTAAGCACAGCTAACACAATGTTGAAATCTGCATTAAATAGATAATTAAACAATTCTGTATGTGAATGAAAAAGTTAAGACTCCAGAAACAGAGATGCAAGTGGAATGTTGCTCAAGGCAAAGTGACCATCACAACTCCAGCTCGGAGAAGGTAATTTGAGCTCCCAGGAAACTGAATTAACATTGGTATTTTTCTTCCATGTACTGGAGCATACACAGTGCTAAATGGACTCCATCAGTTCATTTGAGTTCAAAACCAACCATGCCACAGTACTTGACAGTTAAATGGTACCATCATAGTTTATTTTTTGGACAGAATGCTTGGTCACCTAGGGTGATTTTATATTAAGTATTAAACTGCATTGTCGAAAATACTCAGTAAAATCATCTGCATTTAATCACAGTTATCCACATAACTATGCACCAAATGTACTATTTTGCGAGGGAGTTTGTTATGGATGTAACCGTGTTCGATGATGAGCAAGTTATATTCATATGAAAACGCAACGCATATCTTGGTATGGCACTCTGACAAGCCAGACGTCTGAAACTGGCCAGCGTGACATAAAAGGGTCCTCAGAAATGCGCGTAAAATCATTGATGGACGAGATAACATTCGCGGAAAATTGACGAGCAGCACCTTCTCATTTGATGGTGAACACGCCCGTTTCTCCGAGTTCCGTGATATACTGGTTGGAAAAGTTCAGGGCTGTTCGGCTACATACCATTTTAAACTAATAAAGTCGGTCATTGGAAATAAACTGATAGCTATAACTCTATTGTATACTCCTTACAAGTACGCAACAGGGTGGGATTAAATTCATAATGCAAAGTTTGCTATTGAAGAAGGCTACATCTTCCTCCTCCAAGAAATCTACTTACCCTCGCTTCCACATTGTTTCCCATTGTTCGCACCCATCCTGGAGAATGCATAATCTATCCACACAATCCTGAAGTATCCATAAAATGAAGTTCAAAAAGGTAATCCAACAACATCCAGAACGCTAAATTGTATGTAAACGAATAACACGAACAACCCTGAAACTCATTCCAAAAAGAAATTGTCGCGGGACCGTTTAACTCAGATCCATGATCCAGACATTGACAGCATAACTGGAAAAGAGAGCCCTTCAAGCATTATGCAATCTTTCCCGTCCGCACTTCTAAAACTCAAATGTTTTCCCCGACAGTGGAGAAATGTTTTCAGTAATCCAAGTCGCCATGGCCCATCATAAACCGCATCCAGTCCTGTCAAGCAAAAGCCTAAAACTGACTAACTTGTTGCGTTGATACCCATGCATCAACTAACGCAGACAGGCATCCGCAGATTGAGCGCGTCTGTTTGACGCTGTGCTAACGGAATTTCTTCGCTTCAGAATCCTCCTGGTCTCGGCGAACATATCAGTCTCTCACAGGAAAGGCAAATGGGCTGGTACGGATTTAAAGTGACCGCAAACTCAATAATATACATATATATCAATATACCGATCGAGTGAAAGAAGAATGTCTATAACATCGCTTTGACGAAAAAAGGCGTCTTTACAGCTAGCAATGATGCGCATGAACTCGACTCTGCCTATTAGTCATGCGAAATGTGAGTAGCAATGGAAACACGAAAGACGGATAGCTATGGTTTTGAGTTTTATTATGCGCACATCGGGTGGAGTTTTGCTTTTTGTTGGACGTAATTTAGAAATTATTTTATATTATTTATCCATTTAAAAGGCAGTCAATGTGCCTTTCCATGTCGCACACATTCATATAGCAAGGACGAACGGGTTGGGGAGGATGTAGACAACATTGAGTCTTGAGAGAGTCTTTTTTTCCACATCCCAAAACTAACAGCAGATGTGGCTTCGCCACAGATAGTGAGGTATGTCGGGATGTAGCCCTCTAGTGGCCGTTATAGTAAAAACAACTTTATTTATCATTAAATGAATGACTACTCGTATTTAGTCCGCTTTCTTGCGGGGCTGAAACGTATGATTTAGTACAGCCACGTTTTTTTTTTTTGTTTTTTTTTTGTCATCATGTGAAAAGAACAAAAAGGGAAAATGTGCACTATGCTCGCATTAAGCTGATTTCTGAGATTCGCAGGTTTGTTCATAGCGCGTAAAAATAATTCACATGCATATGTTGCTATTTTAAGACAAACGACAACAGTCATATCGGCTTGTCTATATAAATTAGCTATGCAGTACATTTGCATCAGTTTTATTGTCACAACCCTGGTGTGAATGCCTTTCGTGTCTCTTCCTATTCAGCAACTTGCATGTCTATTGGAAGTATATTTCCTTTGGTCTGCGTGCTTGTCCTTTCACGGCTGTATCTCGTTTCATGGTTATTTCCTAATGACCATGTGATGTTCATTTAAACCCCTTGCTCTATGTTGCAAGTGGCTGGATTATAATTTGTTATTTCCTAGAAGAAACTCTTCGCCTTTATTAATTATAAAGTGTGGCATGGCTCAGGAGTTAGAGCAGGTTGTCTAGAAATCAGAGGGCTCCTGGTTTGATCCCTGACTCCTCAGAGAACATGTCAAAGTGGCCTTGAGCAAGGCACTGAACCCCGCTCTGCTCTTGATGTGTAGATTGGCGCCTTGCATGGCAGTGTGGCGCATGTGTGGTGAATGTGAGGTATAATTGTAAAGCACTTTGTTGCAGATGACTAGAAAAGCACTACATAAATGCAGCCCACTCTAATGACTGTAATTCCTGGAAGCTTTCCTCTTTACTCAGTCAACTTGAGAAAGCTCCCAAACCTATTTGGGACCAGGATTGAGACCATGTTCAAGTTAACCCAGCTCAAGTCAATTTGTCAGCCCAGTTTAATAGTAACAAGCTCCCAAGCCTAATCAGGGTCCAGGATTGGGACCGCGTTCTTGTTAGCCCTTCCAAGTCTGTTCCTCTGTTCAGTTTGTTAGGAACAAGCTCCCAATCCTTCTACCGTCATCAGGATTGGAACCAACTTCCCCTCAAGCTACTCCATCCTCCTGTGAGACAGTGTGAATCTGGCAAAGTGTGCACTCCACCTGGCTGCTATCCCTGAAGCCACTGGCTGGCTATTGATAGCTCAGCTTTGCCATTACCGTGTTGAACTGTGCTCACTTTCTCTGGGTTGAACTGTGCTTTCACTTTCTCCATCCCCACGCTGTCTTTGGGGTTCCATTCCCAAACTTACCGTAAAGCAGTCGATAAATCAACTTATTGGATTGTACTCTCTCTGTGCACTTGATTCCTGGTCTGGAACATAGCAGCTGTAGGCCTACCACAGATGCACAGATGCATCATGTCGATGGTCATGCTAGTATGTTACTACAGATAGCGCTCAAGAAGGAAAATTCTTCTGTAAGTCAATGTTTTATGCTTGGAGTATTGACATTCATCTCATGATACAACATTGAAATTAAACCTAAAAGGAAGTCTGATTTATGATTCTGCTACAGTCAGGAAACAAGGCATTCATTGTTCATTGCCTGCAGTAAATTTGATATCACATGGCAAAATGCAAGCAACTATTGACTGTTAAACAATGGAAGTGCATTTGCAATAGTCAGATCATTTGGCATTTGCAACAGTGGCCAGAATCCGTCCAAACTGCAGTTGATGAACTGTCTTGGCATAAATAATGTTAAACAAGAGGATGACGTTTACCACGCTTTCATTCCTTGCAAAGAGGTTTACAGTCACATTTTTAATGAAAAAATGTGATTTATTTGGTAAAAATATATCCCTCAGTTAACGACATGGGAAAAAATTGTTCAGAAAGCTATAATTTATGAAGTCCTCTGGGATTGATGTTCAGAACTCACATAATTATTTACCAGCCGGCTGCTGGCCTCTGTAGGGCCAAACCTCTAGGCTACTGCCAAACACATACCTCGCCAGACTCTGTCCAAAATCTGGATTTAACTAATGCATATGGCTGTGAGGAATGCTGAGAATAAACTGTCCTCCAGTGTTGTAGTGAAAGTACAGTTTTGATGGTGGTAGACCTTGTGGCCTGCAAGCTGGTTCTAGCTCTGTGATGATCAGTTTCTGGACAGTTTTCCAAATAGCTACCTGCCACTGACACCCTCCTGATCCCCATCTGCAATCACCGTCCAAAAAAGACGCGTCCTTTTTCCTTAGAAAAAAAGGAAGAGAACATAATATCGGTGGCACTGCTCCCCATGCAGCAAAGGCGCAATGATACCCAAATGACTATCGCTTCATTTATAGGCACACAGTGTGCAGTATGGATGCTATTTATTAAAACTTCCTGTAGTTTGATCTAATAAGGGTTGTACTTCATTAATCCCTGTCGTCAGTGATTTCTGTTATGAAGTATTGGAAATTGTTTCATCGCGGCATTTTCAGAGAGGTATGTATGAATAAAGTTTGTAACAATTTATTCTATTCTATTTAGTCCTCAAATTGTGTTGAGGTCATTAACCAATATATTCAGCTCTTTAATCAGGATACTGGACTGTCCACCTACAGCAGTGGGCCTAGGTAGACCTTCTCCATATATTCCAGAACTGGGCCTTGTCAAGGTCTAGAACAGAGTTTCAGAAATAACTGCATACAAAATCCTTAAATACACTGACAATAAACACATTTCTTTATCTGAGCTAATGCAGTCTTGGGAAATGATAAATTCCATTTAATCACCACTATCGCTAGTCTTTCTGGAAAGCAAAAATGTCAAAACAAATGAATGCTTCCCAAAGAAATATCTGCATTGTTTTGTTTCCTCCCCCAGCACTGGCAGACTGTTTAGCAGAATCAACTGAAAACTACCCCCCTTACTGTGTTGCTAATAGTTATCACGCCACACTTGCCATGTCACTTTTGCAATCACAGCCAACCAGTCCACCGAGCTGCGTGTGTGAGATCATGCAAGATGCTCGCAGACCATCCCATGCAGACATGTAAGAAAAGTATTCAAAGCATTGAATTTCCTCCCAGATTTAAAAATGTCAGGTAAAGCATTTCACTTATTGGAGGGAGTTGCAACTACATTTTTCATAGCTGGGATAAATCTCAGTTAATTTTTGCTGTTGCTGTTGAGCACGCCTGCAACACTTCAGTTTGTTTTTGTTTGATTGGTATTCCACCTCTACAAAATGCCTTAGAGGAAAGGTCATTGATAGTGCGAGACTGTTCAACTGAAGTAATTAAGAGCCTGATTCAACAGATACTGGGCATGGCTGAAGACTGCAATCAGTTGATTTGTAGAAACAGTTGTTTTTTTGAGCTCAGTTAGAACAAAAGCTTACACCCACACCAGCCATCCTTAGATAAGATTGGTCATTCCTTATCTGGTGAAATTCCAGTTATATAATAGACAAGATAATGTATGACAACGAATTGGATTGTTACATTTCCCCGAAAAATGTGAGCAGAAATCCAGCTTATCCACTGATTTATATTGAAAATGGTAAGCATACTTCAATTCAGAAAAAAAATACCTGCTATGGCTTTCTGTTACTGTATTACATGCTCATGTGGACTGCGCACAGCACAGAGTAAGAGCAGATTATACAACACCCCTGAATATCCAAAGGAGGCCGAATACATTGAAAGCTGATGGTTTGTACTTCAGGCAATGGATAAAACAGTGAATCAGAATCACTCTGATCCATTGTGAAGCTATTAGAATGCTAATATTGGGGAGTGAATGCTTATTTTACTTAATTCATTCATTCATTGTTTCATCTCTCAGCAGTCATGTCAAAAATGATTAACAACACAGTTGATTAATATTATTATTGCTGTCTTTCTGGAGTAGTCGCAATGAAAAGTTACACAAAAACCTAAATGCAGGAGAATGCAGTTGCATCCAGACTACAATTCAGTATTTCAGAAATTACACCATGAAAGCAAGCTCCAAACAGTGATGTGAACCAGAGAACTGGAAACACAAACTGACAGTTCATTTTGAAAATCACTGTAAATCACTGCGTTACCATTTCTTGGCTGCTCCTAATCTTGGCAGAGGAGATATCAAGGGAAATCTACAATTTACTCCCTGAGTTTAGCTGTAAAATGAAAAATGAGGGCGTGAAAAATTGTCGAGTTTGCTGAGTCCAAACTCTGGCAGAGTCTCCGCTGGCTGGCTGATCGCAATGGACACGTTAGTCAGGGTTCTAGAAGGGGTGGAGCTTTTATTCTTAGCTATTTCAAGTCTTCATGCATGACAGGCAACCCAGGGGAGCCTGTACACTTTATGTAACTCTCCTATTAATTTACATTAGTGTGAAATGTCTAACGCTCATCTCAGAAAAGGGCCTCATTTTGTTACCCTACGTTTCCGCAAACAGGGCTGTAGGGCCGCGGGGAACCATCAACTGATATGCAGCACCATGACAACCAGACATAACCGTAAAACAGCTCACTGTAATTGATCATTACTCTTATTCTCATAATGGAGTTAGCTAATACTCTCATTAAGGCGCATTTTATCAAATCCCAGGACAACGTATGCGGGCAAGTATTAAAGAACGGGCTAAAAACAAGTTCCAGCACCATGTACTTTGTTCAACTATAGTCTGGCGGGATTAGTTTTACAGGAAGAGGAGGGGTATTATTTAATAAGTACAGGAGCATCTCCACAATTTTTGTCCTGTCCGACTTTACCATCTCAGTACACAGCTAACATTCTGAGTTAAATAAACACATACAGGGTATATTTGGTTCCACTGTGGCTAAAGTGGGCTCTCATAGATTCTATAAGAGTTCATTTCACTCTGTAAGAGTTGAATGAATACCAAACATTTTGCTATATAGCGTATTTGCTTGGAAAAAGGGACACTTTTTGGAAAATAGTTATCGGTGAAAGTCAGTCCAGACCAACTAAATTTTTTTATTCTTGATTTAAGTACAACCCCAATTCCGAAATAGTTGGGACAAAGTGTTTATTGTGAATAAAATCAAAACGCAATGACTTTCAAATCACACCAGCCAGTATTTTATTCAGAATAGAACAGAGATAACATAGCAAATGTTGAAACTGAGAAATTTTATAATTTTATCCACAAAATGAGCTCATTTCAAATTTGATGGCTGCTACAGGTCTCAAAAAAGTTGGGACAGGGGCCTGTTTGCCATGGTGTAGCATCCCCTCTTCTTTTTAACACAGAGTGGAGGCGTCTGGGCATTGAGGAGACAAGTTTCTTGAGTTTAGCCATTGGAATTTGATCCCACTCTTGTTTAATACAGGCTTCCAGCTGCTGGAGAGTTTTGGATCTCCTTTGACGGAACTTTTCGTTTAATTATGCGTCAAATGTTCTCAATCGGTGAAAGATCAGGACTGCAGGCAGGCCAGTTCAGCACACGGGTTCTTCTACTAGGAAGCCATGCTGTTGTAATAGCTGCAGTATGTGGTTTTGCATTGTCCTGCTGAAATACACAAGGCCTTCCCTGGAATAGATGTTGTCTGGAGGGGAGCATATGTTGCTCTAAAACCTTTATATACCTTTCAGCATTCATGGTGCTTTTTAAAACATGCAAGTGTCCCACACCATATCCATTAATGCATCCCCATACCATCAGAGATGCTGGCTTTTGAACTGAACACTGAAAACAGGAAGGGTGGTCTTTCTCCTCTTTAGCCCGGAGGACACAACGCCCATGATTTCCAACAAGAATGTCAAATTTGGACTTGTCTGACCACAGGACACTTTGCCACTTTGCTGCAGTCCATTTTAAATGAGCCTTGGCCCACAGAACACGGCGGCGCTTCTGGATCACGCTCAACAATGGCTGCGTTTTTGGATGATAGAGTTTTAGGTGGCATCTGTGGATGGCACAGCGGACTGTGTTTAAAGACAGTGGTTTCTTCAAGTGTTCCTGGGCCCATTTAGTAATGTCAATGACAGAATCATGCCAGTGAGTGATGCAGTGGCGTCTGAGGACCTGAAGATCACGGGCATCCAGTTAAGGTCTTCGGCCTTGTCCCTTATGCACAGAGATTTTTCCAGTTTCTCTGAATCTTTTGATGATGTTATGCACTGTTGATGATGAGACCTTCAAAGCCTTTGCAATTTGACATTGAGGAACATTGTTTTTAAAGTATTCCACAATTTTTTTATGCAAGCCTTCACAAGCTGGATAGCCTCTGGCCATATTTACTTCTGAGAGACTCAGCCTCTCTGAGACATCCCTTTTATAGCCAATCATGTTACACACCTGATGTCAGTCAACTTAATTACTTGCTAAATGTTCTTTCAGCTGATTCTCTTATATATGAATTGCTTTTTCAGCCCTTTTTTGCCCTGTGTCCCAACTTTTCTGAGACCTGTTGCAGCCAGAAAATTTGAAATAAGCTCATTTTGTGGATAAAAATGTAAAATGTCTCAGTTTCAACATTTGACGTGTTATCTATGCTCTATTGTAAATAACATATTGGCTCATATTATCTGAAAGTCATTGCATTTTGATTTTATTCACAATTTACACTTCGTCCCAACTATTTTGGAATTGGGGTTGTATTTTAATCAACATTCTGATGAAGAAATAAAGTTACTCTAAAGCTTGGTGATTTGGCTGATTCATTATTACCATTTGGGTCTTTGAGGATTGGTGGTTTTGTTATTTATGGAGCCTGTTTCAAAAAGCAAGATCGCCTGGCTAGCTGGATAATTGCTTCAAGCAACACCTAGAAACCTCTCAAATCAGGAACACAAACTGAAGTAAAAAGAGCTTTACCAGATTTAATTGGAGCAGCTATCTGGCTAACTCAGTAATCATGCTTTATCGAACAGGCCCATGGTCTCACTTAACATTAATCTAAGTAATTTCAGACAGCTACATCATGGATGCCCCAATGAATCTACTGTCCTGTAGGTTTTCATTAAACCCAAATTTGGCACACCATATTCTCCTAATTTGTTTGTTAGTAATTTAATTTGCTAATGAATGAGGGCTTTTTTTCTTTCTCTGTCTCTTTCCTGTTACCGTTGTAGGTACAGGTATACACCATGGACTGTAGGTATACACCAAGAACCAAGTTAGGTGATCCACGATTGGGCGACAACGATGTCATAGCTTCCTCTCCTAAACAGTAGATGGCAGTAATGTGTTTTCCACGTATAAATACATAAAGTTTCTAAAACCATAGAAGAATTCTGAGCGACTACACTTCCTTGAGTTTCATGAGCGCAATGAATGCACACCAAAGGCTGCCTTGCTGGCTAACACAGTAGGAGAGGTCTCGGCATACTGACTGCCGGGTGAGAACATTTGAACCACATAAAATTAAACAACTGTCTCTATTTGAACTAAACTAACTGCAAGACCAGGAATAAGATAAGCTGGCATACACAAAGAGAGCTTCAACTTGTCGGTTTTTCGTAAGTGAATTTTCAATAATCATGTTTTACACTTCACTTTCCTGTAAATCTGTCTAGCTAGCCAGCTACCTCGCTGCATTCCAGATAGCTGAACATTGCTGTAAGTTAGAAAGGCAGCCAACATGGCTAATCATAACGTTTGACGGTCGTGTAGCTAGCAAGGTAATTAGCTAGCTGTTCTTCCTGACGTGGTGGGATGTAGTTTGCGAAGTTTGCTAGCTTGATTGACTGCTAAATCACTAACTAATGCTAGTGATAGCCGGTGGGCCATAAATAATAGGGACTTAAAGGTACATTTCAGGGTGAAGAGACGATCAGTTCCTTGTATGGGTTTTAATTATCCTGAAGAGCTCGCCTGAGATAATTGAGATAACGTTCGTTAGTTATCATAATTGTTCATAATATGAAGTGTACGGTATTTGCGTGAATACTTGCAGTGCTGAAGCTGCTTTCACACCGGACGCGAAACGAATTTTTCGCACAAAGTCAATGCGAAGACGCGAATACACGCGTGTATTCGCGTCTTTGCATTGACTTTGAATGTAATCTGTGGTGCGAAAAATTCGTTTCGCGTCCAGTGTGAAAGAGGCCTGAGAAGGGAGGAGAGGGTGCGTCACCGAATCAGTCCGGTCTGCAAATGTCTTCCACACGACGGAGCCTGTTGTTGTGATAGAAAGCCGGTGTTCTGTCAAATTTTGCTACCTATCAAAATATGCTACCTCGCGGTTCCGCGCAGGCGCAAACCTAAAATCTCGGGCTGTTTCTTCGCTCACATCTTAAGTATCTTCAAAAATCGTGAAAAATAGATTTATTTTCAGTGCGCCTTTCGACCTGTAATTGTACGTATTTTTGCATGTACACGCTGGGTTTTCCTGAAAATGCAGAAATTAGATGATAATGGCGTATATGGGCAGATATCTTCAAACAAACTTGTCCAACTCATTATAAAATCTGCTTATGTTATAGTAAGCTAACAAATAACAAAGTTACTACCGTAAACTGATTCATATTGCAATATCAAGGCGAAAACAAAGACTTTATGATCGCTTTGCATTACGGTAGCATTTTTTGACAAGGCAGCACAAATTGTCAGATCACCGGCATTAGAGTTACCTCTCCTAAACTCAAGTCATGAACGACCCGTCATTTCAGATAAATGCACACCCGTAGGCACTGAGTGAACTTCACCTTCCCCTTTTAGGTAGGTTTAGTAACCCCCATGCAGAGTTCGCAAGCCAAGTTAGTTACTGTTGCATCATTTTCGTTTTCGTTTTCCAGTAAATGCTGCACATCGTTAGAAGTACCTTTTTAACCCCAGCTAACGGTAGTATCCCAATAGTTACCCGAACAGATAACTAGTACTGTACCCTACCAGCTTATTTTTAACGGGAGTGTACGGACTGATTTTTTTCAGTCTGTACTCTCAGGACAACTCTGTTCGTTTTGATAGATAGATATTTTCTTAAACCCCACAGGGCAATTTGTCCTCTGCATTCAACCCATCCTATAGTTAGGAGCAGTGGGCAGCTACAGAGCAGCGCCCAGGGACCAACTCCAGTTTTAAGGCCAGTACCTTGGTCAGGGCTCAGAGGTATAATGCATGTGTGGTCTCTGGATGTTGGAGCATGCGATTGCCATCCAGTGTATCTTTCATGTCCACCGTTTTTGTCCTGTCTGTCTGTCCTCCTTTAGGAATAATGTCCCAGCAATGGCAACACAGTCCATGTTGCAGGATCGGATCAGAGTGGCTCAGGACCTCCTGGAGCGCGTGGAGCAGCTGTGCGGCCAGCAGCCGCGGGGCGTGGAAGGCCGGGCTAAGCTGTGCAGCAAGCTGCGCGCCGAGCTCAAGTTCCTGCAGAAGGTGGAGGCCGGCAAGGTGGTGATCAAGGAGTCCCACCTCCAGAGCACCAACCTCACCCACCTGAAGGCCATCGTGGAGTCGGCCGAAAGCCTGGAGGAAGTCGTGAGCCTGCTGCACGTCTTTGCCTACGAGGGTCCCGGGGGGCACAAACAGACGCTGGTGGTGGACGTGGTGGCCAATGGAGGGCACACCTGGGTGAAAGCCATTGGGCGCAAGGCAGAAGCCCTGCACAACATCTGGCTGGGCAGGGGGCAGTACGGCGACAAGAGCGTGGTGAGGCAGGCGGAGGACTACCTGCTGGCCAGTCGGCAGCAGACAGTGCAGTACAGTAACCCCCACATCATATTCGCCTTCTACAATGGAGTCTCAAGCCCTATGGCCGACCGGCTCCGAGAGATGGGCATCTCCGTGCGGGGTGACATCGTCGCTGTAAACTCAGTGGTTGGGGCGGACGAGGGCGGGGCCAGAGAGGAGGGGAGCGAGGAGGAGGATGATGACGACAGCAGCTGCGGGGAGGGAGACGAGGAAGAGCAGGAAGATGAGGATGACGAGGATGAAGAGGCTATTCACACTAGGGTGGACAGGACCACTGTGGTGGAGAGCCTGGCCTTCCCCACTGAGGTGAAGGTGGATGTGTGCAAAAGAGCTAACCTGGACATCACTACACTCATAACCTACGTGTCCTCGCTCAGCCACGGGAACTGCCACTACACCTTCCGTGAGCAGGTCTGTTCTTCTGTTGTGTGTCAGTTGTTACCCCCGCCAAGGAGGTAATGTTTTTGCTTCCGTTTGCTTATTTATTTATTTGTTTGTCTGTCTGTTAGCAGGATATCTCAAAAAGGCTTGCATAGATTTTAACCAAACTTTGCAAGATGTTTAAGTAGCACAAGAGGAACAAGTGATTAAATTTTGGCATATCTAGGCCAAAGTACAGCTGAGTTACGGGCCAAAGTTCAAATCCAGCTATGCTGGCGGAGGTATGGGCTTTAAGTGAGTCCAGCTCTAGTTACGTTTTGTGTTGAAAATCTAGCTGAGCTGGGGGAGAGAGCTGGCTTTACTGGTGACAGCTCAACTGCAGCCAATAAGAAACAAGAAAATTGGTCAGATGATTTGCCCCCGCAAAGTTTTCAAATGACAGTGGCAGGGAGTGGAAAATGGTGTGACGAGAGTACAGGAGGGTTCGGTCAAAGGAGTGTAAATTTTGAGTGCGTCCATTAACGAAGAGTTTTTGGTAATAATGTGTAAAACATTTTTTTGTTTGTGTTCATTTTAAAATATGTTTTAATGGGGACTAATACCTATGGTTTGATGCATAGTCTATAATTTTGTTTTGATTATTTCTGAAGTTATGGGCAAATAATTAGTGGCTCTCTGCATCCGTCACCCTTTGACTGAGCCCTGAAGAACTAATAACACATGACACAGGCAGCTAAGATCCCTTATTCAATTATACCAAAATTAAAACAAATATTTTTATGTAGCTAGCGGATGTTAATGGTAGAGTTTGGCACTTAGGTAATAAAACTATATGAACCTAGAAGACACTACGAAAAGTGGATAGATTTGGGCAAAAATAAAACTCATTAAATTATTACTTATTCAGGAGAACAAAATAATGACGGTGGCAGCAGTCTATGCAAGTTCATCCATTTCTAACTGTGAAATTTGTCAGTTACTATTGCCCAGTCAATGATTTGCATTGCTTTTGCTCTAAAATTGCCCAAAAAACTTGCCTGTGTATCATCTGCTATAGATCAATGAACACCTTTCTTCAGTGAAAAAGTTCAAAATGGCCGCCTAAAAGGCACCAAGATTCTGCAAAGGTGACATCCTTCTTAAAAGTTGCCACAATATGCACGTTTCACTATTAGGATTTATGGACAGGGTAGACATATGAAGCAAAGTTTCCACAGTCCCCTAATCTCCTGTTTCAAGCACAGTTATAGTGATTTACTTGTCTGTAGTGACTCACTGTGCATTACTGATATGGTCTGTGAAAAACAGTCCCATGGGAATGAATGCAGTAACGTTCTCATTATCTGTATTGTTTTCAGGTTCTGACAGAACAGGCTGCTCAGGAGCGCCAGGAGAAGGTTCTGCCCAAACTGGAGGAGTTCATGCAGGGGAAGGAGCTCTTTGCCTGCCAGTCGGCGGTCCACGATTTCAGGGTGATCCTGGACACGCTGGGGGGTCCTGGGGAGAAGGCTCGAGCGGAGCAGCTGCTGTCTCGCCTGAAGGTGGTCCCTGACAACCCCTCGGAACGCACCCAGCGCCTGGTCACCAGTTCAAAGGTCAACCGCCGCTCCCTCACCATCTTCGGCACCGGAGACTCGCTCAGGGCTGTCACCATGACCGCCAACAGTGGCTTCGTCCGAGCAGCGGCCAACCAGGGTGTGCGCTACACAGTCTTCATCCACCAACCGCGCGCGCTCACCGAGGGTAAAGAGTGGAGGGCCACGCCCATATGAGGACAAGGAGGAATAACGGGGAGAGGAAAGGGGAAGAGGGAACTAGAGGAATGGAAAAGGAGGGGAAATGATAAGTGTATTAAAGGAGCAGTCAAACTGTGGGAGGAGTAACGTTATGAAAGGGTGAGGTGGGAGTAGGAAGATGAAATGGAGGCTGTGGCAGGGAGCAGGAAGTGAGTTCCCGTAAGGCCTCCTTTATTAAGGCGCAGCCGCCATTCGAAACCGGTTAAACATTTTCTGGAATATTCCGGATGTATGCAACTACAGAATTGAATGAACGGAGGATCCGTTCTAATTTGAACCACACGGATTGACTGTGGAAACCCGCTTGGAAAAATGGAATACCATTGTGTTATAATTTTGAACACCAGAGGGTGCAGCTGAGCTTCATTTTGTGTTTTGCAGCAGTATGGCAGTGTCTGCTTCTAGCCATTTGTCAGTCAACCACTCCCTGTAGTTACTTTTTTTCAATCAGCGTGGTTAAACCTAAAACGGAATATCTTTGCTCTTTGGTCTGTGTAATATAGAAAATAATGATACAATATTTCAAGAAAATCAATGTAAACTTCCTGTATTTATTTTGGAATGGTATGACTTTGATCAGCTTTTCACAAACTATTGTTTTGAATGGCTTCCAGTGTATTGGGATCCTCTGCAAGCACTATAGCTAGGATTTTGCAAAGACACATGGGACAGCACATTGGATACCGGCTAGTGTGTTTCCTACAAATAAAGCAATGCCATCAAGTAAATGCTAACTTCAGGGAAAACATTATGTTCCAAATAATAATAATAAAAACTATTAAAGGATATAAGCAAGTACATTTTATGTGTGTCTTATTTGAGTGTTTTCTTGTAAGTCATTCACACAGTTTTTGGAGTAGGGATTGTATTTTGAGACCAACTTGTATTTTTGTACACCAATTTTGAAAAATAAAATTTTAAAAAGCACGTCACAGAAAAATGGTTAGAAATAAGCTCTGTGCTGTTAATTTATGGTAGGCCTTTTGGAACTTCCATGGGGGGGATTTTGCATGGCTGTGAGTGAGTTTGCCTCGAGCTGTGATGGTAATCCTCTGCGGTGTGTGTGTGTAATCAGTGCAAACTACAGCAAAACTACAATAAATCTGCTATGAAGATGTTTATACAGATGGTGGTGGTGGGTTTTTCTGTTTGTGGAAAATTCTTGTGAACTCACTAGTATCAAAATCTGTTGGATGCAGTCGTGCAGCATTACAGGCGAGTAGTTGGAGTAAAAAGGAAGGCTGCGTGTACAGACGAGTGTGGTGTGATTACTCACTCACTGAAAGTGGTATGAGGTCTGCTATACTGAAAACAATACCACTATCACTGCTGCGGCTGGTTCGATACCAGATGGTCTCTGTTGTCTTTGAGGAAATCATGGTAATGGTTTTTGTTCAACTGCTTTTTAATCATTTTTATCATTATATTGCTCCTTGCCATATATTTGCCAACTTTTACTGTAAATGCCATTAGTTTGGCAAGTGCTCTGTTGGATGAATTCATTGTTTCTGGTAAATTTATGCTTACTCTAAGAAAATGCATGCAGTGAGCACCACAAATCGTTGGACAGTGATACATATTTGGTTATTTTGGTTATGTTTGCTGAGTCAGACACTGGATCTGTATCTAGTTGAGCTTGTATTTTACATCCTGAAGATGAGACTAATGGTGAAAAGTCCCTGAAACAACCATCTGGTGACGTGTTTCTCATGGACATGAAGCACTCATTGCTTATTATGGACTTGAAACCAAAGTGCCGTCATTTGTAAATTGCTTTCCCTGATATGGATGAAAACAGCCTCTGAGCCGATAGCCTGCACTCCATGCGCGATGGTGGTTCCAGGACCTTTGAGCAGTTTCTACAGTAGCTCAATGTGCCTACATTGGCGAAAAATACTGACACAATGTCGTATTAACCATTGCTTTGTTTTGTGATCCAAACATGGGTCATTACGGTCCTCATATGGCATGAGTTACAACTAAGTGACAGACTGCCCAAGACTAATGCAATGTTTGCTTTAAAGTGTCTACAGTAGTGATCTGTGGCATTTTAAAATGGGTGCATGCTGACATTACTGAGCACCGTTCTGTACATTCTGCAGAGAACTGTCTAAAACTGCTTGCTTGCTAACTAAAAATTACATCAATCAAGTGCGCTGGACTAGAACATTTTTGACTATGCATGCTCAAAATATAATTATTTGAGTATTCCAAGATTTTACCGTGTGTGCAGTTGCTCAAAATTTATGTCTTCAAGTATACTATGAGTCACTTTCAGCTAAGGTGTAACAAGAAAAGCCAACGAAACCATAATGTCATAAATTATTCCCTTGTAAAGAAAATACCCAATTTTTAGTTGGATATCATAATTTAGATATTGAAGAGATAAGGTGAGTAGTTTGATGACAATCAATGAAGTAAAGATGACGAAAAAAATATCCAGATGGACCGCATTTTAAGCAGTTTCAAGCGTCACATGCCCACATAGCCTTCATAGTTTACCTAATAATTTTATCTGTTAGGGCCCAGTGGCAATAAACATTTTCCCATCCTAAAATATATTATCAGAACTATTGTCACATATAGAAGAAAGTATTCCATATCCCCAGTAAACTGAAAAAAAAAAAAACAACTCAAAAGTTGTGCTTGTGCGAGTTAGTGCGTCTGTCAAACATTAATGGCTAGTCACCCACGAGATTTCTATAAAACTAGCAGTGGTTATATCAAAATATACACAACTGAGCATTGGAATACAGATAAACAGAAGCTAAGAAACCGTTTTTTCGGCGAAACAGTGTTCCGTGTTTTAAATGCTGAAGTTGGAAAATGAAGCTAGCCCTATCTGTCAAAAAATAACGTGCATAATTT
The DNA here is from genome assembly GCA_029692085.1 of Gymnothorax javanicus. Classification (NCBI taxonomy): domain Eukaryota; kingdom Metazoa; phylum Chordata; class Actinopteri; order Anguilliformes; family Muraenidae; genus Gymnothorax; species Gymnothorax javanicus. The sequence goes on from CM056197.1 coordinate 39,260,471, forward strand.
ATGCCGCAAAATCCCCGACGATCTCAAGGCCATGTGATGTAGTCATATCCAGGAATTCCCCGTTGATATCACTTGATGAATTCGTCATCATCTTCATCCTAGATGGCCGTAATGGAGGACAAAGCCGGAACGATGCTGTCTGTCAAACAAAATAACGTCGAAAATAGACTGAACAACAAAAGAAACGCAAGTTAATTAAAGACAGACCGGAGAATAAGTATGCACGTAATTATTATATAAAATCAAATTTATTTCTAGCGCATGCACATTTACACTCGTTCCATCAAACTTTTCTTTGTTTTGCGGTCACTTTGAGTAACCATGAGAGGACATTAACTAACTAGCTAACCTGTGTTTCTTTTGTTGCTCGGTGTATACAACCTGCGTGACTATAATGTAGTGTTATCTTCAGAGGTGTATAGTAACGAAGTTCATGTACTTAGTTACAGTACTTAAGGTTTTTTTTTTTTTTTTCTTTTTGAGGATTTGTACTTTACTTGAGTTATTTTTTAAACCAGGACTTTTACTTTTACTCTACTACATTTAATACATAAAAGGTATACTTTTACTTCACTACTTTGACACTAGCCACTTCGTTACTCGTTTCAAATTAAAATGTATATGCAATTCATCATTTAAGGTTTATCTGGATTTTGCGTGTTCGAGAAGAACAAAGGTGCTCGGCAGATGCCAGCGGACATGGAGCTGCAAATTTATGCACGCAGTTACAATATTCTATCACTAGATGGCACGCCCGGATCAGTTATTGAATTTTTCACAAGCAAGCTGAGCTCGAACACGGTTTAGAGCAGGGGTGAGCAATTCCGGTGGTAAAAGCTGTTGATTGATCAGAACACTGGTGGTTGGAGCCTCTGGGTATTCAATTGGATTTTTGCTCAAAAGGTCTCCAGTGTATCAATGATTGGGCTCTTCAGGTTAGAACTAGTCCTGTTTTTGTGTACAATGCATTTCTTAAGCCTAGTCTGACAATGTTCTGGTGGAACTAAACACTTCACTCGCAGATTAGAATCCTCTGTCAAATATAACGCGCACAAGCCACCATCATATTATGGTGAAGTTGGTTTTCGGGTGTTTGTATGTAGTCCCTGCCTATATATTGTACTCCATAAATGTGATATGATCTATGTCATTGCCTATAGCTGTACTTACAAAGAATTTGGACAATTAAGTCACACGGATAATTGACAATGTGAACTGATCCAGGAGTTAGCCCTCACACACTTTTGAGACAGAATGGGATTGAGTAATATTGCATCCACTTCTAGCTGTACTTGCTGTTTCTATGAATTGATGAGCACTAAGGCACCTACAGGAAGCTATTCCTTGCCTAGGGCTAACTGGAGAATACCAGCAGAAAATACCAACAAAAGTCTGTCAAACCATAATGCACAAATTGCTCAAATCTTCAGAGAAAAACCTAATTTTTTTTCAAAACATGTTCGAGAAACTATATTGTGTATGCCATTTTGCCATTTGTAGGAAGTTCAACTTTCATAAAACTTTGACAAAATAAAGGATTTAAGAAATCTATAATTTTACCTGAGTGTGACACTTTATTACACCTTAGCTGAAAGTGACTCATATACTGAACAGTGCAGGCTGATTTTTTTCTCCACACTGATTTCCTACACTAGGACAGGTGTGCACTTCCATGACCTATCCCACAGTGCTTGGACCCCTCTCTGCAGGGCTCCCTAAAATAAATAGTTTACTTCTTCAAAAGCCCACTGATTCACAAACTTGGTCGTGGGGTCCCACGTGTGAAATTTGTTCTTTGTTCTAACCATGATTGCAATGATAGCATTTTAACAAGATACTGTATTAATTGGGTGCATTTATGTTTACAGCAGTTACTTATCCTCTTAAAACACATTTTGGCAGATATTTATGTATGCAACGAAGAATAAAAATTCAATATTTGTACTGTGATATATTAGAAACAACTGCATAACGAGGAAAACATTAACCAAAGTAAACAATCAATAGGTTTCTCACTGGTGAAACCGTTGAAACACGGTCTCAAATACCATCAGTTTATTTGAGAAGAAAATGACGGTCAAACCTGTTCTAAATCATGTTTATGCTTCCAAGTATTTTAAAGAACTCTTAACACCTGTGTTCAGTTCCTAATTTGAAGGATACTGATTTTCTCAGTGCCTGATTTGGTATCAAAAAAGGTTACCTGAAATTACGTGCAATATGGAAAAATAAGCATATTATGTTCAAGGGACTTTTATTCTTCATGGCACTCATAGATGTGGATGTGGCTCAAGGGGCGGGCAGAACCATGTGGAAACCACCGTACTCGCTAAACCACGGAATTATGCGCGTAAATAATAGGGGAATTGTGAATTGGCTGCATTCAGAGAAAACGTCCCGTACGCCGCAAAATTTCATTGAGAAAAATATTAGTTATTGCGGAAAATGGTCTGTGTTCGGGTAGGCGGTATATGACGTTTCTTAATAGATGTGATCTCCATACTGTAGTGGACTGGCTCTGCCTGGGACGCTGTGTGTACGCGTTGACGTCACGCCATGTAATGGACGCTGTGTCTACGCGTTGACGTCACGCCATGTAATGCCGTCCACACCCTTTCGCCATATTCCCACACATCACCCACTACACTTTCACGACAGGAAAGAGGCGTTCGCTGGTATATTTGTGTTTTGTCGGGCGCTGACAGTATAGGGTGGCTCTTCACCGCAGCTGTGGATGAGATTTCAAGCGCTGTGGAGCAGTTATTGAAGAAAACTAATCCAAAACGAGGCAAAAGCAACTTTTACAACGCTAGCCTCTTTACATTGTTTTGGTGTCTTTTATTTCATAGCCAACGTTTGCATACTCTCCATCAGAGACCTGCAGGTAAGCATATGGAATTTACCGTGGTATTAGCCGCAGCTAGGTAACATTGTGCTATGTACATAGCCATAGCCTGCTAGCTTTCTCAGTAATCATTCATGATATCTGTCTAGGCAGCGCTGACCACCAGCCCTTATTTAGCTGCTAGCTACTGTAATGTATTCATGCTTTTGCAAGCCATTTTAGACATGACTGAGTTTATGGTTTGGGAAATAAGTGAACCGTTATAGACCTATCCTGCTTTGTGGAGCCATCATGCCATCTCGTCCTTAATCCATCATATCTAATGTTTAAAGCCGCTTTCACACTGGACGCGAAACGAATTTTTCGCACGACAGATTACTGTCGTGCGAAAAATTCGTTGCGCGTCCGGTGTGAAAGCGTCTTAACAGCCATGGCAGAATTGCTTGCTGTCTTGCCTGTTATTATGCTGTGATGGTTGGCTTGTCACATGCAATTATAAAGGTAAGTAGGCTTGGCTACTGACCTGTACAAGTTGCAGTGAAGGACGAAGGTAGCTGACTGATTTGACCAGAGCGTGGACTCGAAACATTGGGTTGATTCATAGAGTGATGTCGCTTTTATGTACTCTAACCTAAACCTTGAATTTTTTGTCGTTCAAAAAATGACAAGATCAACATTAAATATGAGTCATTCAAAATAAGACCAAATGCAATGATTGGTTTTGTTTTAATACCATAAGTTCGCTTATATGACATGGCACAAAATTGTAACACCCAATGGGAAAATGTCATTGTTTTAGAAATATTCTTTTCCCCATTGGCTCCTGGCTTTAGGTAGCGATGGATGTGGGCTCACTTTAACTTATTTATTTTTAAAAAGGACCACAATGGAAATAAGCACTTATTTGAGAGCTTTATTGTGTTGTCCTGGCACCCCCCCCAGTGTGTATGTTCGGTCGTTTCTATTTTACTGTCACGCATTATATTATGTTTTAGCTTGCCAAATTAATCTAATCTAATCTAGTGTATGACAGCGCCTGCCCGCACACACGAACGCGTAAAGCGAATACAATTCCTACCCACAAACAGGTGTCTTTTCATCAGATTCCACCGCAGGCTACATTTCAGCGCACCACCCCGCTAGAAAAAAAGTGAAAATTAACGCTGCGACGTGAAAAGCAGCTCGTTTGCCAGTCTTAAGCCGCTTTCACACTGGACGCGAAACGAATTTTTCGCACGACAGATTACATTCAAAGTCAATGCAAAGACGCCTATTCGCGTCTTTGTATTGACTTCGAATGTAATCTGTCGTGCGAAAAATTCGTTTCGCGTCCGGTGTGAAAGCCGCTGTATCTTTTCTGGTTTTCTGTGTTTATGAAAATGTCGTGCACAGCACCACACCCTTTTTTGTGTTCCGATGGTAAAATGCGTCCATAACTGTCTGCTAGTCGAACGCACTTGTGGTTGTCTTTTAACGCGATCAAGGGGCGTTTGTGGCGCTCATGCTATGCACATTTTTCGAAGAATGGTCTCGTAGGCATGTTACAGACCGCCTTTAACTCCCAAGACTTTCAGATTGATGTCCGCTGAACTGTTCTCTAAAGGTGGGGTCGTGTGGTTAACTGCTGATTTCTAAAAACATATGATCGTTTATTTGAATTGCTGAACGTTGATTTTCTGACCCCCCACCCCAGTAGCTTTTAATATAGTAGCAGTGGCCCGGTTTCGTCTCTGTGAAACGTAAGGAAAACAAAAAAACAAAAACATGGCAATAATAAGGTTAATAAACTGTCTCAGTTCTTCTTCGTTGATTACCGTGGAATATATGGGGACATTTATATGCGAGTATAGCACAAAGCTGCAAGTGGCACTGTTATCTATCCAGAGTTTCAAATGGCTTTGTCGGGGCAATTGAGTTTTATGAATACTTAAATGGAGTCTCTGGTCTAACCCCCCCCCAATTTGTAGCTCCTGTGAAAACCACCCTTTAGATAATGGCTGAAGCCTCACCCTCTCCTTGAATATAGCCATTTTTCAGAGGAACATAGATATGGCTCAGTCATAATTGGTTATAATGGCACACCCTTTAATGAAGTAATATTATCCCTGGCTCGGAAAGCCCCCATGGAAATGCACTTGTTTTTTATGGACCAAATCATGGAGCGGCCTCTGTGATTATTTGGCCCGCGTTCATATATCGTGGGGTCAAGTTGTAAGCCTCGAACACTTAATCTGTAGTCTTATCAGTTGAACTGGGGGACTTGCTGCTGTCGCGGACTTCTTGTTGATCTGCTGTGCTGGTTATTGCAACAGGTGCCAGGTAGTAAGCAGGGCATCCGGACTCCTTGCTCTTGGGGTATGTAATCATGAGTGGCTGTAAAGTTAACCCTGAGGTGTAACTGCCATCACAGATGCATGATGTCGTTGCAGTGTAAAGTGTACATAACATGGGAACGTGATGGCACTAATGATGGGTGTTACCATTGTTGCTTACCAGGATGGGTGGGGGGCCAAAGAAGTCAAGAGTCAACACGGTGTTGCTTGTTGACGGTGGTTTTGTTCGATGACATCTGCAGCGTGTGTGTGTGTGTGTGTGTGTGTGTGTGTGTGTGTGTGTGTGTGTGTGTGTATTTTGTTGGCCAGGCTGTCAGGTGCTGGATGACATCGAACTGTGACTGTGTAGAACTGTCTCGCAGCATTTTTTTCAAAACATGGCTTCCAAGCAATACTCCATCAGAGTCACTCCAGGGCGCTGCGATCACTGTTGTGGAGGAGGTCTCCCCCTGTGACCTGGGTGATGTAAGAGGAAGTATTTAGCAGTGACGGACCCTCTCTGGTTGGCTGGTGTGTCACCTCAGGTGATTGGGTCAGAGTTGAAGGAAAGCCCCTTCACCAGTTCTGCTGCCTGAACTGAGTGATGTCATTCCTCGAGCAGCTGTCCGTAATTAAATCGCCTCGCTTCCCTGAAGCTGTTCTCTCCCCCTTGTTACCTCCTATTGAACCCATCTGTGGAAATTGGCTTTAGAAATCCTTTAAGTTTCTCCCGATAGGGCCGACTGTAACGAGAGCCTGTTTTCGGTTTGCCCTCAGGGCTGGAGGGTTGCCACTTTGCACAAGACTAAGACTATATAATAAATACACTTATTTCAAGGAGGAAGAAAAAAGGGGGTGCACTGGAATGCATGATAAATATACATGTTACCCGGTGCCCTGAATACTGTTACAGTGTATCGTAGTATAGCATTGCAGCTTCCTCTGTGTCTCGCTGAAAGGAATGCGATGCGGAGTTATACATAGTGTTGCCTTGAGCGACTCATCCCACGGGAGCCGTAGGACATCTGGAACTAATGTTTCAAGGTGGAGACCTGAGTTGGAAATTCTATTGGGAATTCTGATATGCCAAGGCCTTGCAGGCTAGGCTTTATCTTTGGCCTGAATAGTAAGACTACATACTACATCATTCTAAGGGAATTACCCCAAACTACACTTAGGGAGTTCATTTTTCATGCGTTGAAAGCTGCGTAAACCGAGTGTAGATATGGCCGAGTTGGTTTTCAGTGTGCCGCTCTGGTTTATGGTGCCGCATGCAGTGAGCCAGGTGTTCTACGGCCATTTCTCACAACTCTAATGGCAGCTGGCTGCTAGCTTCACGCTGGGATAGACGTGTCGAAATGAGGTTGGCTATTGGAAAATCATCGTTATCTCTTCGCTTAATTGGTGACTGGATCGTATAGGTCTTTATGTTCATCATATTTAAGTGCCTTTTGCAAGCAGCCTGTTTGGCGTGAGGGCTGTAAAATTTCCTGGTCATTAGTTCTGAAAATGTCGGCTGTTCTGCTTTTACTGAGCAGAAAGTGGATGTTGATGAACAATGGATTTTGTTTTGTTTTTTTTTCTGCCTGGCTAATTTAAAGGTAGCCAGCTTGTTAGCGGTTGAATCCGCGGACTTGACTGTGCATTAATGCGTGCACTGGGACTCGTCTCAAATTTATGATTTTCAATTGAGCTGCTCCGATATTATCTGTTCAATAATTAAAATGTGCTCACAGTAATGTGTTTAACGTAGTCTAATTTGTACATTTTTCATTGAAATAATATACATTCATAAGGCTGTACTGTTCGATCCCATTGGTGAGGAAGGCTAAAAGTGCATTATCCAACATCAGACTGACCCTTATTACAGCCTTCCGCCATACTACTAACTCTGAATGTTTTATTTGCCAGCACCTCTCGAACCTTAAATTGACCCGAAAAATTGAAATTGAAAGTATTTTAGTACGACTTATCTGAAAAAAAATTTGATGGATACAGCCAACCATTCAATATGTAGAAGTTGTTTTTTTAAAAGAGGTTCAAATATTGTGTTTCTATTTCATCTGTTAATTTGAATGCACTTGAATTTGATGTTTGAGAGTTTTCCATATGATCAATCAATATTTCTTTTTAAAGCGATTGCCTGATGAAGATGAAAAGCAGACTTAGTCTTAGTTCCTTTCTTCAGTCTAAACTGGCCTTTCATTAACATGCTGTTGTTTAGTGCTGGTTATATAAGTGGTAGGCTTATTTAGAATGATTAGTAAAAATTGTGTATTAATATGCAAATAAATATCGGCAACTGATAGTTTGTAGGCCATCTTGCAACTTGCACTTCAATCTTTCTCAATAAAATCAAGTTGCCGAAGTTGCTTTCAAGGTAATTTGGGTTATAATGAAGGAGTTCCTCATATTTACAGTGATGGACTTTAAAAACTTATAACCAGAATTGTAGCCAAACTCGGATTCAAATTTGTAACCATTTATTGACTTTACCCAGAACAACAACTTCGACAAAATGTCAGATAACATCAACAAAAAAAAGAACGACAAAAGAATCAACAATGACAATTTTAACAACAAAATCAACAACAAAGATCAACTCCAATCTCAGTACCGAGTGTGACCGCCACGTGCCTGCTGTTGAGCTGTTGCTGGGGAATGGCCTGCCACTCCTGGAGAAGGGCTTCTTGGAGCTCCGCCCTCGTCCTGGGCGCTGGAGTACGTTGCCGAACCCGCCGATCCAACAGGTGCCACACATGCTCGGCGCACTTCATGTCAGGGCTAAAAGGTGGCCATTCCATGACTCGCACACCATTCTGGGCCAGGAGCTGCTGGGTCACGTGCTGAGTGAGGTTGTGCGTTGTCTTGCATGAATGTGACCTCAGGGTGGTCTGTGATATAAGGCACGACGTGCGGTCTGATCACAAGGTGTCAGTAGCGGGCTGCATTAAGATTTCCATTGATTATGACCAGGTCGGACCTCCAGCCGCACCGAATGGTACCCCAGACCATCACCGAGCCTCCTCCAAGGCGATCTGTCTCAGCAATGCAGGGGACCGTGTATCTCTCACCACGTCGTCTGCAGACCCTCTGTCTTCCATCATGTCGATACAGACAAAATCTGGACTCATCACTGAAGACAACATTCCTCCAGAATCGGTTGGGGACTCGTCTCTGACCATATTCTTCAGTCCAGTGAAGCCTGATAGCCCTGCGCCGTGCATCAAGCTGCATTCCAACACATGCCCTGTGGGCTCTGATCCCTCGCTCTGCAAGTCGGCGACTCGCTGTTCTTCTGCTGATCGTTGGTCTGTGGATTCCTAGGGTCTCCTGAGCCGTCCTGGTGCAGGTTTGAAACCGATCTCTCAGATGGACGAGGCGGATCTGATTGTCCTGGACTGGGGTTGTGACCCTAGGCTGACCAGGTCGGGGTCGATCATTGGTGCTTCCAGTCTCCTGGTAACGAGCCACAAGGTTAGAGATTGTGGGTTGGCTTACCCCAAAACACTGGGCGATGCAATTTTGGGATGTTCCAGATATCCACAGCCCAATGGCTTGATCACGTTGGGGTCTGGAAAGGCGAGGCATGGTGCACAACAAATGCTCTCAGATTCTGGCCTTAATGACCTCAAGGATTGTTTTAAGGCATTTGACTGCATTGAAATTGTGATCTGTGAAGCCGGACGAGGTTACATCACTAATTCCTCAAATCCTGCTCCATAGACACAAACAAGGTCATGACCTCACGCACTGTTGTCTCCTTACTCAAAGACAACTGCATATCAATTATGTAATCATCTAATTAAAGTTCCCCTAACCCAACTATACTATTTCTGTCTCGTCAGACATATAAGTTTTTAAAGTCCATCAGTATAGTTGAAGTCGTATGTTTGTGCTCCTAATTATTACCTTCTCTCATTTTTATGCACCCCTGTCACTCTGTGTCTGTCTTTGTCAGCAAGCATTTCTTTGTCTGGGATACTATTAGGAAATAGTTCGATATATTTTTTCATAAAACTTTGCACACACAGAAACTATATGTTAGAGTTGTACTTTTTGCGATTTTGGAATTTTTTCATAAATTGACCCCAAGGTGGCGCGATAAAAATTAACTTAATGTTCAGGCCTATAACTTTGACCCATTGGTTCTTCTTTTCTGCATTTTGGGAGTCCAGACAAAGTTGCGCATGTAGAATTTGCATATTTGCGCATGGGTAGATTTCCTGCCAATCTGAAGTTTTGTAAAACCTTTAAAATCTATCTCTTCGGTAGTATAGCCGATTCGCACTAAATTGGGTGAACGGCGTCTTCGGACCAAGAAATTTAAATTTCTATTTTAAAAGGCATAGCTGCAGCAAGCCAATGAATTTTGTGGTGATGGCTTCTGTTGATATGATGAGCTCTAATTCCTGAATGCAATGTCCAATGTCATGACCCAAAAAATGGCCCCCCATCAACAGGCCATATGACTGAAGCCTACATTTGGTGTAAATCCATTCATAGGTGGTGCTATTGCAAAAAAAAAGTAGTCATAACTCCAAAGACAATTGCCCAGTCAACTCACAATTCTGCATGCTTCAAATTGGTCTAGATTCTTCTTTAAGTACAAGGTGGTTGCTCAAGCAAGATGGCTGCCATCAGACAATCACATTTCAGCGGCCCCTCTTCTCACTCGGCTATCATTTATTATTATGGAATGTTTCTGGATTGTATGAGATGTATGAAAGGGCAATCTGTAAAAAAATACTTTGATTGGCCAGATGGCGACACTATGGAAAGCAAACATGTTTTGGGCTATAACTCTTGAACCGTTTGGGCTACGTTCAAAATCCCCCCCACTGATTCTCTGGCTGCTGCTGGACAAAAAAGCTTTTTGGACCAAAGTGATCCGTTGTGTTGGATTTTCCGTTATTTAGATTTTTTTAAAATAAAACCTTTAAACCTGTTTGTCTTATTTGTACACCTTTTGGGACTCAGCATCTTCAGACCAATGTCTTTAAAATAATAAAAGATACACATGGCTGCAGTTAAACAATACATTTTGTGGGCTTGGCCTGTTTTTATGTAAATGGTTTTAAATCTTGAATGCAATGTCCAATCATCATAAAACCTAAGAATTTGCATCCATAGGGCAAGAAGCTGAAGCTAAGTGAAGTTTATAACTGGCGCTATAAGATGCAACGATGTAAAATTGCCTCTATCTCTACAACTTTTCGACCCAAATAATTGAAGTTTAATGTATTGTATTTCACTAAGCTTCTAATAGTCCTTTCAATGAGCAAGATAAATCATTAAAAACAGGGCCGCTATTTGTCAAACAGCTATGAGCTTCTATTTGACCAGCAATGACCAATGAACATGACGCTTGCAGGACAGGAATACAGCTCTGGAAATTGTTTCAAGAATTCATACAGTGCATGTCTTTACAGCTTCAAAATGGATAATTGGCTTATGTTACTGGGACCTCATTGATTACAACGTGGTCATATTTGACATATTTTATATTGTCCCTGCCCTGGTTTTTTTTTTTTTGAAACTTGTTTGAGTGTGTAGCCAACGACACCATGGGGGTACAAGCCATTACCTGATGGCTCCTGTTTAAATTGTGTTGGTCTGGACCGACTGTCGTGGTCAAGCATAAGAGAATAAATTTATTAAACACATGTATTGCCACAGTGTTTCTTACCTTATCATTGTGGCCCTCAAGAACCCAAAAAAGCTCCTCGTAGCTAGTAATTGCAAGAGCACGTTAGTCTGTTATTGTGTCAGAAAATCAGAAATGTCCCACGCCTGATGGCCTGTATTACAGGGAAATGATGTATTTGAAGTGGTTTAACCGGAAGCTCTGCTCCTGTCATGAGGGCGCATGAGCCGTAGCAGGTCGTCACGCTGACTGCGCTGGCTTTGGCGTTACTAACAATGCAGGTTCATCTCTCCGGAGGCGTAGAGCGAGCCCCCCGAGGTTCGGGTCGGCGTGCTCTGCTCGTTGCCAGCTGCGCGGGTGACGCCATGCTCCTGAATGGGGTTATCTGTGTGCCCTCGGCGGGATTTCGGCGCCGTGCGGAAGGAGCTGGTTGGCAGGGATACAGGAGTTTCTCTGTGTGGCGAGGGCACTACCTCACCGGCGGGCGCGGTGATTGATGTTGGTTTCAAACTTTGCATCGCACCGTTTCCGTCCTGTGAATGATGGTGGCTTTTCTTTTGGTTTCCCTCCAAATTGGGCGTTGACCTTGGAGCTCCTGCACCTTTGATTCAAGCAATCACCAATACAAAAAAATACCAGGATGTTGCCTTTTCTCCGAAATTTCTGACACTTCCAGTGCCCAGCTTGCTTAGCAGTATGACAACAACAATTCTGCTATACTTGAGAAACTCCCAAACGATATAAACGCTAAAATCAAACCAAGAAAAAGTACAGGATGCAGAAGAATTAATACAACTTCTACGCTCGGTGTCGTAAGGCCAAGTATCAGTAACTGTGAATGCTAATGCAACTTTTCCCTCACAGCTCCGCAAGACACACAGCCACTTGGTCACCAAACTATCCCATAAGCATCAGAAATGGGGCTTGATTGCAACATTTGGGGTGTTTTTTTTTTTTTTTTTTTATTGGCGATCGCTCAAATTAACCTCGCTGGGCCCTTTTGCGGAGCATGGTTGCACTCTTGGCGTCCAGTGGTGTCTTCGATTACTTTTTTTCCGGGCTGTTCTGTCCTCGTGCCGTCATGTGTTCAGCTCTTGGCTGGACCTGAAAGTTTTGAATGAGGCATGTGATGCTGATGAATAATCTGTGGTACAGAGCTGCAGAAGGTCTTGAGAGCCTGAGTCAAAATGTCCGCTCTCAGGACTAGTGGACACTGCCCGCGTGCAGTTTGGTTTTAAATACTGTGACGTCATCTGGAGTGCTCTCCGTTGTTAGGTGAAGTCTACAAGAGCGCTGGTTTGTGAGGTTAAATGCGCAAATGGGACTGACCTCGCTCGTAGCTGTGGGTGGGATCCCTCAGATAACAAATCAATAAATTAATGTCTGGAAATAAGTATTTATTCTGGCTGAAAGATTGGTGCCGTACATGCTTTGGGATACCTTTTTTGGTGACTTTCCCATCACTCTATTGTTGATATTCTTCCTTCTTTTTTTTTTTTGGAATTCCTTCTGTGACATTGTTTATATCATCACAGCCTTATTGTTTCGAGTGTTGGGTAATCCCACTGGCTAAGTCTGATAAATCTGCGGTTGAATGGCTCGCTCAAAGTTCCTATAAATGTACGGATAGGCCCCTTAACCCTAACCAGTCTGGACTTAACAGGCGCTCACCCATCAATTTTACCAATCTGCAGTGCAGTGAAGGTTGAGTCTTGAATAGGGCGCGTGATGATGATGTCATGGCACACAGCAGGAGAAGGACATGGCAGAGCTGGCTGTAGTCAGGAGGATCAGGCAGTGGGCCAGTGGATTTCCTGCTTGGAGCCTGTGAAAGGTCTGACTTAACCAAACAACCAGGCAACAGATGGAGTTCATTTCCCAGATGGAATTTTGTACAAAAAATAAAAAACCCAGAGATAACATAGAAATGAAAAAGCTGGCTCCTCAAAACAAGACAAATCCAAAATTTAACCCTTAGAGTGCTGCATAAATTTTCAAGGAATTACAAATGCAATTATCCTGAGCTGTTGAAAATCTATCATGTGGCAACTTGTTTAAAAGAGCTCCCAGCAGGGAGCATATGATAGGTTTTCAACAGCATCTGATACCGATATCTTACATCATTGGGCAATTATAGTTGCCTGTAGCGATCTAAGGGTTAAGGAGGTTCACTCACTGTTGACAGCTTTAGTGAATAATCAAGCTTTAGGGTTTTCTATCGTTTTATTGTTTATCAGTACTGCAGTATTTCTTTTTTATATTTAAGAATGAAGTGTTTTGCAATATTAGGCTTTTCAGATCATGTGTTGCTCAGACCTGTGCTACTTGCCTCAGGCATTTCAAGAGCCACCCCCAAACTGGTCCTTCATTGGACATCAGTAGTTCCATTCTTCTGTAACCCTGTGGCCTTGATTACCTGCTTTAAACTGACGGGCAAACATCTTTATTCGGGGTGAACTGCACACTGCTGATGTCCGTGAACGGTCTGCCTCAGCTCCATTATAGTAGGTTGCGAGGTGATTGTATGGTGCCGGTACGCGGAGCAGATGCGCTGTGTTCGGTACTAAATTTTGAGAAGTATCCTGCCCTGTGCAGTTAAACTGTGAAGAGCACCACTGAGGGCAGTTTTCAGTCTGGGGTGCGGCGGCGTGGAAATGTTCGATTAAGGACCACCTGCTGCTTTTTTTATTTACCTCCGTCGCGTCTCGTCCCGAGGGGATGGCCGGATAGCGCTCACAGGCTGCTAACACTGTGTGCACTGCAGTGGGTGTGGTGGGGTGACTGAGGCTGTGGTCCCTTTAAAATGCAGCTGAATTTCAGCTGTGTTCACTGGGAGGTTTTATTAACATTAATAAAAATGCCTGGGCGTTTCGAAATGCGCCCTTACTTATTTAATGTCTCACGGCTAGCAGTAATAACAGCCTTCCTGCACCTACTATATAAGTGATATAGGAGCGTTAAATGGGGTGGATAATGAATGCTCTCTAACTTGCTCCTGTAATTTCTCTGCATCAGAATCTTTAATCAGAAATAAATGAGCAAATATTTTGCTGCTGTTACCATATCGCAGTCTTTCAGAATTTGCTTCTCGGGTATCTTGGAGCAAATCTGCATATATGCTCCTAATTCTCATGTTTCAGGATTTTGAAAAGTGTCCGTAAGTTTAGTACTTGTGTATTATTGTCGTTCAGGTAAATGAGATTGCGCTTTGTATGATTGCAGTGTTTATTAGGTGAGCACTTTGATGGTGATATCATGATCACTACTAGTAATTGAATACAATGAAATCCTTGAACACTGATTTAAAATGGAAATAAACTAAAAATACTACTCTGGTTTAAGGGTTAAAGGTTTTGCATTCTGTCAGTCTTCTGTGCCCAACTAAGAATGCAGTGTAAAACGTGAGCAAGAGCGCTCTGAATCGGAAAATGCAAATCCGATACGCTTCCCGTTGTAAAGTGCATTATCAGGGTCCTAGCTGCCTGTGCACTGCCATGGTGAATAAGAGTTGATTGTATTACGCAGCCCCTAGCACACTCCTCTCCATAAAATTCAAATTCCAATTGGAAAGCCGGAGAAATCGTGTTTGCATACGATCCAGTCAAACAAGACCCTTTCAGCATCGGGCCTTAAGTATGTTATTTTATGAGGCATTTCCTTATTTTAACCGAATGAGCTGTGAAATGGCGTTCGGCTGGCACTGATTAGTGCATGTCTTCCCTTGGCTTTTAGCTCTGGTTTATTGGTTCCTCTTTGCTAAAGAAATAGAGACACACCACCTCAGAGTCTCCATGTTAGGTGTTGCGCCTTGACAAATGCAGTGCCCTATTGTGCATTATGAGCACTGGGAACTAATGATCAATACCTGCATGTATCCAGCTGGACCTTCAGATAGAAATTATCTTCAGGACTAACTGAGTTCCCTGTCCCTCACTTCTGTCCACCAGCTGAAGCCATGGTTTTGATCTGGAGGCGTCAAGTCTGCTACCTGCAAGGACTAGAGTCTGCTAAATACCAACTTATTGGTTTTTAGGGGAACGAATAGCACAATTACTCCCAGTTTGCTTGGTCACGGTCTTAGAATCTCATGTTCTTGTCTGACGACACGATCTGTTCTGCGCGGGATGGATAACCCTGCTCCTGGAGAGCCTAAGCTCAGCACGTTTCACACCCGGTTCAAACAATTGTAGCTTGTTAAGGTCTTGATAACAAGGCAGTGGTTTTGAATCCGGTGTGTTTGAGAAGAGAGACATCCTAAAACACGCTGGGCTATATCCCTCCAGGAGCAGGGTTCCCTACCCGTCTGGTTACGTGCCGTTATGTCCTCAGCCAGGAATTGCACTGACAGTTCAGCTGCCCCAGTGCCAGTGGGAACGCACTGAAAGGTCAGTGAATGCAGTGGAGACTGTATGAGCTTTGCCTTAAGGCCTGACCACTTCGCTCATACTCAGCTGTCTGTCGCTGTGTATAACTAGCAGTTAGCGGTCTGTGGCCATCTACAGCTGTCCTCCGCTATCAGTAGTTTATCTGTAGCTATTGTTTTTGTGTTCATGGGTCTGCTATTTTAACCCTTCAAGCACTATAGGCAACAATGGTTGCCAAATGATGAAAGATATCAAAATCAGATGATGTTGGAAACCTATCATGTGGCAACTTGTTTAAAAGAGCTCCCGCAGAATGATTACATTTTTATTCCTTGAAAATGCATGCAGTGCTCTAAGGGTTAAAATGGAATTGCCATGCTAGTTTTTCCTGGGGTCCAAATTGGGCTTTATAAGAACAGTTTTGTTTTCAGGATAAAAATGTTTCATCTGTGCTATTGGCTTTCATACCACAATATTTGGTTTCATTAATTTACTAGCCTTCATTATCTTTTTAATAACCTTGCTAGCTGTGCAGATGAAGGTTTTTATTGCTCACGTGTTTGCACATGTGTGCGCAGAGATTACTGACGTAGGAAGAGGGCAGATTCAGGAAGTCCACTGAGGCTGATATAACCCCGCCTGCAACTGCTGCCGTCGATGAGCTTTTAATCGCCTCCCCTAGGGAGTTAAAAAATGGCTGAAATTTTCTCTTTTTCTGACTCGGCTGGATACGGATGGGCCGCGCAGTCTGGCCGGCGTTCTCTGCACTGACGCAAACTCTCTCCCAGCTGAAGACTGGGTAACCAAGCGGCCGATTTCCAGTTGCGTGTGGGGTCAACGCAGCCGTGTCGAGATGACTCCAGTGTTCTAGAAAAACACAGTGAGGTCATCAGTGGCAGGGGTCTCACAATTGAACAAAGACTCCTTATGGATTCTGGACTTCTCCTAATTAAAAAAAAAATAGAAACTTGATTTTGACAGTTGAAATGACACCAATAGCTATTGTTTTATGATTTTCACCACTCTTAATTACTGTAAATGAGAGTCAAACTCAGTTTCTGCCCAAAGTGTCGTGTGTACTAGGTGTTTACAGATCACAGGAGATAAGGGGCGGGGGGAGGGATCCTGGTCTTCCTGTTTATCTTAGCTTAACCACCACACCCAATTCTGCTCATCACCCAAAGCAGCTCTGGCCCCTGTGCTTCTGTGCTGGTCCAGCTGTATGAGTGTTTCTGTTATAGAGCTGGGCTCTTTAAATCTACCCATTGGGAAGGTTGTGTGCTTCTACAGCAGTGCTGGGAGTGACTGATGTTACAGACCTCTGGAGAGATCACTATTCCACATTGAATCATGCTTCTAAAATTCCGCATGTCTCATATTTTTATTGGTGGTTCCTTATCCAGAGTTTCGTTGGAGCCTCAGGCAGAACCAGAAGCTAAACTTGTACTTGGCAGCCACAAACCAGTATGTTGCTGGTGTAAATCACCTCCACCTTGGTGAAGATCTTAAACCACTTGTATGTAGGGAGAAATTGGCCTGTTTTGAGCGCATACTGAATGGCCTTGTGGTATCCAGGAACCAAATAGAAGTTCTAACATCCAAAAACCTCTGGAAGATGCTGTGAAACGATTGTGAAGGAATGCACCCGCACGAGCGATCAAAGGTATAGTTTAAAATGGCTCTGCTCTACAGACAGAGTGTGTGTACTTTGTGTCCATTTTGCTATCTAAGCATTATTTGCAAGTATAACCAGTTGGTTGACTCGCTTGTTTGTTTTGGGGGCAGTGTTTGTTATTAGAGCAGGTGGGAAGCCAGCAGTATTGTACCACACACACACACACACACACACACACGTACACATTAGGACATTGCTTCGAGTTTCACTCATTGTGGACAGCCTAACCATAAGTTATGCCGAACCCATCCTTAACCTAACTTTAATTCACAACTGACTCCTAACCTAAACTGCAATTTTCGGAATAGTTTAGTCTCATTGGGACTGGCCTTTGTTCCCTGTGGAGGACTACTGTACCTGACAAGCTCAGCGCTTATAGTGGAAGAGGCCCCCTATAGGTAAGAAAAACCCTTTCTCACTTGGTCACACTTACTGTTTACTAATTTGTGTTACGGTTCATTTTAATAACGAGTGTGCTGCCTTCTGATTTCATTCTGTAAATATAAATGTGACCGTATGGAGCGGGATGGTCTGGTGTCCTGTTTCACTGGAGTGCAGGTTTGGTTGCCTAATGACCCTCAGGGGGCCACACCTTACAAGAGCTGCTCAGAGAGATGCAGAATTTTCTTTCTGCATAGAGGGCCACAGGGCAAAGAAGCGCTTCGTTATTGTCATTCCGAGGCGGACTCTGCCGAAGAGCTGAAACGAGACTCAGGTCTGTGAGGGACTGAGCTAGACAGCAGACGGCTCTTTCTCCTCCTCCTCATTGGCAGGGAGAGGGAGAGAGAGGGAGAACACAGAGGTGCCCTCGTCTCTGCTGCCGTGTCTCCTGGGGCAGCATATATGCAAACTGAAACAAGATGGGGAGATATCCGTATGTTACACAGTGAGATCATTGGTGTTTGAACTGCGACACCATTTTAAAGGGCTGTACATTTTACAGGGTTCATGATACAGATGTAGAATGAAAGTTCAGCTTTTGTTTAATTTGGACTATTCCCTTTAAGGGCTTTGTGTAAGATGGAGCCCACCGAATTACTGCTGCAAGTGAAACCTAATTAAAGTGTGGGCATGAAGCACATGCATTAATCAGTCAGACTCTAGTGCATTGGCAATGGAGAAAAGAAAATTACTGCAGAAAAATGCCATCAAGAAACCATTTTTCCCGAATTGACAGGCTTTGCTGTCCAGCTTGAGACAAAAGGGTGGGTTTTAAAGGGTTAAATGACCTTATACTTACATTCATGTTTATATTTATCAATATTATTCCAAATATTATAACCCACCAGGATATTGAATATAATAACCCATCAGTTACCTCCAAGCATCTTTTTATAGTCCCAACAGCCATGCAGGGAACAGTCTCGAAGTATTAGGAAACCTTATACACCGGTGATTAGCCTCTCCTCCATTTTGAGATTTGAATTTTGAATGAGGAGTGGTTTTACAATGCGTCTCCGAAAAGAATGTGATTGGCCAGGGCCTGGCGATCGCCACGCTTCAGTTGAATAAAGTTCAGCTTTCCTCAACTTCTGACCTCTTGCTTTGGCTGCATCGCACTGCTAACAGTCCCGTAGTGCACTGCCGAGGACCTCAGTGAGAATTGAAAGGGAATGTGACTCTGCTCTCTAAAATATCAGGCTGCACTGCTGTAGTGGGTTCCTACCAGTGGCGGCTGGTGAACTGGCGATTGGGGAGGCTCAAAACAATCCCTTAAAATTAATGATTGGTCACGACCTGTTTTCAATCATTCATTTAAATTACCATTACAGAAACTCCGAAAACTCTCAACATTATCAGATGTGGCCAGTTTTCATTTATAACGCATACCAATTATGACTGAGGACTTCTCACGCTTTTCTTTACTCAGGGGTTGGAAGCAATGCATGTGTTTTATGATCGTTTAAATGAAATAAGATCATTTGAAACGTCTTTATGCAATTACATTGCTTCCAACCCCTCCATGCACAAGGACTTCAATTCCGCGCGAGAATCTCTTACGTACGCGTTGATTGAATAATTGCTGACTACAGCAGGGGAATGTAAATAAGACGCTTAAACTCACACCGAATGTGTGAGAGTTGACAGGTGTGCGTTATAAATGAAAACTGACCACACCTGATAATGCTGAGAGTTTTCGGAGTTTCTGTAATGGTAATTTAAATGAATGATTGAAAACAGGTCGTGACCAATCATTAATTTTAAGGGATTGTTTTGAGCTTCCCCAGTTGCCAGTTCACCAGCCGCCACTGGTTCCTACCATAAGCTAATGCTAGTTGTTTGGGTAAAGGTTTCAGCCGTGGTCAGATTACGTGGTGGTCTCTTCATGTGGAGGCAAGCACCACAGTGCCCTGGACGCAGTTCATATTGAGGCTCTTAGATATTAGGACAGTGTTACTGCTTGAGAGGAGTGCACTCCATACAAATGGAAATACCCTGTCAGTACAGCTATAGAGCATTAACCGTGCAGGGAAAATCCTCCAGGAATCCACATGGAGGGGGGAGGGGAATGATTGAGAGTCCCAGCGGTGGGCTGGTGTACTGTTCGACTCTACAGCGGAAACAGAGGGTCTCGCTGGGGGGATTTGCAGCCTGTTACTGTCGACCACAGCTGCCTGCGCGTTTAACTGTTGCACAATAGTCTCCTGACTGGCCCTGATTTTAAAGAGAGATTATTAAGGCTCTTAATGTCCATCATACGATCTTTGGCAGCACAAAGAGCCCCTCTCTGCGTTCATTGATAAGTCAGTTTTAAAGCTGACTTCAGTCTCTTTCTAAAGAGCGTGTTTCTGGATTTGATCTAATCCTGCACACTACAAGAGCTGGATATTTTGCCAACTCCTGCTCTCATTTGAAATTGGCTCAGTTATATCCTGGTCTCTTGAAGTGTCAACTACAGCCACAGACCGTTATCTTTCGCAAGAGCAGGAGTGAGTCTATGCAATTTATTGAGTTGTCAGAAAACTAGAATTAGGGTAACCAGTTTGAACAAAAGACAACATGCTGACAAACCCTCCTGGACCAGAGATGTGCACATTGGGTTTCTCTTCATTAGGGGTGTCCAGTCTTTCCCGAAAAGGGCCGGCATGGGTGAAGGTTTCTGTTTTGGCCCAGAATCGATGCTTAGATTTTATTTGTCAATGTCTCAAATGAAGACCATAGTTGGTTAAGTACTGTAATCAGATCTGACTGGCCCTTTTCTGATGTAAGTGGACGGCCCTGCTTTACATACACTAAAGCATCCTATTAATTCACAAGTGACTTTTGTGCCAAATTATTTTTAAGGTTCTGGGTCAGTAGCTGGGTCATGTAATTGGAAACATGTTGAATAATTTTCAGAAGATAAAAATCAAATAAGAAATAAAGGTTCAAGTACGATGCAAGGAGTGGTTATTGGTAAACTATACTGGGAACCATTGGCCCCCTGTGCAAACCTTGTTTTCCTTGAGTGCAATATCTTACCATTACCTGAATGGCAGGTGCCATTAGTATGCCCCGTCACCCAATCACATGCTGCTGAGAAGCAGAGCTTCTACAGCAGGGGCAGGTAAACTTGGACTGGGAGAGTCATTGGGAGTGCTGGTTCTAGTTCACACCACTCACTTTAGATCCAAGAATCCTGGTTGGGTGAATTAACTATGTAATCAAATGCCTTACTTGGCCAATGAACGCCTTGCCCACACCAACAGATTTTTGAAATATTTATCGATGTTTAAATGTGAGACACCTCGTGTAACGACATGAGATGGCACATTTCATGGTTTTTTTTGGGTGGAGATTGGAATCAATGATTTGGACCCCACAGTACCTGATGTCAGATTGTAAATATTGAACGTTCAGGCCCAATATTTCCGACGTGAAGTCTGTTCAGCCCCGACGAGCTTTCATGCAGATTCATAACATCCTTATCACACCTCACATCGCAGGATAATTGGGCTAGATAATGTGCAGTCATTAAAGATCTGGCTTTGCTTGAGATTGTAGGAAGAGAGGATTGGGCTCAAAATTGGCTTCATTTTCCTTTGATATGAGCTCGGCTGAAGTTCAGAGTATCACAAAAACCCAGCAGACACTGCGGCTCTGCAGGACAAGGGTTAGCCACTCCGGCTCTACACAAATGAACCCAAGACACCTGAGGTCTTGGGGTGGCTGCGTAATAGGCTGAGTTATAACAGTATATTCCGTACGTCAGCTGTGATCAGATTCTACCGCAGCAGCAGCTGCTACCACTCTAATTACTGTAATGGCGGACCTCCACCAGCAATCATCATCTACTCCAGCCTCCGCTCATTTCCAGAGGAATAATTTGCCAGGAAAGGATAAATCGCCCTGCTGATGACTCGTGAATGTGGATACGTTGAATAAGGAGCACTGTAATAGCCTGGCTGTCTCTGAATGATCTCTTCCTCGCCCTGGACAGACGCCAGTGTTGCTCTGACCCAGGTTCCTCAGTGGGTCTCATAAAGGATCCTTTCAAATGAAGCTTGTCTGTTTCCGTTCCAAGCGTCCTGACTTAAACCTCAGCAAGGAGGAGGTTAGCCCCTTAAACTGCCAGCTAGCTGAAGTCGTGCAGAAGATAAATTGCATGATCTCCTGTTCTTAATTATGAGTGGAGAGTTTGAGTCACGTCAGCGTTTGTTCACGGTGCAGGAACCAAAGTTACACTCGCTTGGGTGCTACTGAGCGTTTGGGGTAAATCAATCCTGAGTGAAGATGTTCCAAGTATTTAATTGAAAGAAAATAAATGAATAGCTGTATTCCTTCATCTGTGTCCTGCCAGTCACCGGGGTGGTTTTAATATAACGCCGTAAAGACTACTTTGGGAGATGCCGGGAATTGGATTTTGTTAGCCGTGGGCCGGTTGCCTGCACGTGTTCCCTGGGTGCACTCCAAATTTAATGCAATGAATTTACCAGGGCCTGAGAAATTTATGGTGAATCCAGGCAGGTGCATTACAAGGCAATGAATTACATATTTCAAGCCTAGTTCTTCCATCCGCTGTCGGTGATATCTCCTTAAATAATCTCTCTGTGAAATAAACCTCATTAACGCTAATGATCATTTCCTGTTCTTCGAGTCTGTTTGCTCCTCTGCTTCCTCTTTGTAGTCTCTGCTGCCAGTGCACACGACTCGCCCGCTGGACTGCTGGAGTTCTGCAATTTATGAATCTCCTAGAGCTCAGCCTCCCCAGAAATCCTCTCCCCTGGAACCTTGAATTCCCCTAACTTTGTGTTGCTAGAGATTTTTTTTTTTTTCTTGACTCCAGGAGCTCTATCCTCCTTGAATTTGTAACTCCTGCTTCTCTCTGCACCTTGAATATGTAAAGGATAATTTCATTACTTATGAATCAGGGCCTGATTTCCCCATCTGTTCGTTTCTAAATGATCTATTGGGACAAAAAATGTTTCATTTGGCCCAATATTGAGCGAGAAAGCCATCGCCTGGAATCCGTGAAACTGCTGCAATGTAATCCAATGGGACACTTGTCCGCGTCTAATTGCGTCCACTAAAAGTGCATGTTTTTGCCACTGACTGGCTCAGATTGTCGTTCTAAGTGTCTGATAACACAATGGAATGGATGCCTATAAAGACGGACGTGTGTCTGCCATGTAACAGAAGTCTCACTCAAGGAGAAGTCTCACTCTGAAATCTAGCGGGAGGTGAGTTGCTGCAGGAAGACTTCAGTGTAAACATTAGAGAGTTAGAAAGAGCTTGACTGGGGAAGACTAGAGGACGGAGCTGGAGTACAGAAAGCATAGATTAGTGTTCTCTAAAAGATAAAGGAAAATAGATGATGGATGTGTTTGAATATTTTAAAATTGTGATAAGTGAATGATGCACAATACCTTGCCAAGCTTTCATGGACTGCCTTTGCGACACAGGGACACATTGTGGCTAGTTGTGCACCACATGGATGAAACCACTTTTGTCCATACACTGCGCCTTACAGACCACTGCGTTTGTAGTGACCATTTTGACCAGTGCAACTACTGCCAGTCAAACAGGAGAAGAAATCCTGCGCCAAAGCACTTTTTCATGAAGAAAAATGCTGTTTCAAGAGCAGGGAGACCAGCTGCAGACAGAGTGGAGGTAATGTGATTAGCTAAAGTTATTGTGTTGACCTGGCATCAGTGCAGACGAAAGCAGGGCAGGATAATATCAAAAACAATCATCCAGTTAGCCAGCAGGACATGCAGAGTATCAACAGAGTCATCACTCATAAAAAAAATGACAGTCTGAGCCCATCATTGGCAAAAACATGCAGTTTTAGTGGGCATACACTGGCACGGACAAATGCCTGTTGGACTACATCGAAGCGGTTATGTGGATCTGGATTATAGTGTTCTCACTTAATGTTGGTCCGATTTAAAAAATAAATAAATAAATACAACAATTAATAATGATAATAAATAAATTCTTTGTCAATGATTTTGACAAAAATTGTGAGAAAATAGAGTCCAGGTTCAAAAACACCAGAATTTTCCAGCACTCTGTGCTCCTTGAACTAACTGCTGGAACTCTATCTCCATGAATTCCTTACTTCTGAACTCTTAATGCTCCTAGAAGTCTTAACTCTAGTAACTCTATGCTCCTTGAATTCTTAACTGCTGGAACTCTATGCACCTTGAGTTCATAACTCCTTGATCTCTGTGCTCCTTGCATTCTTGATTCCTGGGTCTCTGTCCTCAAATGAGATCATAACACCTTGAATTCTGTCCTATGTGAGTTAATAACACCTTGAACTCTGTCCTGAGTTCATCACACCTTGAACTCTGTCCTCTGTGAGTTCATAATGCCTTGAACTCTGTCATCTGTGAGTTCATAACGACTTGAACTCTGTCATCTGTGAGTTCATAACGCCTTGCACTCTGTCCTCTGTGAGCTCATAACACCTTGAACTCTGTCCTCTGTGAGCTCATCACACTTTGAACTCTCCTCTTTGAGTTCATCACACTTGAACTCTGTCCTCTGAGTTCATGGCGCCTTGAACTCTGTCATCTATGAGTTCATAACGCCTTGAACTGTCATCTGTGGGTTCATAAGGCCTTGAACTCTGTCCCCTGTGAGTTCATAATGACTTGAACTCTGTCATCTGTGAGTTCATAACGCCTTGCACTCTGTCCTCTGTGAGCTCATAACACCTTGAACTCTGTCCTCTGTGAGTTCATCACACCTTGAACTCTGTCCTCTGTGAGTTCATATCGCCTTGAACTCTGTCCTCCGTCCTCTGTCATCTGTGAGTTCATAATACCTTGAACTGTCATCTGTGAGTTCACTCTCTGTCCCCTGTGAGTTCATAACACCTTGAACTCTGTCCTCCGTGAGTTCATAACTCCTTGAACTCTGTCATCTGTGAGTTCATAATGCCTTGAACTGTCATCTGTGAGTTCATAATGCCTTGAACTCTCCTCTGTGAGTTCATCACACTTGAACTCTGTCCTCTGAGTTCATGGCACCTTGAACTCTGTCCTCTGAGTTCATGGCTTCTTGAACTCTGTCCTCTGTGAGTTCATATCGCCTTGAACTCTGTCCTCCGTGAGTTCATAACGCCTTGAACTCTGTCATCTGTGAGTTCATAACGCCTTGAACTGTCATCTGAGTTCATAACGCCTTGAACTCTGTCCCCTGTGAGTTCATAACACCTTGAACTCTGTCCTCCGTTAGTTCATAACTCCTTGAACTCTGTCATCTGTGAGTTCATAATGCCTTGAACTGTCATCTGTGAGTTCATAATGCCTTGAACTCTGTCCCCTGTGAGTTCATAACACCTTGAACTCTGTCCTCCGTGAGTTCATAACGCCTTGAACTCTGTCATCTGTGAGTTCATAACGCCTTGAACTGTCATCTATGAGTTCATAACGCCTTGAACTCTGTCCCCTGTGAGTTCATAACACCTTGAACTCTGTCCTCCGTGAGTTCATAACTCCTTGAACTTTGTCATCTGTGAGTTCATAATGCCTTGAACTGTCATCTGTGAGTTCATAATGCCTTGAACTCTCCTCTGTGAGTTCATCACACTTGAACTCTGTCCTCTGAGTTCATGGCACCTTGAACTCTGTCCTCTGAGTTCATGGCGCCTTGAACTCTGTCCTCTGTGAGTTCATATCGCCTTGAACTCTGTCCTCCGTGAGTTCATAACGCCTTGAACTCTGTCATCTGTGAGTTCATAACGCCTTGAACTGTCATCTGTGAGTTCATAACGCCTTGAACTCTGTCCCCTGTGAGTTCATAACACCTTGAACTCTGTCCTCCGTGAGTTCATAACTCCTTGAACTCTGTCATTTGTGATTTCATAATGCCTTGAACTGTCATCTGTGAGTTCATGACGCCTTGAACTCTGTCATCTGTGAGTTCATAACGCCTTGAACTCTGTCCTCTGAGTTCATAAGGCCTTGAACTCTGTCATCTGTGAGTTCATAATGCCTTGAACTGTCATCTGTGAGTTCATAACGCCTTGAACTCTGTCATCTGTGAGTTCATAATGCCTTGAACTCTGTCCCCTGTGAGTTCATAATGACTTGAACTCTGTCATCTGTGAGTTCATAACGCCTTGCACTCTGTCCTCTGTGAGCTCATAACACCTTGAACTCTGTCCTCTGTGAGTTCATCACACCTTGAACTCTGTCCTCTGTGAGTTCATATCGCCTTGAACTCTGTCCTCTGTGAGTTCACTCTGTCATCTGTGAGTTCATAATGCCTTGAACTGTCATCTGTGAGTTCATAATGCCTTGAACTCATCTGTGAGTTCACTCCTGTCATTCATAACTCCTTGAACTCTGTCATCTGAGTTCATAATGCCTTGAACTGTCATCTGTGAGTTCATAATGCCTTGAACTCTCCTCCTCTGTGAGTTCATCACACCTTGAACTCTGTCCTCTGAGTTCATGGCAAACTCTGTCCTCTGAGTTCATGGCTTGAACTCTGTCCTCTGTGAGTTCATATCGCCTTGAACTCTGTCCTCTGTGAGTTCATAACTCCTTGAACTCTGTCATCTGTGAGTTCATAACGCCTTGAACTGTCATCTGTGAGTTCATAATGCCTTGAACTCTGTCCCCTGTGAGTTCATAACACCTTGAACTCTGTCCTCCGTTAGTTCATAACTCCTTGAACTCTGTCATCTGTGAGTTCATAATGCCTTGAACTGTCATCTGTGAGTTCATAATGCCTTGAACTGTCATCTGAGTTCATAATGCCTCTGTCCCCTGTGAGTTCATCACACTTGAACTCTGTCATCATGGCACCTTGAACTTCATCCTCTGAGTTCATGCCTTGAACTGAGTTCATAAGGAACTCTGTCATCTGTGAGTTCATGGCGCCTTGAACTGTCATCTGTGAGTTCATAATGCCTGAACTCTGTCCCCTGTGAGTTCATGAACTCTCTGTCATCTGTGAGTTCTAATGCCTTGAACTGAGTTCATAATGCCTTGAACTCTGTCTGTCTGTCCTCTGAGTTCATAACACCTTGAACTCTGTCATCTGAGTTCATGCCTCTGTCATCTGTGAGTTCATCTGCCTTGAACTCTGTCATCTGTGAGTTCATAACGCCTTGAACTCTGTCCTCTGAGTTCAGTTCAGGCCTTGAACTCTCTGTTCATCTGAACTCTCATTCTGAGTTCATAATGCCTTGAACTCTGTCATCTGTGAGTTCATGCGCCTTGAACTCTGTCATCTGTGAGTTCATAACGCCTTGAACTCTGTCATCTCTGAGTTCATAAGGCCTTGAACTCTGTCATCTGTGAGTTCATAATGCCTTGAACTGTCATCTGTGAGTTCATAACTCTTGAACTCATTCTAACGTGTGTGTTCATGACACCTTGAACTTTGTCCTCTGAGTTCATAAGGCCTTGAACTCTGTCATCTGTGAGTTCATCACACCTTGAAGTCTCCTGTGAGTTCATAACACCTTGAACTCTGTCCTCTGAGTTCATGACGCCTTGAACTCTGTCCTCTGTGAGTTCATTAGGCCGTGAACTCTGTCATCTGTGAGTTCATGATGCCTTGAACTCTGTCCCCTGTGAGTTCATAACACCTTGAACTCTGTTCTCTGTGAGTTCATAATTCTTGGATCTCTGCGCTTCCCTGTCTGTGCATTGGAGGCCTGTTGCTGCTCACTTCATGGGGGAGGAAGGGTTTCACCAAAATATGCGATAAGAGCTCTCTAGTATTACAAGCAAGGACTTTTAGGATAGAAGGAGCGGGGGAAAGGTGGAAAAGGAGGAGAAGGAAACAGGAGAACGTAGGAGGGAAGGAGCACGAGAGTAGAATCGAAACATGGCTGGCGCCAGCTGTGGCATGTGTTCTTAATCCGTCATGTCAAATCGTCCTCGGTGCCTAGCGGAGAATCGCTGATTCTAAGCCCCTCTCCTTTTGCACAAAGAATCATGCTGTCATTTCAAGAGGCCCTCAATTAGAATAGTCTCAGCTTCCCGAATTGGCAGTGCTACATTTCTAAAGATGGTGCCAATGGCTACTTCATGTAACGGTCATCACTTCAGTCCTGAAGAGGGGAACATTTATTGGGCTGAGCATGTGCATCCTTCTTTTCCTGCCAGAATCATTAACCTTAGTCCTGCCCATCACCAATATATAGAGGACTGACATTTGTTTCCCTGCATGCCAGTCATTTTTTGAAATAATTTGATTATTGTGTTGAAATTATCCAGCACCCTGTAATGAATCTTTTCTTTCTTGATATTTCTCTCCCCTCTTAAAATTGGACATAAAATAATGGCGTACACCACCATAAGTAGCAACATCTGAAACCAAACAATTCCTTTCATTTCCTGTGTATTTGCCTGTATATTTGCGGTGCTGGAATTTTTCTTCTTTGCAGAACTACTTAATTTCTTACAGTTTGTTGGTCACATGATCCCAGTACATACAAATGTGATATCTAGACCCACTTGGGTAATGGTGCTGGAATCTCTCACGGGTTTGTTGGGCCTGACCCGCATGCAGCTTCACTCAAGCTCAACCCTCGAACTGCCATGGATAGGGCTGCCAGGTGTGTGTGTGTGTGTGTGGGGGGGGGGGGGGGGGATGTCCCCGCTTACATGATCACACCCTGCGTCTCTGTCGCCTGGAGAGTCTGGTGGGACACAAGCGACCTTTCATGGTCTGGTGAGCTCAGCTTGTTCCTCATGCCAAAGAGCGGCGTAATCGCGAACACGCTTACTGTCAGGAGACGTTAGAAGGGCTTTTCTCCTTCCAACTGTGACGGCACGATTATTAATCCCTTTCTGAGCGGTCGGCGCCTTGTACATTTTCCTGTTATTTTTAAATCAAAACGAGAGGTGACTAAGAACAGCAAGAGCAAGCTTGGTTTCATGGCAATGAGATGATATTGTAAGGCACGGATTGGAATAATATGAGTGGAAGTGGATGTGTAACATGACACTGAAAATGCTGAAGTGCTTATTTTCATGCACTGTTTTTATTAGTTTCTGAAGTTAGAAAAACAGTGCTTTGGTTTGAGTGCAAGTCACAAATATCAAAAACCCCTTTATGCATGATACAAATAATGCCAATTTTTGTTACTTGTGCATGAGCTCATTTAAGGCTTTATAGCTCAGTATTTGTGTCACAAAGACTGGGGAAAAAAATTATTCTAGCGAAGCAATACATTTGGAAATTCAATTACAGAATTATTTGGCAATTAAATTTCAGAAATTACCGACGCTGGCGTCTATATTTGTGCAATCGGGTTGATGTTGTATAGCAGAAGAACGAGAACGGGCTATTGGTTAATTGAACCCAATATTACTTGCCACTTTTTCAATCACTAAAAAGTGCATAGTGCTCACTGTTCACCTTCAAAGGACCTCTGTTATATGTGGTTTACTGTTTCGTGTGGGCGAAGGGCGTTTAAAAACTCGGCTGTTATTGGCCTCTTCGGTTCACCGTTTGATTTCTGATTCTCTTTGCTCTGCGCCCTTTTCTGATGCGGTTTCTCCCGAGCGGTTCGCCGTCAGCGGCTGCTTCGGCACCAGAGCCAAGATCCCCAGCTGTTTGTGCTCAGGCCAGCTGGGCAGCCATGAGAGATGGATTCGCCGCTCGCGTGCATAAGTCATTCAGTCCTGCACCCTTCCACCCTCTTTAAAGAAGAGGCTCATTTCCCTCCCACCCCCTGGAGAAGAGAAGAAATCTTTATGTTTACTGCTTAATTATTTATCATTTTACCTATGGATTCAAACAATTTTGCAACTCAGTGCTGTGTATTTATTTATTTATTTATTTATTGCATGGCATCAGCAAGGTAATAGTTCATTCGTTTTTTTGTCCTCTAAGAATCCATTTTTGTTTTCACTGACAGAAACGGCACTTGAATCGACTGTCTCCTACTCAGACTCACGGATTTGACTTTGTGGCAACTGCAGTAACAATTTCTAACACTGGGAGCGCTAGAGGGGAAAAAAGCCAGCGCAGGCCTTGCTCCCAATGTGGAAGGCACCTTCAGTTCTTTTTTTTTTTAATGTCACCGTTATGATGTCACCTGTTTGTTTGACTCACGAACTTCAGTTCCTGGAATGTAATTTCTCTGAGTGCTGACCGCGCTGGTTGCCATCAGCCCGTTATTCTGCGAATAAATGCAGACATTTTCCAGTACTGTGGTGATGCACTGGGTCATTAGCTGTGGTTTGGGCCACTGATGCGGATCCTTAGTCATGTTCCTGGAAACATCATATTGGCTGGACCTGTCTGCTGGTGATTCAGCAGTTACCTCCAGTGTGTCCTTCAGTTTGAGGTCATTAGGGCCCTGATTCCCAGACTCAGTCCTGGGGCCCCCCTGTTTTTTCAGGTTTCTGTTTTAACCTCAGGTGCAATCTTAGGATTGTAATGAGCTATTAGTTTGTCTTAATAAGGTGCATTAATGTTTTGAGCAGTTCTTTATCCTCTTAAGCCACATTTTGGTAGACGGCTGTACTTGTCATATTTATTAGGCGAACAAATAATAATTACCCCTGTTATGTGCCATGTTTGTTATTAAGTTCAAACAAATTGTTCTGGGGGAAAAAAACTTTTTAACGCCTCTGTTCAGCAACCTAATTTGAAGCTTATTGGTTTTCTCAGTGTCTAATTTTGTCGTTTGAAAAAAAAGCATTGCTTTAAATGGCTTGGAAAATTGAAAAATTAGCACCATATGTTGAATGGTATTTTATTCCTTATGGCACACATGAATATTTCTGTCAAAATGTGGCTTAAGAGGAAAAATCACTGCTTTAAATACAAAATGCACTCAATTAGGGAAAATCAACAGCTTGTTAAAATCCTTTGACTGAAATGAGTTAGAACTAAAACGTGCATACATAGAGGAGCCCCAGGACCCATTTTGGGAATCAATGCATTTGGGAGATCTCGTGCTCAGAGTTGCCCAGGGGTGCTTTAGTCACGCTGACTGCCATTATTCTCTGAGCACCAGCAGCCCGTTTTTCACGTGGTAAAGAATGCACTTAGTGACCCCTTGTGGTCAGTGTTGGATATTACATGGGTGGCGTGGCGAATTCGGGGATGTAGCGCATCACAGCTGATAGAGAACATATTTTAATTTCTGTGCTTCCCTGGGGCAAGTCAGAATTTTTTTTGGTCAAGCTTAATTGGATGTGACTGAATATTTGATTCTGCTTGACTATTTCTGCAAGTTCTTTGTGAGAGAAATGTGCTACTGGCTATAGATATTGGGGACCTGAGAATAACTACTGTAAAGGTCTCTCTCAGCACATTTTCAGCACATTTGCTGTTTTAAGAACAGAGTGTCTGTGACTCATGTCTTCTATGCATTGTAGTTCAAGGAATATAGGCTATATGCGGTTTCTCAGAATTATCCCCTGCCATGAAGTGGAAGGGGGGGGGCGGGGGGTGTAGGAATGAGTCGTCTTTCTGCGTGGCTGTCCATCTGTCCCTCTGCATATCCTCTTTTCTGGGCCAAACCTTCTAAATTGTTCAATTGTTCATTTTCTCCGAAATGTAATGTGTAGATACATCTTATAGTGTTGATGCGCCTTTTCATTCTTCCATCCGTCCGTCCTCCTGTCTGTCTGTCCCATCCTTCGCGTTTGGTTTTTAGGTCAGAGCGCTAAAACCTTGGTGTGAGATCTGAGTATTTCATAGTTATTGGAACGTAATCTGTTGTAAAATTTCAAAAATAGGTGGAGAATAACTTTGAATTCCTTTAGTGAGTCTGGTCAACCTTCTAGCGGGAGTAGTTTAACCCTTAGATATCGCTACTGGCAACTATAGTTGCCCAATGATGTAAGATATCAAAATCAGATGCTGTTGAAAACCTATCATGTGGCAACTTGTTCTTTTAAACAAGTTGCCACATGATAGGTTATCAACAGCTCAGGATAATTACATTTTTAATTCCTTGAAAATTTCTTCAGAGCTCTAAGGGTTAATCCACAATCAAACCCAACCAACCTGTTGATCTTTTTTGCTTTTTTTGTCCACAGGGCCTCCTGACACTGACTTCGGTGGGGTACAGCTCACCTCTCCCACAGCCCCTGTCCCCTCTCCGTCCATCTCTGTCTCTGTAATTCTCCTCCTGTCTCTCCCCCTCCCTCTCTCTCCCCCTCCCCTCTCTCTCTCTCTCTCTCTCTCTCTCTCTCTCCTTCCTTCCTCCTCGCTCCTGTTGCCATGGCAGCCAGCAAGCCCAAGGGGCAGAACTCCCTGGCCCTGCACAAGGTGATAATGGTGGGCAGTGGCGGTGTGGGGAAGTCTGCCCTCACACTGCAGTTCATGTATGATGAGGTGAGTCTCACTCGCTGCCAGAGAACAATCTGGAATCTTGACAAAATCTCATGTGTGGCTCAGGTAATATATTTTGTTGTTTCAAAGATTTTCTGTAGCTCAAATGTTAGAATATACCCTCATTTCTATTGAATCAATAACTGCAACAGCTCAGCCAACGCTTGATAAAGCTTGCACAGTCATAACCACGAAGTCTACAGTGTCAAGGTTAACATGCAGTTCTTTTCTGACTGGCAAGTGGGCCTGAGGTACTATGGCCCTTAAATATATTTTCACTGGCCTTTAAGTCAAAATACATTTTGATTGCATTATTGGGAGACAAAAAAATGATTGACCTGCCCAATAAGGACAGTGACTGGACAATATTTCTGCCCGAGTTTAACTTTGACTGGCCCCAGGCCAGTAGGTTATGTGAGGCCCTGTGGCTACAGCCCTTCTCATGTTCCCTGTAATATCTGCCATCCTGTTTGGACAATTGATTGAGATCGATTGATTGTGTTGTGTTGGCGACTGCAGTCGACTGGCAGTCTGGTAGCGGTCTGTGTTCTCAGCACCCTTCACGCTCTGCTGCAGTTCGTGGAGGACTACGAGCCCACCAAAGCGGACAGCTACAGGAAGAAGGTGGTGCTGGACGGGGAGGAGGTTCAGATAGACATCCTGGACACGGCCGGGCAGGAGGACTACGCTGCCATCCGCGATAACTACTTCCGCTCCGGAGAGGGCTTCCTGTGCGTCTTCTCCATCACCGAGCTGGAGTCCTTCGCTGCCACCGCTGACTTCAGGTACGGACTAGAGAGTGAGAGGAGGAGAGTGAAGATGCGAGAGGGAGGGATATGAGGAAGAAAAATGTATAATAATTCCTAATAATGGACACCTGGAAGGACATCATCCTGCTTATACCGTGGTCACTTGCCGAAGAAAAAAATGGAGACCATTAATTTATATTTTCATGTGTTTTGCAATCAAAGTCCGAAGTTTTTTTTTTTTTTTCCCCAAGCCATAACTCCATTTTCCTTCGTCCCTGTTGCTATGGTTACGAGATATGGGCTGATACTATGTAGTTAGTCATTACTTTAGAACGGTGAACAGATGGTTTCACCAGAAATACTTCGTAGGTGCCTGTGTATCTGGAATTAATTTGCATCCTGCGGCCAATCAGTATCGAGTATTCGAGTATACTCCAGTCCTCGAAGGCTGCAGTGCCTGCGGGTTTTTTGGGCTTTCCATTCAATCGGTCGCTAAATCGAAATAAAAAAGTGTGTAGACTCCTTAGCTATTCAATGTTTGAAACAAAGTACTTGAAGTGCAGGAACAAACCAAAAACTAGCAGCCACAGGAGCCCTCCAGGAGATTGGGATCCCTGACCTAGACCAGGGTATAAACCAGGGTTAATCACCGGGTTTCAATTTTCAGAATAAGAAGGCAGGGGCTAAGCTCATGAAGATCATGAATGGCCTCAGTTATTCACTTCCACTTGTAATGAATATTGTGACTAGTGAATGGCGTAAGTAGATCCTCGTTAGCTTGGTTACCTTCTCTGGCCATGAAGTGATGGAAGTGCAGAGAGGAGTATAAAGAGGAGCTGGTGAGATTGGCTGTGGCCTTCACCCCACTCAGGGAGCAGATTCTGAGGGTGAAGGAGGACGAGAGCGTGCCCTTCCTGCTGGTGGGGAACAAATCAGACCTGGAGGACCGAAGACAGGTCGGCACGGAGGAGGCCAAGGTGCGCGCCGATCAGTGGGGCGTCAGCTATGTGGAGACCTCCGCCAAGACTCGCGCCAACGTCGACAAGGTGAGCCAGCCTAGAGCGGGGATGCGAGTCCCAGCTCCTGTGTGTATTTCATGGAATGTTGATTATAATAAAGCCAGAAAAGCTGCATGACCCTATCACTGCTTTCATCTATATCAGGAAAGTGTAATGATTAAATTATTACTTGAATGAATTTTGTATATTGTTTTTTTTTTTCTGGGAACCCTTACCATTTTGTTGTGTGCCTATGCAACCAGCCTGCTTAGAGTCAGCATGTGAACAAATTCCCGCATGACCCCAAGGGTTCTATCATTGCCAGGAAAATTCCTTTCAAATTTACCATTTAGCAGGACACTTTGTAATGGAAGGAATCTTTCTAAGACTGAACATTAATGTCTCACTTTCAAAGGATTGTTTGTGAAAGGCAAAGAGTTAAAATGTTTGGAGAGCTTACCTTTTTATGACACCAGTTATCTGCTGTTTAGCATACCTTCATTAAAAAATTCATCATCTTTAATTTTGGTCCTAAAATTAACCTCCTCTTAGAGGTCGTTCATAATTCTCAACATTTTCACAAGTGTGCAAAGAGTACATTCTTTTAGATCCTCCTCCTCCGAAAATGTACTGTATATGTATTCAGTTTTACCTCAGTATTTCCTCTTTTTTTAAATCTAAGAAGTGTACTCAGATAACCTCACCCCACCCCCGTGATGCTGAAAATTGTGAACGGCCCTTTAAACTGCTTTAGTTCTTACCAGTACCATTACAAGAGTCGCTGGTTTCTAAACCACTTGGTGATTCTGTCAAACTCATAATCAGAAAGAGTGTACTGCCTTCCAGATCCTGCAGTATTTGGTGCAGAGATGATTAAGAAATGGTTTAGGGGAACATGAGTCATCTTTATTCTGGGGCCACTGACACATCCGCGTTAGTCCGTGAGTATGCATGAATTTGACATTGACGTCCTGTTATTCCTCGGATTTATCCAAGACAACTGCCAGCCACCAGTAGTATCATCATATGGGCAGGCTACATGAAGTCTAGGAGTAAACTGTTCCAGGAGTTGACTGTTCTTTGTGATCAGCATCCATCATCTGCCCAGTCTGAAACCCATCTTTATTTCAGTGACCCCAGAATAAAGATGACATTTGTCATGTTCCCCTGAACCATTTGTAATCATCTCTGCACCAAGCACTGCAGGATCTGGAGGGCAGTACCCTCTTTCTGATTATGAGTTTGACAAAATCACCAAGATTTTAGAAACCAGCGACTCTTGTAATGGTACTGGTAAGAACTAAAGCAGTTAAGGGGCTGTTCACAATTTTCAACATCACGGGGGTGGGGTGGGGTTATCTGTGTACAATTCTTACATTTAAAAAAAGAGGAAATATTGAGGTAAAACTGAACATTTTTACAGGACATTTTTTGGAGCAGGAGGATCTGAAAAAATGTACTCTTTTTACACTTGTGAAAATGTTGAGAATTGTGAACGATCCCTAAAAGGGGGTTAATTTTAGGATGAAAATTTAAGAAAATGACTCAACATTTTTTTTTAATGGAGGTATGCTAGTTCCATAATGAAATTGATTATGGTGACAGTGCACATCAAGACCTTTCCAAAAATATAGGTTTCATTAAAATTGTAGCATACCCACATCCTGAAAAAAGGGGCCAGAAAAGTGTCATCCCCCACAGGGGGGTAAAATCAGGGTCAATATTACCAAAGAACTATAAATGCTACAGGATATTAATTTGTGGCTGTAGAAAGCTCTTGACCATTACTAATAGCTGATATCACCACAAATCCATATATGTCATCAGATGAATGTTAAAATGGTACCCTTAAATCTGTATGTTTTGATACCAGTTTGTAAAAGTAGCATTTTTGAGAGCCTGTAAAACCACAATAAAAGGGTTAAAACTGCTTTGATTGGCAATAAAAGGCAGTACAGTGCCTAGAGAAGAAGACTTGAAAAAATCATGGGGTTAACTTTATTACTTTTAGAGTTGCAGCCTGTTAAAAATGGTAAAAATGCTAATTTTGCCACGCCCACTTATTTGATCCCCCAGAAAATCTGAACTAGTGCGCCAAATGAGCTAAAACTTTGTATGTCTTCATTTGGCACCCAAAGCAACATTCTGTCAATGTTTGAAGAAAATCCATGACTATGCCCATGGGAGCCCTGCTTGATTTCTTGTGGAATGACCCATACAGTATTTTGACAGATATGCCATGCATATATTGAGGGATAAATTCCACATCCACATTGTGATATATGAGTAACAACTCCATAAAAAGAGGGGAAAAAATTTACCCAATCAAAGGAAATAATCAATGGGTTCCTTATTGGTGAAACTGTGGGCAGATGATTGCAAAAACTTACAATTTGCTTCACACGCAAATGGCAGAGTCAAACCTGTTTTATGTTATTTTTTTATTGAGTGCAAGCAAATTATTTTGAAAGAATTCTTATCACCTGTGTTCAGCATCCTGATTTGGCAGTTACTGATTTTCTCAGTGCCTCATTTGATCTGTTTAAAAATGTTATGACCTGAAATTGCTAGCAACATAGAAAAAAAAAACATCATATTCTATGATCTTTTATTCTTCATGGCACACATAAATATTTCTATTAAACTTTGGCTTAAACAGCAAAGAACTTCTTTGAACACAAAATGCACCAAATGAAGAGAAATTAACAGCTTATTAAAAGCCTATGACTGCAGTTTTGGTTGGGACGAAAACCAGCATACACAGGGAGGCCCCAGGGCCGAGTTTGGCAACCCCTGATGTAGAGGATAACGCGTAACAATAAATGGGGTGATGTCTTGTGTATACGTCGGCCGGGCTCTTTATGCTGCAAAAACTGAGAAATAAGTCAGACTGGCTTAATATCTTATTTCTGTAACTTTTAATCAGGAAGATGTTACACCTGCAAATAAGGTCAATAGTTTGAGATTTGCAATTTGGGTAGGAAAATTTTGCTTTTCAGGAAAGTAATAACTTGAGCGAAGTCGGGCGGCTACTATGGATTCATGCTTGTCATCCCTGCCGCCTCCGTGTCTGTGTCCATAGACACTTCCTTGTTGATGCTGTACAGGCTGTAATTTTTGACAGATTACTTTCATATTTGGTATGGACATGTGCTATACTTAACCTATGACACCTATTGATTTTGGTTGCCATGGTGACCGTATTGGCCGAATAATGCGCTACAAAATACTTTTTTTCTAACTTTGAACCTACTTAACTTTGGTGAAAACTTAGTTTAAGGGCTTATATATCATCTAAAGAGCATTTCATATGGAAAACATGGACACGCAATATCTGTGATCCTCTGCAGGTGTTCTTTGACCTGATGCGAGAGATCCGAGCGAGGAAGATGGAGGACAGCAAGGAGAAGAACGGCAAAAACAAGCGGAAAAGCCTGGCCAAGAGGATCCGCGAGCGATGCTGCATTTTATAATGATGCCCCTCCCCCTCCCCCGCTCCCCTCCCCTTGGGCTCATTCCCTCCTCATCATCCCTCTGCGTTCAACAGTCTCTCTGGTCTTACCCAGGACTGTGAGACACTGAAGTTTACCCTCATCACTACATAGGGGGCAATGGACGTGAGGCGACAGTTGGCTTTTCAAGAACATGTACACACAGTGCTTTAGAAGAGAAACAAAAGATTAAAATACTCACCTTATGGACCAACACCAAATTTCGGATCAGCAAGCAGGAATTCACTGGCTATTACAAGGTGGCGAAAAATAATGAAGGATAAATGGTTATT
Source organism: Gymnothorax javanicus (assembly GCA_029692085.1). Lineage (NCBI taxonomy): Eukaryota > Metazoa > Chordata > Actinopteri > Anguilliformes > Muraenidae > Gymnothorax > Gymnothorax javanicus. Next base: position 39,297,590 of record CM056197.1, read on the forward strand.
TTATGCTTAGTGAGTAATGTTACATGTATGTATGTGTGGCGTAACAAAAGCACAGTGATGAGCTGTTTTTTTTTTTTTTTTTTTTTTTTGGGTCATTGGTTTGCCACATTTTTGAGGCTGGGTGTTTGTTCCTCTATGCCAGTTATTGCAACCCCCACCCCCCCGACTAATCTCACTGGTTGGTGCTGGTCCCTACTTATTTCACTACAATTAACAATCCTCAGTGGATCACCGAAGACCCAGAGTTGACTGCAAGGGAGCTTGGGAAATGAAGTTCAGAGTCCGCAATGTCTTCATGCCTCATCCGATGTGTTTGTGACCAAGCAGGCACAAGCCTTTGTACCTCACCATTGCTCCTGACAGAGTGACGGTGTGTGTGTGTGTGTGTGTGCGTGTGCACGCGTGCGTGTGTGGGGGAAAGGGTTGGGGAAGGAGTGTTGGTTTATGATGCAGTTCTTAGCATTTCATTTCCGTCTGTCATGCAACATGCGGTAAGGGGCTCCATTGCCATCCCAAATGTTAAACAAGGATTACTACTAATGTGAAACCTTAAATCATGCCTTAATTTAGAAATGACTGAAAGTGACATCACTACTCTGGATTTTCAATGACCGTGAATTTTTAATGTGATTTCAGTAGTCGTCGGGCTGGACACACACGCACACACACACACACACACACACACACACACACACACACAGACACCCCACACTGCTCAGCTCTTGGTCTGAAAGGTGGATTGCTGAAAGCCTTTTTCAGTGGTAGTGGACATGATCACAGTACTGCTGCCATTAGTGGTCTCTTATTTTCTGCAATTTAAACAATGAAAATACCATCGTGCAGATCCTCTGGCAGCCTTCAGATAGCCTAGCTTTGCACCAGAATTCACTTTAACTGCAGCTTTAAAAGGGATCTCGCGTTGTAGCCGAGTATGCTAAAGGGCTTTCAGCCGAGTCCATTCATGAAAGATATTATTTAAGCCCATAGTGCTCCATAGATTCACTTGTCTTCAAGTTGAAAGTGTATTTTATAAACAGTAGTCCTCCTGTTAAACTAGGAACAAGTTGATTACAGTGAAATAATTTTACTTGTGTCATTTACTTGTCAGATTTCATTCAACAACTTTGCGCAGTTTAAAAAGTGAAATATATATACAATTTTCCTGCAAGCAATTTGGGGTCGATGTTAAACAAGTGGCATTTTTATTTCCAGTTGGTTGTTTGGACGTTTCTGTCATGGCAGATTACAATGAGTTGTGTAATTTCATAAACTAAGGCTGGCCACAAGCTCTGAATCTTTGCCAGAAAATGGAGGAAATGTCCAAAAACCCTTGTTGTTTTACTCTTTAATGGGATGGGAAAATTCAGGGCCTGTGCTCCAGATTTATGATTTGCCTTGACATTTCAAAGACGGTCAGCATGGAAGAGAAAGAGAATTATTTGGTCCGAAGCTATACATTTCTGTAATCATTTCCTGTTACGATTTTTAATTTCACAACTGATTTCTCCTCAGAGCTAACCCCTGGCCTTTTGTGTGAATGATGTAGACGGATTCTGACTTGTATACATGGCCTGGCATGGTTTGATTTGAGCTTGCGTACCTTGCCCAACCTTATGAGAACCCCGGGCAAAGTTTTACGTGGACATCTCGTACGGCTTGTGTCTGATGTTAGTAACGCATTGTGGGGGTGGGGTTGCGAATTGGAGTGAGGTAAAAACAGTCTCATATTCACTTTGGCCTTTTGGGCCTTATGTGACCTGACTTCTTCAAGCTTCCCATATGTCCACTGCAAACCATTTCATGCAGACAGAAGATTTAGGTTGCATCTCTTGATGCTGTGCCTGAATGTTAACCTAACGCGATTTCTCAGCTCTGTTTCTGATTGCTTGTGTTGGGAGCGTGAGTAATATGAACGATTTCTGTCTATCTCCCCAACTATGGTTTGGCAGACATAGTCAGCGTCCAGGGCTAACTTTAACCTTTTGGGAGCCATAAACGGAATTTGATTTGGGCCCTACTTGCTTGTCTTTCTGTGGAGGGATTGTTAAGTTGGGGTCGGGTGGGAAAATAACCAAACGTACCAGGCTGAGTATGTTTACCGTCCCTTTGGCCCTGTCTGGTCTAGGCTGCTGAAAATGCTGAGCCTGGATCAGTCTACTATAGGCTTGAATATACTTTGGACTATGAGACCTAGCTTTGGTTGGGTGGAAAAGGCTATTCTGAAACTGGCCATCATAGTCATTTGACATGTAACACTGAATGAATGGATTTGTTCATAACCAAAATAGGAACAATTTCTCCTGTGTAATGCAGGACTTGGTGTTGTGTAGTGCTGAAGATCATTTTGAGAATGAGCAGGGCTTCCTTCTGATAGTTTACCATTAATTATGTCGCTGCTTTCAACACTAACCACTGCACATGATTGGTCTTCAGCACAAACATGGGTTCTGCCACTTGACTAAACCGAACTTCCAAAAAAGTGCAGCCGTTTGTAGTCCTGTAACACCAAGGCTTGCATTTTGAATACTCCATTTTGTTTTTATTCTTTTTTTTCTTGGGGAAGGTGGTGCACTACTTATACTCATTTTGTTTAAAATGATGGTTCCTCAACGCAAGATGAATCATCATACTTTTCTCTGTGGAGGAAGATGGACTAATCTTGAAACTGATAAGTTTCAAGGAAGGAAAACAGTAACTGCCTTTGCCGTTGTGCAACTAGAGCCTGTCTGTGTGCATGAGTGAACACGGTGCATTTTTGGAAGGACTTTTTGAATCCATGGACGTTGGTTAGGCTCTTTGTTCTCTGCTTACGCTGATGTGCAGTTGAAGGTGGACAGCCACCTTTACTAACAACTTAGCTTAATGTGTGTGTCATGCTGAATCTCCAGTTTTTAGTTTTTTTTTTTGTCTTCACTGTGAAGCTGTGTCAAAAATTTCAATCTGTTCATCTGTTCCCGCCTTTTCTTACGCAGTTCCCTTTGTCCCTCTGTGTTCTTAAAGGGCGTTCATGTATAGCCATGGGCTTTTTCTTTTTATAACATGTTCAGTGTAACTGGGGATCTTTACTAAAACCACTGATGTTGTGCTTTCCTGTCTGAGGTGGGTGCCAGTGTCCTGTCTCCATCACCTCTTCAGTGCTGATACCCACTCCTTTTATCTGCTGTACTTTGAGCCATTTGAGAGAAAGACAAAGAATTTGAGGATAAAAAAATAATAAACTTACTGTTTTATAAGACTTGCTCTCTCTTAGCTGTTTCCATGTCTGAACGTAGCCTTTTTTTGTTGCAGCGAGGTGAATCCACCACAAAATACACAAGACTCCCAAAGTGTGCTGTTTGAAAATGCTGGAATATTTGTCTGCCATTTACCTTCAGTTCCACATTGTATTCTTATGTGCTCATGGAGGAAATGATGAGGTATTATTTGGTTTATGCGGATTGGCTTGCAATCCCTCCTCTGGGCCATAACATATGATGTATAGAGTTGAGTTACGAGTTCATGCACTTATTTTTTTTTTTACTGATGCGAGAATTCATTATTATTCCTTCCTCCACTCATCCAAAGGGCAATGTTTCTTAAACATTTTATTTGGAACAGACTATTGAAAAGAGGCACGAATGCAAACTCGGGCTAGATTGAAAAACCTTCTGAGTACAACATAATGTATTGGACAAAGACATACAGTCAGGTCCAGAATTATTGGCGCACTCAATAAAAATGAAGACTGTGTAGAATACCTCTATTCTGTCAGCCAACGCACATGTAAACAGTTAGTCGCAGTGGTTCAATGATAATTTGGCGTCTACGGAGCTTAAGGAGAGGAGAACAGGGAGTGTCATGGAGTGCCCCTCCCCTCAGGTAGAGGTGGGATTTTAACTGGCAGCAAGCAAGAGTGATGCAGCAGCAGAGTGATGCAGTTGCAGGCAGAGAATGTGGGGCTGGAGAGCATCTTAAGTTGCCTGCCTACCAGAGGGGCGGAGCAGTGCATGATTTGTATGCAAGCGCCTATGACACTGTCTGCATGTCTTGAGTTGTCTGCCAGAACTAGCTCCGCAAAGCTGCACCCTGTTTCTGTCAGCTAACCGTTAATAGCAGTGGTAACGAATCAATACAACAATAGGCTCTGGCCCTGACACATGCAGTGACCTACTGAGATTGAAGAGAAGAGTACAGGGAGTTTCAGGATATTCCCTCAAAAATAGCATGACTATTGGAGCGCCCCCCCCAATGGCATAACTACGGTCCCCCTGTAGAACAACCTACCTATAGAGCCATATTTCAAATCTATCAACGTGAGGCCACAGCACCAGCTGCCCTAAATCCATTCCATGCAGGGATATACCACATAGTGAAGCTATCAATGTATAACCAAGTCCCCAGCCGCCATGGGGCCATTCCATGCAGGAATATGCACTGCCCGTCCAAAAAGGGGGGGAAAAAAGTTGCCAATTGGATTTAGATTAGCAAATACTCAAGAGCCTATGGTTGAATCGTTATTGCAGTGGTGAATATGTTTCAGCTGACAAACATTCTTTTAATCCTGACCGATTCAGTGCGTAACTTCTCATTCTTAACCATGTTGGAATGTGTGTCCTATAGTTGAAAAGCTGTTTCAAGAGGAGAAAACTATTGGCCAGCATCAAATAATGCAAACAGACAAAGAGATTGCTGAAATCGCCAGAATTGGATCGTGAACTGTCCAACTATCTATTAAAACCTGGAAAGATAGTGGTGAACTGCCAACTTCACAGAAGAGGTGGGTTGGAGAAAAATCATGACTGATCCTGACTGGAGATCGCTATAATGCTTGGCGAAGTCTCATCTTAAAACAAACAAACAAAAAAAAATCAACAGCAGAACTCATGGCTTGGTTTATTGTGAAGGTAAAAGCATTGCTGCTAGTATGATGCAAGTGGAGGACTGGGAATAAACAGATGCGTGGCCACAAGAAAGCCACTTGCTAGCATAGGCGTAGATTTGGATAGGGATGGTTGTGATATGTCCCGACCAACTTTCAGACCAAGCAAAAATATCTGACCAACTTTGGATCATTGGGGAAAATGAAAGAAAAACGGAATCGTAAATCTAACATCATCCAGTCAGTCCAATGAAATGCTCGGTTTGCCGCTTTGTCCCGTTCATAAATAGACCAATGGTCCAATGTGAAGTGTGTATCTCAGCTACAGTCGCGTTACTTACCTTGTCTCGAGAAAATAATGCTGCATATAAAGGTGCTTTATGGACAGGATTGTGAACTGGCTAGCTAATGTAGCCATATATCCTCTCACTTGGTTTCAATGTCCACTTTACTAGAAATGAGTGGGTTTCGGGAGTGCGCCGAGATGATTTGTTGCAATTAGCGAAGGTTGTGGAAAGTGAATGAAATTCAAGCATTAATTGATATTCACGTTCTCAATGATCAGTGGCTGAATGCTGAAGGTACAATTGCACCAGAGCCTGCATGTGATCGGGTTGTGTTCACAATTAAACTCATTGCTGTGGCAGTTTGAAAGAAAATTGAATGAAAAATATACACATTCCTCATATCCGTCAATGAAATAATACGCTCCATAGAGTCACATGATAGTTGCTTTTTTTTTAGTTAAAAAAACAACAGCAAAGACAAATAAATCTTAGTCATGAGAAATAAAATTTTTAAGATTTAAATCCATCAATGTTTAATAATCATGTAAATGTTTCAGGGTCTACATTAAATAATAGATTTTTTTCTTTTAAATTGATGGAGTATGGGCTGCATAGTTTCTGTTTATGTTATGGAAAATATCCTTCCTCTTGCTTTCTTCCATCCATCTGTTCTCTGTACCGCGTCTTCCTCACTAGGGTCGCGGGGGAGCTGGAGCCTATCCCAGCTGACTCTGGGCGAAGGGCAGGGACCCACCCTGGACAGCTCGCCAATCCACCGCAGGGGGCACACACCATTCACACACCATTCGCTCTCACACTCATACAGTACCAGTCAAAAGTTTGGATGTACCCACATTTTTCTTACAATACATGTTAAACTAGATAACTCGGTCGCCACAGGGACCGAGTCGTGTATCTCCCCATTCCCCAAAATTCGGACAAAACGGCCGCCGGCAGCCATATTGGACTTCCAAAATTGCCAATTTTGGCATTGAGCATTGTCAAGTAAATATCTTCGCCTGTGCAAAATTAGAAAAAAATCCTGTAAAAATTGTCGCTTCCTGAGCCAGGAACAGAAAATCTCTGGGGGCGCGGCAGCGACAGCCCCAGAACTAAATCATACTATCTCCCAACTATCGCCGTCGCGGAGATACAATAAAGAAATAATCACCCATTATTTTGGAAAAAATATCTAATTCTTCAATCTGTCAAACTAACCAGCACTTGTTGTCATATCTGCTGAGTGTACTCACATATTTTTTTTTTTTTTGGAAGCCTTATAGCTAAAATGAGTTTGCTGCTGTGCAGCCCTGTTTAAGTTCCCTTCAATGTGCTGCACTTGCGGTTTGATTTTCATTGACCTTTTTGCCCAATAAGTCCCAAAACAGCTTGACTTTAATTCGCCCATTGGAAAATGGAAGGAGCTTGTCTGTGTGTTTACTTTGCAAAATATGGCTTCTTTGAGAATTCCAAAACTTTGAACTCTATTCAAACAAATAAATTATTCGCTTTTAATTTCTGTTTACCTCTCACAAGATTCCATTGAGATTACATAGGGAAGTTAAGCCATTGAAATTCTCTGAAAACAAAGTGCTGTGACATGAGCGAAGTGTGTCCAAACTTTTGACTGGTACTGTACCTATGGGCTATTTAGCATCTCCAATTAGCCTGATATGTGGGAGGAGTACTGATACTGTATAACAGAGTACTGAACCCGGAGAACCTGGGAAAAACCCATGTGAACACATGGAGAACATGCTAACTCCACACAGAAAGGCCCCGGGCTGGATTCGAACCCATAACCTTGCTGTGAGGCAGCAGTGCTAACCACTGCACCAACATGCTCCACTTGCTTTCTTTTTGTGGAGATTTATGGGAAATATGATGCCCAATCAAGTTGACTTCCTTGAAAAAGCGGTCATCAAAGAACAAACACCAAATGGGAGAAAAAAGTAGAGAGGAGGATGAGGCAAAGGTAATACTGCCTAAAGTTAATTCCTATTTTTGTCCCCTGATGCAATGGGCAGCATTAGAACACTTGAGGAAAATCAGATGGCTTTACCTTAGCTAGTCACAATGCTATCTGGCGAGCTAGCTAATTAACCCAACGTTACTCCTGTCCTTTGGCCTGGGACTTTGTTACATGCAGCTGGTTTTGTTTTCAACTAGACTATTTCACCTACGCAAGACAGTCATAAAAGAATGTGAGAACCTTGCAAGCACTCATTTTTGTCTGAAGTTCAACCACAGCCACTGAACTGGAGATTTAAGATCTAGGCTACAAGAATGTGTTGCGTGAAGCAATTGAATTGGGATGGTCTGAAAACCATAATGGTTCTTCTTCTTCAAAAAAACTCCTTATGTTAAAACTTATCTAACTTATGTACAACAATGTGGGATGTTTGGGCAACATAGAAACTGAGCTAGGCATGTACAGGTCTGATATGTACAGCTGTTAATCGTGTGCCTGGCATCAAAACGTAACTAACTAAGATCAATAGCCAGCTAGCAAGCTTGCGAGCTATAGCAAGCTAATAAATTGCCATATAATGATTATTACATTCGCTAATAATACAATCATGTATACAATACAATTATGTATGAAGATGGTAGTAATACCATCATGTAATCAAGTAACTTATAAAATGGGAAGTGTATTTCAATTGCTCAATATTTATTAAGCCTCATAATAAATGTTCATAACACAAATAACATTTGTGAACTTGCATTCAAAAATCAAGTCAAAAGTATTTGAATAACAAGTTAATGAATATGGCATCTATCTATGAAAATAATGGGGTCACCTTCCTTCGCATCATAAAAAACAAAGATACACTTATTAGGATAATCTCTGTATACAGAAAAGGCAGTATTTGCACTCAGATTATTATAAAAAATTTTCCAGCTCGAGCACCTTGCATGCTCGCATTACATATGTGTCCCCACCAACTCTTGCAATCAACCTATGCCCCTGCTTGTTAATTAGGCTAATTGGGAAAAAAACAAGTTCAATTTGTAGGGGAGCATACAGGTTGGACTGAGGAACAGTGGAAAAAGGTCATGTGGTCTAATGAGTCCAGATTTACCCTATGCCAGAGTGACTGGCACATCAGGTTAAGAAAGGAAGCTCGTGAAGCGATGCACCCGTCATGCATAATGCCCACTGTACAAGCCTCTGGAGGCAGTGTTATGATCTGGGGTCGCTTCAATCAGACAGGCATAGGCTCAGCACTGTTTTAAAGAAATAAAATGAATTCAGCAGACTACCTTACTTAATGACCAGTCACCCATCAATAGACTCTTTAATCCCTGATGGCACAGACTTATTTCAGGATGACAATGCCAAGATTCATTGGGCTCAAATTGTTGAGTGGTTTAGCAAGCGTGAGGATTCATTTTCACGCATGAATTGGCCAGCTCAGAACCAGGACCTTAACCCATTAAAAGTCTTTGGGATGTGCTGCAGAAGGCTGAACAGAGTGATTTGATTCAACCATCGTCAATACAATATTTTGGCCATAAATGAATGCAAATCTGGTCAGAAATAAAAGTTGTAACATTGTGTAAGATTGTTGGAACGTACCACAACGAATGTGCGCCATGATCAAAGCTAAAGGTGGCCCAACAAAATATTATAGTGTGCGACTTCTTTTTTGGATGGGCAGTGTACTACCTAGTGAGACTCTCAATGTGTGGCCAGGGCATCTGCTGCTGTGAGGCCATTCCAAAAAGGAATATGCTGCTTACTGGATCTTGCAATGTGTGGCTAAGGCACCAGCCAACGAGAGGTTATTCCTTGAATGAATATACAGTTTAGTCAAGTTATCAACATGTGACCGAGGCACCCGCTGCCGTGTGGCACTTTCTGTGAAGGAATAGACTCACTTTTGAAGCAAAGAATATGTGGCCAAAGCACTAGCTGCTGTGACGCCACTCCAAGAGGAAGCACTTTCCACCTCCAAGGAGCGCATTACCCAAATATAATCCAGAGGGGCATCTAATCTACCCAGGGATCCACCTGGAACAGTAGCTGACTGAAATAGCCACTGTCTCATGGGAATATTGTAACTTTACATGGCAAAGCAACTCAAGCATGAATTAGATAGTGTTTCTTGGTTAAGAAAAATAATTCAGCATTTATTAACAGTGAATGACCAGCAGTACATAGATTTCAGTGGAAATATTAATTTGTTCAGGGCTACAGTGGTAGCTGCAGTGACCCTAGTAGAGAACCAAGGTCTCAACATTGTTTTGTAAACAACATTGGCAAACAGCAAAGCTGATGAAGGAGGCGGACGCCAGAATTACATGCTTACATTTCTCTTCCCATAAACTGGAGAGGAAGTACCTTCTGACTGCGAGCCTGAGCAGTTATAACATCTAAAACATCAGCCTCATCATGTGCCATGGAGGGCAAAGAGTATGCAGGCTTTTATTCCAACTAATCGCTGCTGTTTCCAACTACCTGCTGATTTCACTGAATGGCATGCCTTCAAGCAGGGAGGAGGGAACTAATTGGTGTAATTAGCAAGTGTAGTGATTGGTTGAAATGAAAACCTTCATACTCTCGGCCCTCCATGGCACATACTGGGACACCCCTGTCTTAGCTGATTGCAACCATGGCTGGGCTTACACCAAAGGACTTTTTAAGCGATTTCAAAGTCGCAGACAAATTTCCAAAGTTGAAATAAAATTGTGAGAGTTTTGCCAGAGTTGCTGCGCGCTCCCCTGATCTCGGTCATTAGATGTAAGGTGGTCATAAAACTCAATCCGAGCTGTTTTAAGGCAGCTTTGTCCCCGTCTTGGCATTACGAAAATATCTAATGTTTAATATGATCGCAAGTCTTTAGTCTAGTCTTATGCTATGATAATGTGACCATTATCAACAACCAATAGGTGCGCTCTTCCCTGCACCAAACAGGAAGCACCAAGTGCAGGATGAGAAATAATCTCAAAAGAAATCTAGTTGTAGTCTTGCAAATAGTGACCCTGCAAGATCCCCAGACTCAGTGATTTGCTGAAACATTGTCTTTAGATGTAAGAGGGTGTTAGATGTTAGTCTTTTTAAAGTCTTCTTAAAGTTTTATCAAAGTCCACTAGTGTACAGAATGCATAAATCAACCTTGCCACCTCACGTTCATTTATAGTTTAGTTTGAGGATTACTTCCTCTGGATGTGAGCAACAAAAACCTGGAGAGGACTGAGCAAAATCAGACTCCAATACCATTTCTGCTGCTTAATTACAATGCAATAGATATGTTAACTACTGGAAATGATAACGGGATAAAAACAATCATAACATGAAGAACTGTTTGCAGCTCTGTAAGCCATGCTACCATCTGCCTCTTCAAATGATATGAACCCCTTAAAACTGAATAGAAGCTGCGCTGGTGAAAGCCAGAGGACAATTCATCATGATCTCAGAATTGGAAATGAGGAAGCATCAGCCAAAATACAATAAATCAACTGAAATTTATTTATTGAGAGTTGAGAAGCTTTGATGAGAAGCATCCCAACAGATAGATCATGTGGCAAGAAATTACCTGACAAGTATGAATGCACGCGCAAAATTGACATAAGCAAAACAGATTAGAATGCATTCATCAGAGAGCTGGGTAGGCTTGTTGTTTACCTTGAATGAAAACCGGTCACACCATAATTTTTTCAATTTCCCTATCACAAAATATGCAGTTATTCGCATCAAGATTAAATCTCAGGCTTAAGAATTCTTTTGTTGTGTGAATTTCATTCAAGATTTTGAAGTTTACTTCTTTTACCTTTGGTGGAAATGAAGTGGAAATGAAACATGTCTTTTTCTTATTTTCTCAACCTCTTCGAGTTCAAGCTCCTTCAAAACATATTTCCTTCTGGCTGGATTCGGGTAACCTTCCTTCAATAAGATGTTTCTAATAACTCTGTACATTTACAGTCACAGAAGTCAATTTGCTCAATCCTGAGCAGCCTCAATCTAGGGGAGAACTTTCAGTTCAGGATGTCCTCTTTTACCATTGATCTTAGAGAAATTGCTATGGTTTTTATCATTCTATTATCGCGTTTGACAGTACATTGAAGTTGGTCTGTTTTACAGAGTTCCTTATGCTCTGGCAGATTTCCATTGTTATTAAAAAAGAGCAACAGCCCAAATTCCTTTCATTCTCCATTCCTCTATGTATACAGATTTTCTGCTTAATAACATGTATCTATTGTTCCAAACTGGAGTATTACATGGTGTAAAATTACATTTATGAATTAACTTCCAATAGAGAAGCACCTCTCCTGTGATCTGTAAAAACCTAGTACGTATGTCACTTTTGGTGGAAACTGAGTTTGACCCTCATTTGCTGTGATCTAGAGCAGTAAAAATCTTGAAACACTTGCTATTTGTGTTATTTGAACTGTCAAAATCAAGTTTCTATTATTTTTTTCTTTTAGGAAAAGTCCAAAATCTAAAAGTTTTTGTTCAATTACGAGACCCTTGCCACTGATAAACTCACTAGGTTTTTCTAGATCACAGGAGAACCTGCCGATGGAAAATACAGAGTTCAGCTGGTAGTGAACAAGACTCAGAATCACTGTCAATTCCACCCATTTTTTGCAGAATCATATTGGGGACAGTAAACCAAAAGGAGTGTTTATTATTAATTAAAGATCGTAACCATTTCAATTTCAAAACACCGTTCATGACATCAAAATCAATCACATTCACACCCCCATCTTTGTAGTTTTGGTCAATGTTCCTTATGTATTGACATTTGTTTGTCCATAAAATTGACGTTGTTTATTGTGTTTCTTATGTTCACTGATATGATTAAGGAGGAGGCTGGGCAAATGAGTCTGAACAAACTATCCATTTTGGATAATAAAACCCCCCCAAAAATTGTAATGTCTTTCTGCAGCTACCTCTTTAGAATTGCTTTACATTTGTCTTTATTATTCCAAATATTTAGGTTGTCTTTTGTTGTTGTAATTGACCGGTGCCCCGGAGAAGATGTAGGGGCACTAGGACAGCGAAATCAATTGAGGATCCAAGTATGCAAGCCAGAATCTTAATAACAAGTAACAGAATAAATAATAATTAAAAAAAGTGCTGTTACAAATTGAATTAATGGCAGTATTACCATGTAAGGCTACCTGCCTAGGAAAAAGTGAGAGGGGTTTAAATAGAGTGAAACAAAAGGGGGTGAGATAATTAATGAACAATAATCAGGTGATAATAATTAACAAGGGCAGGAGGATAATTAAATGAGGCAGGTAGCAGGAGGGAAAGGTGGCAGTTGTCTTATCCTTAGAAATAACAATCCCTAAATATTTGACCTCCTTCTTAACTCATATTATACAGTGGCTGCAAGGAGTAAACATGTAAGGTTAGTATAATGCATTTATCAAAATTTAATTGGTGGCCTGAAGCTTTCAAAAATTGGTTAACAGACAGTCGAGCTAAAGGTATTTGATTTTTATTTTTTAAAAAGTAGTGTTTTCTGCCAGTTGACGTATTGTTTGTCTATCCAGCAAATATAACCCTTCAGTGTCATTGTCTGTGTTCAGAATGGATCACATTTCAGCCACCGTTATGAATAATAATGGTGAGCAGCTGCATCCCTGACTAATTCCCCTCTTAATCTTGAATCTTGAGGAGGTGCCATGACCTACAGCTATGGAACTATAGATTCACTTATATAGCATTCCAATTACATCAAATCTTTTTCGAATCCACAGTAATGCAAAGTTTTCAGTATTAAGGGATGTTCAACAGAATCAAATGCCTTGTAAAAATATAAAAATAAAACAAACAAATAATAATAATAATAATAATAATAATAATACAACCCCAATTCCGAAATAGTTGGGACAAAGTGTAAATTGTGAATAAAATCAAAACGCAATGACTTTCAAATCACACCAGCCAGGATTTTATTCACAATAGAACAGAGCTAACACAGCAAATGTTAAAACTGAGAAATTTTACAATTTTATCCACAAAATCAGCTCATTTCAAATTTGATGGCTGCTACAGGTCTCAAAAAAGTTGGACAGAGGCCTGTTTACCATGGTGTAGCATCCCCTCTTCTTTTTAACACAGAGTGGAGGCATCTGGGCATTGAGGAGACAAGTTTCTTGAGTTTAGCCATTGGAATTTGATCCCACTCTTGTTTAATACAGGCTTCCAGCTGCTGGAGAGTTTTGGGTCTTCTTTGATGGACTTTTCGTTTAATTATGCGCCAAATGTTCTCTATTGGTGAAAGATCAGGACTGCAGGCAGCCAGTTCAGCACACGGGCTCTTCTACTACGAAGCTATGCTGTTGTAATAGCTGCAGTATGTGGTTTTACATTGTCCTGCTGAAATAAACAAGGCCTTCCTTGGAATAGATGTTGTCTGGGGGGAGCCTATGTTGCTCTAAAACCTTTATATACCTTTCAGCATTCATGGTGCTTTTTAAAACATGCAAGTGTCCCACACCATATGCACTAATGCATGCCCATACCATCAGAGATGCTGGCTTTTGAGCTGAACGCTGATAACAGGAGGGGTGGTCTTTCTCCTCTTCAGCCCGGAGGATACAACGCCGATGATTTCCAACAAGAATGTCAAATTTGGACTCGTATGACCACAGGACTCTTTGCCACTTTGCTACAGTCCATTTTAAATGAGCCTTGGCCCACAGAACAAGGACATGCTTCTGGATCATGCTCAACAATGGCTTCCTTTTTGCATGATAGAGTTTTAGGTGGCATCTGTGGATGGCACGGCGGACTGTGTTTACAGACAGTGGTTCCTTGAAGTATTCCTGGGCCCATTTAGTAATGTCAATGACAGAATCATGCCGATGAGTGATGCAGTGGCGTCTGAGGGCCCGAAGATCACGAGCATCCAGTAAAGGTCTTCGGCCTTGTCCCTTATGCACAGAGATTTTTCCAGTTTCTCTGAATCTTTTGATGATGATATGTACTGTCGATGATGAGACCATCAAAGCCTTTGCAATTTGGCGTTGAGGAACATTTTTTTTAAAGTATTCCACAATTTTTTTTTTTACGCCAGCCTTCACGGGTTGGAGAGCCTCTGGCCATCTTTATTTCTGAGAGACTCAGCCTCTCTAAGACATCCCTTTTCTAGCTAATCATGTCACATACCTGATGCCAGTTAATGTATTTACTTGCTAAATGTTCTTTCAGCTGATTCTCTTATATACTAATTTTTTTTCAGCCCTTCTTTGCCTGTGTCCCAGCTTTTTTGAGACCTGTTGCAGCCAGAAAATTTGAAATGAGCTCATTTTGTAGAATAAAATGTAAAATGTCTCAGTTTCAACATTTGAAATGTTATCTATGTTCTATTGTAAATAACATGTTGGCTCATCTGATCTGAAAGTCATTGCATTTTGATCTTATTCACAATTTACACTTTGTCCCAACTATTTTGGAATTGGGGTTGTACTAATAATAATGCTTTATTATCCCAAAGGAAATTTGTTTCACATCACAAGAGGTCTCAGTAGACGTAAAAAGACATGACAACAAAGAATTTAAAGACATCACGACATATAATACAAACATATCATATCACTGTAATCACGTAAATCTAACACAAGCCTTATATTATTTTGAACTGATTTTCCTTTCAGAAATCCCGATTGTGTCTCACTAATTATGGTTGAAATACCTTCCTTTAGTCAAGCAGCAATAGCCCCAGAGAGTAATTTATAATCAGTATTTGGTAGTGTGATTGGTCTCAAATTATCTACAATTCTTTTATCTTTACCAGATTCAGGAATTAAGGTGATTAATCCTTGATCATGGTTGACATCAGTTCTTTCTTCTCTATACATTCCTTTAAAGCTTTCTATAGTACGTATATTTCTCATATCTTTCCATAAGTGTTAGAGATCAGTGATTGTATGTTTGTTTTTAGTTAGTTCTGGTTTTATTCCTAGTATGTTTTTTGTTAGTTTTTAGTATTGCTAATTATTTATATATTTATTATATTTATTCGTTTAGAGCATGTATGTTTCTGGATGATTGCTCTGTCTCTGGTCTTCAGTGTCTTCCTCTCGTTTCTGTCTCGTGGCGTCTTGTCTTTTTCATCACTGTCTCTTCCCTGTAATTTCGGTTGGGTGTTTCCACTTCCTTCTCTCTCGCTGTTCTCATTGGCTATCCGCACCTGAGAGTAGTTTATTGAGGCACGGGTGTTTAGTTAGATTAGAGTTAGGACTCCACCTGCTTCCCCTCCTCTCTCTCCTATCACCGTCCTTGCTTTTCTAGTTCCACCTCTCTCTACAGCTGTCCTGTGTTTAGCTGGGATTCCACTTAATTTGTTTGCGTTTAAAAGACCCACTTTTCCCTCAGCTTCTTGTCGACTCGTTTCTTCTACCACAGCTCGTCTTGGTCAGTCTCGTTTCTGCTTTTTTTTTTCTCGTTCTGCGATTGTTGAAAGCTCGTTTCTCGTGATTCTCCGTAAAGTCTTGTAATTGATTGTTTGTATTATGCGTTGTGAGATTGCGGTTTGTTTGATTAGTACTTCGTTCTCCCTGATTCCCATTTTGTACCTATCTGTTTAGCTTCTCCTGTGTTCTCCCTTATCCCATCCAACTCCCTTTTTTTTTTTTTTTCCATTCCCTTAGTTTCAGCCCCCTCTGTTACTGTCTTTGTGCGGACTGATTCTCTGGTTACTGGATATTTAGCTTGTCCCCTGACTTCGATTCTGCCTATTCTGCATTTCTCTGTTTGCCTGGCTATTGATCCATTTCTGTCTTGACCATGAGCTTTGTTAATCCTAATAAACGCCCTGCCGATGCTGAACTGCATTTGGAGTCTATGCCCGTTCCTTTCAGTACGAGTCGACCAGTACAGACTCCAGCGGATACTGCTGAACTACAGCGACTTTATCAACAACAGGTCGTCATTCAGCAGCAGCATCGCGACTTGCAGGAGATGAGAGCAACTCTACAGCATCTCACTCTGGGCCCCACCTTTCCCAGTCCTGCAGTCGCACCGGCAGAGGCAGCTCCCATTCGGGAGCCCGTCTTACTCCTCCGCGGGGAGTATGACGGAGACCCCACCACCTGCAAAGCATTCCTGTCCCAGTGCTCGATCATATTCGAGTTACAGCCCCTAACCTTTCCTACCTCACGTTCCAGAGTGGCCTACGTCATCACACTCTTGACTGGCAGAGCAAGGGACTGGGGAACCTCGATGTGGGACGCTGGCCACCCCTGCACCCGCACCATTGAAGATTTCATGGTGGATATGAGGGAGGTGTTTGACCGGTCCTACCAGGGGCGAGAGGCAGGAAGCGCACTACTGAGTTCTGGCAAGCCGGCTGCAGTGTCTCCGATTCGCCATCCAATTCCGTTCGTTGGCGCCTCTACACACTGGAGCGAAGACGCCCAGTTTGATGTGTTCTACCGGGGGTTGGCAGAGAACATAAAGGATGAGTTGGCATCCCGCGAGCTTCTATCGGATCTGCAGGGGCTCATTAGAGTGGCCATCCAGATTGATTCTCGGATCCAGCAGCGTAAGAGAGAGCGCCAGAGCCACTCAGAGTCCCGACGGTCAGGCCAGCGTGGTAACTTTCGATCTCCTCGGGGCGACTCTCCTATTCAGGAGACCGGCGAGCCCCGGGGTCGGGAGAACCCATGCAGGTCGACCGTTGCCGGTTATCGCCACAAGAGCGAACTCGGAGACTGCGCACGGGGGCATATCTGTACTGTGGGCTGGCGGGTCATCGTATCCAGTGCTGTCCCCTACTCAAGAAGGAGGGGGTGAGTGGGAGGATCGGACAGCTGGCTCAAGATAACAATGATCCACGTAAGCTGGTTTCTGTCACTCTACTTTTTGGCAAGCGATCATTGACCACTGATGTTTTGTTTGATTCAGGATCAGACATCAACCTGATCGACGCCAACCTGTGCAACCAGCTCCAACTCCAGCCCCAGAAGCTACCCACACCGTTCCAAGCACTTGGCCTTTGTGGGCAACCGCTAGGTCAGGTGACCCTGGTTACGCCCCCCACTCACGCTCATTGTCTCCGGCAACCATCAGGAGCAGATCCGGCTCCATGTCATCACCTCCTCCTCTGCTCCCATCGTCCTGGGCCTCCCTTGGTTGAAACAGCACAACCCCACCATCAACTGGAGGACTGGGCAGGTGGCTGAGTGGAGTACTCATTGCCTGCGCTCCTGCCTCCGCAAGGCTCCCCGCCAAGCAGGCCGAGGGGGATCCAGTGAGCCTCCAGTCATTCCAGATTTGTCCAAGGTCCCCAGTGAGTACCACGATCTGGCCGAAGTCTTCTCAAAGTCTCGTGCCCTGTCTCTGCCTCCTCACAGACCCTACGACTGCGCCATCGATCTCCAACCTGGCACAGCGCCCCCTAAGGGGGGTCTCTATTCTCTGTCTCGTCCAGAGCAAGAGGCCATGGAGAAATATGTGGAGGAGTCACTGGCTGCCGGCATCATCCGTCCCTCTTCCTCTCCTGCTGGTGCTGGCTTCTTCTTCGTTAGCAAGAAGGACGGATCTCTCAGGCCATGTATTGACTACAGGGGACTCAATAACATTACCATTAAGAATCGATATCCCCTTCCTTTAATGAATTCTGCTTTTGAGCTGTTGCAGGGGGCCACTATCTTCACCAAACTTGACCTACGCAACGCTTTCCACCTCGTCAGGATTAAGGAAGGGGATGAATGGAAGACAGCTTTCAACACCACTAGGGGGCACTACGAGTACCTGGTCATGCCGTTTGGTCTAGCTAACGCCCCTGCTGTCTTCCAAAACCTCGTTAACGACATTCTGCATGACATGATTAATCAATTTGTCTTTGTGTACCTTGATGATATATTAATATTCTCTCGATCCAAGGAAGAACACAGACGTCATGTTCGTGCAGTCCTGCAGCGCCTCCTGGAGAACCAACTCTACGCCAAGGCAGAGAAGTGTGAATTCCACTTGGACACAGTCCCTTTTCTCGGATTTGTGGTCACTCCAGGAGGCATCCTAATGGACCAGGAGAAGGTGAAGGCGGTAAAGGATTGGGCTACCCCTACTACACGCAAGGAACTACAGTGCTTCCTAGGGTTTGCTAACTTTTACCGTCGGTTCATTCATAATTACAGTACCGTTGCTGCTCCACTGACCTCTCTGACTTCCCCCAAAGTTCCTTTTGTGTGGACCCCGTCGGCGGAGAAGGCTTTTCTGGAACTAAAGCAAAGATTTACCTCTGCTCCTGTTCTCCAACAGCCAGATCCTGAAAAGCAGTTCATCGTCGAGGTAGACGCCTCTAACACCGGCGTGGGGGCAGTCCTGTCGCAGCGCAATGGCAAAGATAACAAGGTACACCCTTGCGCCTTCTTCTCCCGCAGACTCAGCCCAGCCGAGCGTAACTACGACATTGGTAATCGGGAGTTACTGGCGGTGAAGATGGCGTTAGAAGAGTGGCGTCATTGGTTAGAGGGGGCTAAGGTCCCATTCCAGGTCTGGACCGACCACAAGAATCTGGAGTACCTCCGTACAGCTAAGAGGTTAAATTCCTGCCAATCCCGTTGGTCACTGTTCTTTGATAGATTTAATTTCACCTTAGCTTATCGCCCAGGCTCCCAGAACAATAACCTGATGCCCTGTCACGTAAATTTTCGCCAGACGCTCCTCCCAAGGAGCCACAAACCATCTTACCCAGCCGTGTTATAGTGGGAGCGTTAGTATGGGAACTAGAGGATCGAGTCAAAAGGTCACAACCTTCTGGGGGGCCACCTAACTGTCCCAAGAACTGCCTCTTCGTTCCAGACTGCCTCCGAGCCGAAGTTCTCCAGTGGGCCCATTCCTCCCGTCTTGCCTGCCATCCTGGTGCTAACCGGACCTTGGCCATGCTAACTCGCAGGTTTTGGTGGCCAACGGTCCGGAGAGATGTAAAGAACTTTTCGACGGCTTGTCCGGTCTGTGCCCAGAACAAGGCCACCCACACGGCACCAGCTGGTCTCCTGCAGCCGCTTCCGGTACCTTCCAGACCATGGGCAAACATCGCGTTGGACTTTGTCACTGGCCTTCCGCCCTCCAGAGGTAACACCGTCATCCTGATCATTGTTGATTGCTTCTCCAAGGCAATACATCTCGTCCCTCTTCCCAAGCTTCCCTCTGCCAGAGAAACAGCTGATTTACTCGTTCAACACGTAGTCAGAATACACGGCATCCCCTCTGACATTGTCTCCGACCGTGGCCCTCAATTCATCTCACAGGTCTGGAAAGCCTTTTGTCAAGCCCTGGGAATAACGGTCAGTCTCACCTCTGGATTTCACCCGCAGAGCAATGGGCAGGCAGAGAGGGCCAACCAGCAGATGGAGAGTGTCCTTCGGTGCCTCACTTCCCGAGATCAGGGGGACTGGAGCGAACAACTACCCTGGATCGAATATTCCATCAACAGCCTTCCCTCGGCTGCCTCAGGTGTGTCCCCCTTCCAAGCTTGTCTCGGTTACCAACCACCTCTGTTCCCCTCACAGGAGGTCGAAGTTGATGTTCCCAACATCCAGGAATTTCTACAGAGGTGCCGAAGGACGTGGGAGGAAACTCGTTCCGCTCTCCTAAAAGCTGCTGACGAGATGAGTCGCCAGGCCAACCGTCGCCGCTCTGTTCCACCGCAATACAAATTAGGACAAAAAGTTTGGCTTTCTTCCAAAGACATTGCACTAAGGACTGAAAGTCGCAAGCTAGCCCCCCGTTTCATTGGTCCTTTTGTGATTGAGAAAATCATTAATCCTGTCTCTGTTAAACTCAAGCTACCAGCCTCTATGAGCCGCATCCACCCAGTCTTTCATGTGTCGTGCATTAAACCTGTACTGTTTTCCATCCACAGCCCTGCCCCGACCAATCCTCCTCCCCCAAGGCTCATCGATGGAGGAGAAACATACACGGTGCACAAGTTGCTGGGCGTTAAATCGGCGAGGAAGGGTCTCCAGTACTTGGTGGACTGGGAATGATCTGCCCAGAAGAACGCTCATAGGTTCCTGCTCGTCACATCCTCGACAAATCGCTCATCAAGGACTTTCACAAAAGGACTTTTAAGCCGAAGCTTAGACCGCCAGGTGGCGGTCATAGAGGGGGGGGTTCTGTTAGAGATCAGTGATTGTATGTTTGTTTTTAGTTAGTTCTGGTTTTATTCCTAGTATGTTTTTTGTTAGTTTTTAGTATTGCTAATTATTTATATATTTATTATATTTATTCGTTTAGAGCATGTATGTTTCTGGATGATTGCTCTGTCTCTGGTCTTCAGTGTCTTCCTCTCGTTTCTGTCTCGTGGCGTCTTGTCTTTTTCATCACTGTCTCTTCCCTGTAATTTCGGTTGGGTGTTTCCACTTCCTTCTCTCTCGCTGTTCTCATTGGCTATCCGCACCTGAGAGTAGTTTATTGAGGCACGGGTGTTTAGTTAGATTAGAGTTAGGACTCCACCTGCTTCCCCTCCTCTCTCTCCTATCACCGTCCTTGCTTTTCTAGTTCCACCTCTCTCTACAGCTGTCCTGTGTTTAGCTGGGATTCCACTTAATTTGTTTGCGTTTAAAAGACCCACTTTTCCCTCAGCTTCTTGTCGACTCGTTTCTACCACAGCTCGTCTTGGTCAGTCTCGTTTCTGCGCTTTTTTTTCTCGTTGCGATTGTTGAAAGCTCGTTTCTCGTGATTCTCCCGTAAGTCTTGTAATTGATTGTTTGTATTGCGTTGTGAGATTGCGGTTTGTTTGATTAGTACTTCGTTCTCCCTGATTCCCATTTTGTACCTATCTGTTCAGCTTCTCCTGTGTTCTCCCTTATCCATCCAACTCCCTTTTTCCTTCCCCTTCCATTCCCTTAGTTTCAGCCCCCTCTGTTACTGTCTTTGTGCGGACTGATTCTCTGGTTACTGGATATTTAGCTTGTCCCCTGACTTCGATTCTGCCTATTCTGCATTTCTCTGTTTGCCTGGCTATTGATCCATTTCTGTCTTGACCATGAGCTTTGTTAATCCTAATAAACGCCCTGCCGATGCTGAACTGCATTTGGAGTCTATGCCCGTTCCTTTCAATAAGAACTGATAAAAATTGGTCATAAGCCCATCCGTCCCCGCGCCCCTGGTGATTTATTTAAAACCATCTTCAAAATAACTAAATCCAATTCCTCAATTTTAAGATATGAGTCACATACAGTGCCATGAAAAAGTATTTGCCCCCTTCCTGATTTCTCATTTTTTTGCATATTAGTCGCACTTAAATGTTTCAGATCAAACAAATTTTAATATTAGACAAAGACAACCCGAGTAAATACAAAATGCAGTTTTTAAATTATGATTTCATTTATTAAGGGAAAAAAGCTACCCAAGCCTACCTGGCCCTATGTGAAATAGTAATTGCCCCCTACATCCTAATAACAGGTTGTGCCACCCTTGGCGACAAGAACAGCAAACGTTTGCGATAACTGGCAATGAGTCTTTCACATTGCCATAGAAGTATTTTAGCCTACTCATCTTTGCAGAATTGTTTTAATTCAACCGCATTGGAGGGTTTTTGAGCATGAATGGCCTGTTTAAGGTCATGCCACAACATCTCAAGCAGATTTTAGTCCAGGCTTTGACTAGGCCTCTCCAAAATCTTCATTTTGTTTTTATTAAGCCATTCAGAGGTGGACTTACTGGTGTGTTTCAGATCATTGTCCTGCTGCATAACCCAAGTGCGCTTGAGGTCACAAACTGATGGTTGGACGTTCTCCTTCAGAGTTTTCCGGTAGAGAGCAGAATTCATAGTTCCATCAATTACGACAAGTCATCCAGGTCCTGAAGCAGAAAAGCAGCTCCAAACCATCACACTACCACCACCATGTTTGAATTTTGGTATGATGTTCTTTTTATGAAATGCTGTGTTAGTTTTACGCCTGATGTAACGGGACGCACACCTTCCAGAAAGTTCAACTTTTGTCTCCTCAGTCCACAGAATATTTTCCCAAAAGTCTTGGGGATCATAAAGATGTTTTTTGGCAAATGTGAGACGAGCCCTTGTGTTCTTTTTGATCAGCAGTGGTTTTCGCCTTGGAACTCTCCCATAAATGCCATTTTTGCCTGTCTCTTCCTTATTGTTGAATCATGAACACTGACTTTAACTGAGGCAAGTGAGACATGCAGTTCTTTAGATGTTGTTCCGGGTTCTTTTGTGACCTCCTGGATG
Organism: Gymnothorax javanicus; assembly: GCA_029692085.1. Classification (NCBI taxonomy): domain Eukaryota; kingdom Metazoa; phylum Chordata; class Actinopteri; order Anguilliformes; family Muraenidae; genus Gymnothorax; species Gymnothorax javanicus. The sequence continues at coordinate 39,319,900 of CM056197.1, forward strand.
AGTTGTCGATGCACTCTTGGAGTAATTTTGGGAGGCCAGCCACTCCTGGGAAGGTTTACCACTGTTCAAAGTTTTCTCCATTTACGGGTAATGGCTCTCACCATGATTCACCGGAGTCCCAAAGCCTTAGAAATGGCTTTGCAACCCTTTCCAGACTGATAGATGTCAATTTCATGACATGACATGTTGCTTTTTGACATGTTTAAAGTGATTTCTTGATTCAGCAGGTCTGGTAGTAGTCATGCCTGGGTGTGACTAGCGAAATTGGACTCAAAAAATGTGGTTAATTTTTCACATAGGGTTACAAAGGTTTGGATAGCTTTTTCCCCTTAATAAATGAAATCATCATTTAAAAACTGAATTTTGTATTTACTCAGGTTATCTTTGTCTAATATTAAAATTTGTTTGATGATCTAAAACATTTAAGTGTGAAAAATATGCAAAAAAGTCAGAAATCAGGAAGGGGGCAAATACTTTTTCACGGCACTGTAGATCCTTAAAGGAAAAATTAATACATGGGATAACATTCTTAATTTCATCAAAAAAGATCTCAGCTGCGATCAAATAATAATTTGAGGGACACAATGTAGAATAAAATGAGGACACTTCTTTTAATACTTTTGAAATCCTTGCTTTCCGCTCCATTTATCATTAAACTTGTAATTGAATTTCTCTGCTGTCTACTTTTTTCTAAACTACTAAAATATGAGGAATTCTTCTCTCCTGCCTCAGTCCATTTCACTCGTGATCTCACAAAAGCACCATGAGCTCTTTCAAGATAAAAATATTCTAATTTGATTTGTAACTCCATTAACTTCTTTTTTTCTAGATAATTTAGTTCAGATTTACGTCAACACTGATTTATTTTCCAGAGCAAGTCACTTTCGTATTCTCTTTTTTCTGATTGTTTTCATGGCAAAGATTCATGGTAAATTCCCTAATCTTAAATTTAGTCAGTTCCCATTTGCCAATATTACTCTCAATTCATTCATTCTTTTCATTATCCCTTATTATTTCTCTGATCTTATTGGAATTATTCTTCATTTTATAACAATCTGGCATTAATAACCTCTTTCACTCCGGAGTTGCCATCAGAGGGATCCTGGCACTGCTCTCACCTCGCCTTAAAGCGCATTACATCTCCAAACCCGTTCCCATTTAGGTTTCCTAATTACCAACTAAGCGTTAATTTGTTCAGTTGCGAGAATCGATCCGTATCCATTTCCCCTTAGCTTGCATTATTGTTCACTGCAACAATTATCAAGCATTTTCCTACCCACATTAATGATAGAAGCTTCTGAATGCCCACAGCTCACAAAACAATATTTTATTTTTCTGCGTTCGCGTCCGATCGGCTTGATACGCTGAAGAAAACCTTTCTAAAAATGCAGTTTTGCCAACTCAGGTCCGCATGTTAAGGCTGCTCATGTAAAAATAAAACTGCCTACAACCAGTGACTTTACCATAATGCTGGTTAACACTCAACCTATTTCCGAGTAAGAATCAGGAAATGGATTGAATTAATTTATCGAGCAAATTGGCTTTCAATAAGCTGTGTTGCCAATAATGATTAAGACATACAGCTTTGCGTCCACGAGGAAGTCTGCAATATGTGATTGCATGGATGGTAGCTAACTGAAATTTCTTGAAATTCCATCTTGAAGTAGAATGTAATGCTGCTGAGGGTGGTATTCAGATAAGGTTTAGATTTAGTTAAATTAGATAATTGCCGTTTCAGAGGCTAGACTGTCGAGACCTCGTAAATGACTTTGCAGCCTTGAAAGTTCAATGCATGGCATGCATATTAAATGATTTTAAATGCATGCCTTGTGTCAAACTTTCACGATGCACTGATAACCAATTTACTCAATTATTCAATTACCAACGATTCGACGTAAGAAGCATTGGTAATTTAATAAATTAATTATTATCGCTTGGCACAGCAACCAGTGTGCTACTATGCTTCCCTGCAAATGCAACCTATTCTTTGGAACTCTGAAAACATTAGGATTCAGTGCAATCTTAATATAAATTAGGTTGCACTGCTGAAAAAATCCTAGAACGGGAGATGGAATTCAGAGAATGCACTGGATTAATTGATTTTTTTATTATTATTTTTTTTATTTCTTTTGCATCCATACAATATCAGTATTAAGTACATTGTCAATGTTGCCCCTCATCGGTCTATCATTGCTGAATTCTTTCTTAATAATCACAGCCTTATATATTGGTCTTGATTAATCAGTAAATAAATTGAGTGATTATTAATGGAGCAATCTTAAACAAGTACAGCTTGAAAGCAATTATGCGTTTAAGGGTCAGAGACTCACGGCAAGTCATTTAAATATCCTGTAATGCCGGCGTTGCCCCTAGGGGGATGTTGGGCTTTGCAGACTCCTTCGTCATATTTTTTCATAATATGCCAAATATTTTTAGTGGGTGACAGGTCTGGCTTGCTGGCAGGCTAGTTTAGCACCCAGCCTATTTTACTACGGAGCCAGGTTGTAGTAATACATGCAGAATGTTATGTTTGGCTTTGTTTTGCTGAAATAAACAAAACCTACCCTGTCAAAGATGTCTGGATGGCAGAATATGAAACTCCAAAACCTTTATATATTGTTTAGCATTCATGGTGTCTTCACAGATGTGCAAGTGTCCCATGCTATGTGCAATAAAGCACCCCCATACTATAATGGATGCTGGCTTTTGAACTATGCACTGTTAACAAGCTGGACGGTCCCTCTCCTCTTTAGCCCGGAGGACGCAGTGTCTATAATTTTACAAAATAATTTCACATTTTTGACCCGTCAAACCACAGAACAGTTTCCCACTTCGCCTCAGTCCATCTTAAATGAGCTCCAGCCCAGCGAAGGCCGTAGACATCTCTGGAGGGTCATTCCATATGAAATCACCCAAAATGGGGGATGCTCCCAGCTTGATGGCTTCAGAATTGCTTCATTAGGTGATATTTTGTTGCCTGTGATGAGCAAATCAAATCGCAGGTGGTTTCAAGTTGATATCTCGTTCCGTTCTCATTTTATGGGCCCCAGAAAAAGGGGACGTGGCCCATGTTAACCCTCTGGTCACAGTTTGTGACCATTTTCAAAGGGTTATAACCGATGAACTAATAAGGATACAAATTTCAATCTTTCAGGATATGTTTATTCTGTCTAATAGTCTACAACAAAGCTTTAACAATAGTGTTTAACCCTTTGAGTGCTTTGTAATTAACCCCTAAACATTGAAATTTGGTTTAGGCATGTGCCAAACATTTCAATATTTCAAATGAAATATTATGCAAGTATCCTTAGAATGTTCCCTTTGCCGTTTACACTGTTGATAGTATACCTGATGGAGTTTCAAATGAAGGTAAAAACATCTTTCTATCTTCATCCAATTTGGAGCAACATTAACCCCTTTTCAGCTAATTACCGAAACGGTGCACTTTTTGACCCTCATTTTGACCATGTGGGCCTGTTTTGATTTTCAAAAAGTTGGCCTCAAATGAAAGCTTATTCAAAGAACTTCAAAATGCAACACAATCAAACTTGGAACAAATACTCCTACTTGGAAAAATAAGACCCCTTTTAAGGGCTATTTGCACATCGGCACAACTACTCTCAGTGTACGTAAATGTACAATAATGTACAGGGAATACTGAACTCCACTCATTTATTTCTACTTTCAGTTGCATGCTCTTTGATCATTTGCAGCCTGTGTCATTTTCTTGTATTTGTTTTCCCAGTAATTTCAAGATAATTTGATAGACTAGGCAGAATTGTTACCAATGTGGATGAAACCCTTCAAACTGTACCTGCCCCTTCATGCCCTTTATTTGCGAAAAGGACGATCCTATGGAGCTTAAATATTGTACCCCTGGTAAAATATTGTACCCCTGCTTATATGATGGCCAGTGGTGGTTGGCCAATATCTTAGAGCAATCCCTTGAAAACGAGGATGTCAAAGTATCTTTTATGCATCCAAATGGCCCTGCACCACGATTCTCTTGGCCACGAAGGCAGGATCTTTGTTGGGTACCACTGAAGCATATCATGTTGGTTGATGCTCCTAGCATGAGTGGCATGGGCAGGAATTATATAATCGCCAAGAAAGAGTTGGACCGAATCTCAGTGTGGTTTGAAAAATTGGATTTAGTAAAATAATATGCATTAAACATTTGTATCATGTTTGCCACATATGCCTGTCTTCTCTACATTTCCCTGTCCATTTATGTACATTTACCTGTACACTGGGAGTAGTTGTGCCGATATACAAATAGCACTTAAAAGGGGTCTTATTTTTCCAAGTAGGAGTGTTTGTTCCAAGTTTGATTTTGTTGCATTTTGCAGTACTTTGTATAAGCTTTCATTTGAGGCCAACTTTTTGAAAATCAAAACAGGCCCACATGGTCAAAATGAGGGTCAAAAAGTGCACCGTTTCGGTAATTAGCTGAAAAGGGGTTAATGTTTCTCCAAATTGGATGAAGATGGAAAGATGTTTTTACCTTCATTTGAAACTCCATCAGGTATACTATCAACAATGTAAACGGCAAAGGGGACATTCTAGGGATACTTGCATAATATTTCATTTGAAATCGACACGTTCGGCACATGCCTAAACCAAATTTCAATGTTTAGGGGTTAATTGCAAAGCACTCAAAGGGTTAACCACTATATTAAAAGGTTTGTTGCAGACTATTAGACAGAATAAACATAGACTGAAAGAATGAAATTTGTATCCTTATTAGTTCATCGGTTAAAACCCTTTGAAAATGGTCACAAACAGTGACCAGAGGGTTAACATGGGCCACGCCCCCTTTTTCGGGGGCCCATAAAATGAGACGGAACGAGATATCAACTTGAAACCACCTGTGATTTGATTTGCTCATCACAGGCAACAAAATATCACAAAATGAAGCAATTCTGAGACCATCAAGCTGGGAGCTTGGGTGATTTCATATGGAATGACCCTGGATCTTGGTTTAATCTCTACATGGCAGAGTTTTAACTTGCATTCGTGGATACAACCACAAATGGTGTTCACTAACAATGGTTTCCTGAAGTGTTAATGAGCCAATGCAGTGATTTCCATCTCAGAATCTCATCTATTTTGCTGTACTGAATGAGGGCCTTAAGATCATGGCCATTCAATATTGGTTTTCGGTCTTGTTCCTTATGTTGAGATTTCTCGGGATGCTCTGAACCTTTTGAAATATTGTGTACTGTAAAGGATGAAATCCTCAAATTCTTTGCAATTTTACATTGAGAAATGTTATTTTAAATTGAAGAGCCTAGTGCTAAAAGTCCTAAGGTCACATTTTCACGCACTGTGGGACAATGATGGGAAAACATCTTTAATAGTTACCGGAGTCAATTTTCTCCATTCCTCAAAATGAACATTTTGTGACAAGTACTTTTAATTTTTCCCTGAGTGGTGAAGCCAGTGCCGTCTTTATGTCTGAAAGACTTTTTATACCCAACCATGTTACTGACCTGTTGCCAATTAACCTTATTTGCAGTGAGATGTTCACGTGGTGTATTTTATTGGCATCATTAAACTTTCCAGTCTTTCGTGGCCCCTGTCCCAACTTCTTTGAAATGTGTTGCTGGCATCAAATTCAAAATGAGCGGGTGTTTTTCAAAAAACATTAAAATTTCTCTGTTTCAACATTTGATATGTTGTCTTTGCACAATTTTCAATTAAATATCGGGTTTAAATAATTGCATTCGGTTTTAATTTACATTTTACACAGTCCCAACTTTTCTAGAAATGGGGTTGAAAGAATTAGACTTTCAATCCTCATTTCTTCCTTCAACCAGAGCCCATCTCCATCAGCTTTATGAGCGGAATTCCAGAAAGGTGCATACAGCACCTTTACAGAGTACTTAATACATTTTCATTTCACCATGTAGAAATTTCAACTTTTTCTTGCGTAGTCTGGTGTTTCAGGCTGGCTTTGCCAGCATTTCTTTTCTTAATGAAGAGAATTCTATTGCTTGATTGTTACTTGTGTAAGTGAGCTCTCTGTGTTCTCCCACTGATTCTAGGCTTCTATTTGTTACTTGGGCATGATATTGCCTTTGTCAATGTGAGAACCAGCGTTGCACCAAGAAAAATCAAGATAGGCTAACCTATGGAGAACTAGCTATTATACCCTGACAAAAAAACCTATATAGGAATAACATAAAAATTACCACCAAAAGACTATCAGTATTACTGTAGTCATTTTATGTTTTGGTTTTTTTTTTTTTTTTGGAACCCACAATAGAGAGTTTAGTATTACTATTGTAGGGCTACCATAGCTAACAAAATAATACTACAGAAAAAACTATGGTAATACCATAGCTGGTGAAACATACTATAGAACACTACAACCACACTATAGAACACTGTACAATTCTTATAGTATACTGAAGTAACAGTTTAGTTCATTTTCATAAAAGTAAAGCTGATAAATAAAAAAGAATATGTGCCTCGGCACTTGAGACCCCCTCGGAGCGTTTTAAGACGCTATGACGCAAACAGGTTTTAGGGGGTTTTACTTGATTCACAATGCAAATTCATTCCAAAGGTGTCCAAAAGTAAGCTGAAAAAGCAGAATCCCCAGTGGATGACCGCAGGTATTCGTAGGAGTTTGAGGGAAAAGAGGAATCTTTATAAGATGTACATAGAGGATAACAATGAGATTACTAAGGCTGAATACTGTAAAATGCGGGCTGTGGTCAAAAAAGAGCTGAGGAATGCTGGAAGACTGTATGAAAGACAAATTGCAGAGGGGGCAAAAACTAACCCTCAGCGCTTCTTTCAGTACTGTAGCAGAAAAAGGAAAGTCAAAGAGCAGGTTAAGTGCATAAAGAATAAAAATGGATCGCTGCTATATGATAACAAGGATATTGCGGATACCTTAAACAGTTACTTTGTTGAGAATTTTACCTTAGAGCGGGTCTTTATCCGGCCAGAGGGCATGTCCAATGCTCAAGATTATTCAGCGGAAATTGAGGTTAGGGATAACGAAGTATTAGACAAGTTGCATAAACTAAAGGCAGATAAGGCGGCGGGTCCTGATGGCTTATATCCTAGAGTGCTCAGGGAAGTTAGTGAGATCATCTTTAAGCCGCTATCCGCCATCTTTAGACAGTCTTTAGAAACTGGAGAAATACCAAATGATTGGAAACAGGGCAATGTAATACCAATATATAAGAAAGGGGACCGTACTGAGCCAGGTAATTACAGGCCAGTCAGTTTAACTTGCATTGCGTGCAAAATATTGGAATTGATCATAAAAGATGAGCTGGACTTATTTCTTGAAAGTAACAATATCTTGAGGGATAGCCAACTTGGTTTCCGTAAAGGAAGGTAATGCCTGACAAACCTGGAATTTTTTGAAGAGGCCACCAAGACTTATGACCAGAGCAGGGCTTATGACATCATATATTTGGATTTTCAGAAAGCATTTGACACAGTACCGCATAAGAGACTAATTTTTAAAATGAGCTCCATTGGAGTTACAGGAGGTATTCTGGAGTGGATTCAAAACTGGTTGCAGGACAGAGCACAAGGAGTGGTGGTCAGTGGTATCTCATCTGAGCTAGGTATGGTGGGGAGTGGCGTCCCCCAGGGATCCGTGTTGGGACCCCTGCTGTTCCTCATCTACATTAATGACCTTGATAGGAATATTGAGAGCAGATTAGTTAAATTTGCAGATGATACTAAATTGGGAGGTTTGGCAAATAGTTTAGAGTCCACTAAAGTGATTCAGGATGATTTGAACAGAATCCAGAATTGGGCAGAAATGTGGCAAATGAAATTTAATGTAGCGAAATGTAAAGTTGTACATGTAGGTAATAAAAACATTAGACAGGATTACTTCATGGGAGGTTTTGAACTGGAATGTCGTCCACACGAGAAAGATCTGGGAGTGGTTGTTGACCAAACCCTCACAGGCTCTAGCCATTGTGCCGTAGCAGTTAAAAAAGCCAATCGGATGCTGGGATACATTGCCAAAAGTATTGAGTTCAAATCCAAGGAGGTGATGCTTCTTTTGTACAACACATTCGTCAGACCACATCTAGAGTATTGTGTACAGTTCTGGGGACCATACTTTAAGAAAGACATAGAGGCTCTAGAGAAAGTTCAGAGAAGAGCCACAAAGCTAATTCCGGGTATAAAAGATGAAAGCTATGAGAAAAGGCTGAAGATCCTTTAATCTCTTTAGTCTTAGGAAAAGGAGACTAAGGGTTGATCTGATTGAGGTCTTTAAATATGTTAAAGGGATTAACAAAGTGAATTATGTAGGATTCCTTCAACCAAGTGTTGTTAGTAGAACTCGGGGCCACAAATTGAATCTGACCAAAGGTAAATTTAGCACTGATATTCTGAAATATTTCTTCACCCAAAGAGTAATTTCGGTGTGGAACAGCTTGCCTGACCATATTGATGAGGCAGAGACCGTGGGAGTTTTCAAGAGCAGGCTTGACTTAAAGCGAGATACCATCGAGTCATTGAGTATCTGAAGTGATATATTCACGATGGTATAAAGAAACTGGCGAACCTAGTTGGGGTGAACGGCCTGTTCTCGCCATTCATGTTATGTTATGTTAGGTATTACACCACACAAGCACCTTTTGTAAATTTGTTTTGGACCCAAACATGCAGATAGACAGTCAGACATGATGACAAAAATGTCCCATAAGAAAATTATTTTATTAGGGGGCTAAATATATTCATGTCTTAATCACTCTGATCAAGCTACTGCAAGGATAGCCAACATTAACTCTGAAACAAGGACAATGGTTTTTTGAAGGCATGCTCCCTCATGGTTGATTGGGCTGGCACTGAAAGATGATGGAGGGCTTACCTGAGTCAACGTAAGTACTCACAATTGCTACTGTAATTTTGCTGTCGTAAATTAATTCCCCTATGCTCATAAAACTCACTATAACGTGAATGTTATATAAGAATAACTTCAGCCCCCCACTTCTCTCCCCACAGCAACTAGAATGAGGCTCTATGAGGGCTTGATGGCACCTTGTAGATACTGATCGGAATATTCTCTTCAACTAGAGGAGGCAGCTACGATATAAGCGCTACAGGAATTCCACATTACGGCTTTTTCAGTTTTTTTTTTTTTTTAATTTACTTTTTTATTTTTTTGTCCGTGTGTGAAAACTTGAATATAATACGAGTTGAATATAATACGATTCACTCTGGGTTTTTGTTTCATTCATCCGGATAACCCAAACAGAAAGCGAAATGAGGTCAATGTTTTTTGTTTTTTTTTTTCTCTCCCTTCCCAAGTCGTTAAAATCTGAGCAGCACTCCATAGAAATGTTTAACCATTTCTTTATAAGCGTATTCTACTTCTAATATAGACGGTCTTCCAGTTGGCTTTCTCAGTCGGCAGGCGAACTTAACAACCCAACCTGTCGCAAATGACGTAGATTGACAGAGTTCAATTTGAAACCACACAGACCCCAGATGGCGAACTGGGAAACAGCAACATCGCTTTGACGCTCCCCTGCGATTTAGTATATGTTTATCAAAGAAAATAAAATTAGGGTAAATTAATAACAGGTAAAGCTAACAGTTTACAGGAACAAATTTTTGTGAGACTTCATAAAAACGAAGATAAGTATTTTCAAATTGCTCGGCATTCCGTTGAATCTGCTGAAGTCAATCGCGTCAATAGATTTGGCCAGTTAGCACTTCCGTATTACTGAAGTGGTATGGTGGCAGACATCAAGAAGTTTATGAACTGAGACATGAGATTTCGAGTAATCTTTCTCGGATAAGCTTTCATTTGTCAAATATACTGAAGAACATACTACTTTAAAAATAAAAACAACACGAGCGACTGGATCGCAAGATGTAATAACTTTCAAAACCGAGGATTTCCGATTATCTTCAGCAATGCATGGCCAGGATTGTAGCTAGCCAGCTAGCCTGCCTGTTGGCTGGCTAATGACTTCAGTTAGCTAGCTAGCTAATTTTCATTTCGTCACGTAATTTATTTTTTGAAGCCAGCGGATGACCTGGGATGGCTGGAATCCTGCCTTTCTGAACATGAATTTCGAAGCGCTTATAAAACAATTCTTTTCAAATGGTGTTGCGTAGCTTTGAATACCCAGGGATTTACAATAAACAAAGGATATAACGCGTTAGCTAGCTAGCCTGCTAGCTAACCAAAAACAAACAGTGGATCCAGCTCATCGATAAATGCCGAGCTCGGAGGCGGCGCAAGAGGGTCGGGGACGAAGCCCCTCTGAGCACAGAAATCCCCGAGATAGGCGAAGTAGAGTACCGGGTGGTACTGCATCTCAGGGCGAGAAACACCGGGATAAGAGGCAGTCGTCGTCCTCTAGCCGGAAGAAACACAGACATACCAGGGACAAACACCAGCCTCAAATAGATGAACCGAATAGTGAACGGAGGAGTGTGTTCGAGAGGGACGGTGAACTCAGGACTTTCGTTGAGTACGACGATGTTAGCTCCCAATCGGAGGGCTTCTCCGGGAGCCCTTCTCCTAAACCCGATCCACAGTCTCAGAGGTTTCTGTTGCAGCGTTTGAACGAGGTCGAGTTCCTGGGCGGGACATGCCCAGCCACGCCGCCGGCCAGGAGATCCAGAAAAGAGCGACATTCTTCGCATCTAAGGAAAGATGGACAGAGCCGTTCGAACGAAAGAAGCAGAATCGACAGGGAGGACAAAAGAAATGATGTACGGAGCCGAGAGAGAGACGAGTCCTTCAAGTCCCGGAGCGGCGGCGGCGGCAGCAGCAGCAACAAACACACCAGGGACGGAGGGAGGAACGACAGCAATGGCAAGAACAAAGCTCCACCAGCGGTAATGGCGATGGAAAAAAAGGAATCTAAGCAGTCTAAAAGTAGAACAAGGCAAGAAAAGGACCCCCCGTCCGCGTACCGCGACACCCCGAAGGCATACCGGGATGAGCGCGACGAGCCTAAGGCCTACAAAAGAAGTCCCGTGTTCAAGGAAGAGAGTCCCTATGGGGCGTCTTTTTCGCAGGGCTATGGTTACCAGTCCCCGGGCGCTGGTTACAATCAGTTCATATCCAGAAGAAGCCCCAGCTTTGGGAATAAGAGGCGCTCTCCCAGTCCGAGTTACTATGGTCGGGATGCGGAGTTTTACGGCGTCTACAACTCAAAGTCACCCGGCACTTACTCGAGTAACAAACGACCAAGGTCCCCTACCAGCCCTTACAGTAGACGGCGGTCTCCGAGCTACAACAGAAGTAGCCCATATGAGCAGGGAGAGATCGCTTCAAGTCCCTACAGTAATCGACGGCGATCGAGGAGCCCCTACCGAAAGTCATTCAGCCCGAGTCCCGACCTAAGGTAACGAGCCGCCTTAACTTTTAATGTTTCAACCAAAGTGATAAGACTGGATCCCCCAGATGCATGTACATTGATGTGGTGTTTATTTATTTTTTGACACATTCGATGGATTACAATTATAAAGCGAGTAGCACGATCTGGGGTCAGCGACTTAAGCCGCTTTCACACTGGACGCGAAACGAATTTTACGCACGACAGCTTTGACTTTGAATGTAATCTGTCATGCGATAAATTCGTTTCGCGTCCAGTGTGAAAGCAACTTAAGGCTTGATGCGTCTACCTTTACCTTCAGTAACAGCTGAATTGAAAACACGAGGCCTGAAACAAAGGCGAGTCGAATAACTGCATAAATCGACGATAAGTCATTTTTTGCTTGTTGTTGAAGCGCTGTGAAAATATTGTCAAGCAAACTGCGTCGCCTGTAGTGCAGCAAGCACAGCTGCGCGGTAGGCCTGTACTCCGTTCGCATGTGTTTTTGGGTAATCATAGTAACTGTAGTGAACAGTTATGTAACCGAAGATAATTTGTGGTGCATTTAGTTTTTGTTCGGAAACTACAAGGAAGCTTAAGCGCAATTTCCGTTGGATCAGACCAGCATAATGCGTCTTACAGGAAACCTGAAAGGGTTTGTCGCTGATGGTTTTGCTCTAGGCACAGATCACAATGCGCCTCGCGTGTCCAACGTACAGAGTTGAACCCTGAAGTTTGCTCTGATTGAATCGGGCTCCCTTTGGTGGAAGAAGGAAGTGCAGTTTTAAGGATTAGTTCCTGACCGGAGATGTTAAGAACAGCACGTGTCATTTTTAACGCGTTTCCATGTGCGGTTAAGGCCGGAACTTACTTTCAACTCCGTTGAGGAGGTCTCCCGTTCCCTAAATTTAATTTTCTTGCATAAAAGTAGAATATTTGACACGAAGTGTCAGATGCACACTCAAAATGGAGTGTTAGTATGAGACACACATTTCAGTTGGACCAATAATAATTAACGCATAGCTTTTTCGCATGCTGTCTGTGTCAAGTGAAGTCAACATTATTTCTATAGCACATTTAAACACAACAGAGTTGATCCAAAGTGCTGCACAATACAAACCACATTCAATAAATGGAGGAAAAAAGAAATAAAACCATTAAAAGACGAGACTAAACGAGCACATTTCTCAGAAAAAAATGGCTAATCAAAATGGCACAGAAAATTTTAAATTCAACTTGCCTGAAATGCTAAGGCATAAAAATGGGATTTTAAATGAAATTTAAAAGTGGCAATAGTTGGAGATGACTGAATGTGGAGGGGGAGGCTGTTCCAAAGCCTAGGGGCAGCAATAGAAAAGGCCCAATCACCCTTGAGCTTCAGCCATGATCGCGGGACTGAAAATAAAAGCTGATTGGACCTTGAGGTGCATTATATTTGGGGAATTTTAGTGCAATTTATTGTGTTATGTGTTTAATTGGCAAAATCAGCTTAAAGGTTTTCATTTTGTCACACCGTGTGTTCCTGAGATGATGTCTTCAGAGTTAGGTGCAGAACAAATGAATTATTTTCTGGTGAATTGGTGTCAGTTTTGGTAGTTGTTTTTAAGAACTTTCCAATTGTGTGACCAGTAATGTGAGTCAACCAATTCAACGGGTTCTGTCGACTATTGTTGGAAACCTTTTCACTTGCATCATCTCACACCTTATTAAACATCTTGAATGGTTGTTTCGAGGTAATTTTCATTGCGCTTTGCCGTCGTGATGCCTGGAAAAGTTGACTGCCTAGTCCTGGTAGATTTAGATTTCTACCACCATGGCCGCTGTGTACTGCAGCACGGGTTCGGGCACACTCGGGCAGCCGTACCCCGCGCTTCAGCTAAGCTGATGGCTTCAGAGTGCAGCAGTGCAAGCATTTCACAGCCACGGTCGTGATGGAGCACAGATGCATATTTTTAACAGAATAGCATATTAGAAATGACTGCAAAATTTACTTTCAAATGTTTTATTTTGTACAAATGACATTTTTGTGTCAATTTTTGTCAAGATCATTTAAAGGAGTTTACTTTGTCAATATACCTATCAAAAAGTATGAAATTTAGTTGAAGTTGGGCTCTTTATTTTAAATTTCAACATTTTTCTTCTGCGATGCTGCAGCACTGCTAGCAATTGGCTCCTTCTGTTAAATTATTGAGATGAAACGATATTATTAGAAGTAGTTGAAGGAGCTGTGTCACGGTGACTATGCAAGCTCGCAACTTCGAACAAAGTAACTGCAAGTCAAAAACTGAAGGTATTTTTCTTCTGTGATTATTGGCGATGGTAACCATTCTTCCCATCCCTTGGCTAAAGCTAAAAATAGCACTTTGAATTCTCAAATTTCCATTGTAAACTCCTTAACATTAAAAGCATAATGCCACAGGGATTAAAATATGTAAATTCAGTGCAAAATGAAGACGGATTGGCAAGGATGCAATCTGATTATGACTTTCAGTTGAGCGGATCTTAGGATGTGAACTGCAGTAATTGTGACACTGTTCCTTTAAAGAAGCAATGGAAATGAATGGAGTGGAACATCAGGAACGGCAATTGTTCGGATTAAAATTGTCATCCTTTCACTCAATAAACAGTGAACAAAGCATACGTGTTTGACTGCATCTGCAAAAACTAGACCTGCACGACATGCAATATGTCTACCATACTTACAGGCTTCTCCAGAACACTTGTGGCATTTTCTTTTATGGAATCGGCTCTAGATTTTTCCTGCAGACGAGACTCAGGACTGATCCCGGCAGTGTTATTTGGGCCTCTTGAATTTGATTTTTCCGGCAGTCTGGGCCTGGCGCATTGAGTTCCTACACAGTACTTGTCCTTACTTTGCCAGACAGTTTGCAGAAAGAAATCCTGTGGGAATGAGACTTTTGAAACAACCAAGTAACCTTGTGCTGTAACCACCTATGTATGATTACAAAACATTATCTTCAACACTCTGCTATTATCAGGACATTATCTGTGTCTGTGCAGCCTGGAGTTGCTTCAGTGAGAAGACTTTGTGCAACCCTGGCCATGCTTTGCTGCTGAAAAAGACCTTTGGGAGACTTAGTGTGAACAACTTGATTCAATTCAACAGTATTGTGGATGTACTGTGCTAACTACAAGTACAACAAAGTGCTAATGGGCAGATAGCCCTTTCATACAGGGAGTTTGAGCTCTTCAGAGGCAGCCCCGAAGTGTTCTAAGTCCCAGTATGAAAGGGTCATGACACCAGCCTAAATTTTAGGGCGCTCTAAATTCAGTGGTTCAGGGCCACCGCGGAAGCGGTGAAGCGGTATGAAAAGTCGCTGAGTGTTTAGACTGCTGTAAATTCAGTGGCCCGTAAACCAGAATTTCCAAGGTGAGCTGTAAGCTCCACAAATATAAATATGTAGATGATCCCCAATGTCAGGGGATGTTAATTAATTGAGAAAAGATAAGTGCCATTCAGTATATTTTCATTCGGAGAAAGTTTGTATTCCGCGCAAATATCTTGTGCTCATGAATTTGAGACCCTATTTATCCCTTAATTGTCAGCGTCGTATTGTTTGGAAAATGATTAAATTAATAAATTCAAGTGTTTACGATAAGTTAAACGTGTGACGCATTTCTTTACTGACCAAAAGCATTAGCATGCTAGCAAACAAATCGTTCATCCCATCGACTTGAATAGACCGTCAACTAGTGACAAACGCCAGCGATGGTGAATATTTCCAGCACAATTGGCTTTGCAAACATATTGACCTTTGCCAATGAACAAAATCTGATCAGTCACAACGCGCGAAAGCTGTTTTAACCGCTTGTTTCCCATATATTTACATTACCGCAACTCAAGCCTGCCCGATCTCTTATCATTTGGCTTATCAAACTTGCCCGGAAACGTGTGTACTCGTATTACTGCTGACCGGCTCGAGTCCCGGAGCCGTGTCTTATCACGTTGCTCGCTTTGCATCTAAACATGCAGAACTGTTATCGTGAATGCTTTTTGCTTTGCATCTAAACACAGACAATGTTTTGAGTTCATGTGACATTATGATTGGTCTTGGGTGATATAAGAAGTAACGTGCATACATTCCATTACTTTCAGTTTATAAATTTTGTTTCGTTCATTTTCACCGTGATCACATTGTGAAAGCCAAACGAAATGATGCTGGTCCTGCTCTGGCAGGACAAAAAGCTTGTGGAGATGCTTTCAACCCGCGGGCCACATGTGCGAAACAGCGAAGAGTAATCGTCAGGGTGAGCGAATAGTGTAACCACGTTGTATTGTTGATAACAACTACGGTATGAGCGGTGTTGATGGCAGTGATCAACTGGCTAGTTCGCACCCGCCAACAGCGAAAAAGTTGAGACTGTGCGAATCTTGTGTATTTTGCGCCAAGAATGGTGTAAGGAAAGAGTCACGCTACATGTGCGCGAGGTATGAGATTCCATTATGCATCGAACCCACTGATCTATATATAATAACTGGATAGCTGATGACGTCATAATTTTGAAGTAGCCGTGCCGCCATATTGGTATGCCCAACTATAATCTCTCAAAACATTACTCACATTGAACACGTTGCAGCCAACGATATAATTAATTGAGAAGATATCTTTTCACAGACACAGAAGAGGCGGTATTTTATGTTTCCCCCTCAGATCGACCTGACTGAACGAAAAATGCCTCAAGGACCGCAGATTTAACTACAGTAGGCAGCAGTTGTACGTGCCTTTAACATTTTCAATGGACAATATCAGCATTTGACAGAACGACCAATGAATGCGTTCCATCGGAAATCTAAACAGATTTTTCTACATTTCGCCTGAGTGGGGCAGTGGAAGGCCTACAACGAAATTTAAGTTCAAAGTCATTGAGACTGAAGAAGACAAGACGTCAATCTTGCTCGTATTATTATTATTCCTTGTGGGGGGATTTAAAAACTTCATGAAAAAATAAATTCGCCATAAGCTCGCATCTTGTCAACCGTTGTCTTTATTTTATAAACACTGGGTGTTAGATTCAATCGCGCATAACGCATTTGTAAGTCCCAACGGATGTCTTGTATTGAGTTTTCTCTTGTGATGTCTTCACTCAGTAGCTGCCACGAAGCTAAACAGATTTTCCTACGAAGCGAAAGCGGGTTCGCTGAAGAGAACGCAATGTAAACTTATCAAGGTTGCTAAATCGGCATTCAAATGAGAGGTGAAGTGAGTTGTGCGTCATGGAGATGTATGTAAAACTGCCTACCATACATTGTTTAGCGTGAATCACATTATCTATTTAAGTAGCTCTAACGTTACATCCTCACTTTGATAGCCTGGCAAAATTAAATTTGTCCGTCAGCGGTAATTTAGTGTTAACAAAACGTTAGCCTTTTTAGTGCTGGCGTAAATTAGCCTTAATGATTAGACCAGTCAACACCTGGTTTTGTTGTCTAGTTAGACTGGTCTAATATTATAGACAGTGTTACACAGCAGTTTTACTGGATTATCTAATTTATGCCGTGTGACCCTGATTGATCTGGTTAACTTCAGTTCAGTAATCTAGGTAGCTTTAGGCTAACCTGATGGATCACGTTAGCTGACATTAATTAGAAGTATTCCAATAATAACCGTTAGCTGGGCTAACGGTGACGCATTATCTACCGTTAAGGTAGATCGCCTGTGGCTAATAATAAGCAATATATTCGTTGAAATTCATTTATGTGTATCTGTCTTTACTACAGTCAGTGCATTGTCTTGCCACATCCCCCAAAAAATGTCGCTCTGCATTGGAAAGCTGCACATCAACGCCTCTCTGCCATAGAATACTATATAACGGTTGCTTACTACCGGGCACAGTAAAATGGCCGCTCGACCACTTCCGCTTGCTTCGACCTTCCAGCGCAGTTCTCCATCACATCAGCAATCCAGTTATTCTATATAGATCAGTGGTCGAACCATGCTTCCAAACTTACCATACTGTCAAGAATTTTTTTTCAAGTTTTTTTTTTTATGTTGCCGTCATTCTGTCACCTCGCAATCTGTTTCTTTGTAAGTAAAAGATGTATATAGCGTAATTGATTGCATCGCTATCGTATATCGCATGAACTCAAGTCAGTGTCTGGATGGTTTAGATGCTAAACAGCACAGTTCTTATCACCCATTACGCCAACGACCATCAGGGAAAATATCCGGGCCAGCGCACACGGCAGCCTTCACTGCTGCCCTGTTAAACACAACTCGCATGAGCTATGGTTCATAGACGGATCCGGGACTCAAGCCCGGCGATTGTTCGCGAGTAAACACTGCTCCAAGCGCTAAGTGGTTGAACCTGTGTGATACCATACCTGTATCTAATGGGTTGCATCGTGCTGATTTTTAATCATTTATGGGCTAAATACCATTATTTACCACTCATTCACGAATACGTAACCTTTTGAAATTTCGCGCGCGATGCATACATGAGGGGGCAATAGGTTACCGTAGCGGTCTCGCGTACCCTGGGTGGTCACGAAGGGCAGTATAAAGCAAGTTAGGCCAGACTCAGAACGCTTCGGAAGCAGCCAAAATTTCTCGGCGCAGCATGAAAGGGGTAAGAGAAACGGCAGAAATAACTAGGGAAAATATGAATGTTTGTCCATTGGTGAAACTCCTTAAACGTAATTATTTTTCACATAGGTTTTCACTTAAGTAGGCTTAAAGTCGGAAAAAGAATTTTCTTTCCACATTGTAGGACAATGTCACTTAGATATTCTGTATCTGCTGGTTGCAGCACTTCACAGAAGTTCCATCGCACAGTTATACTGAGAGCAACATTCAAACCCAGAGCGTCATATTTTTATGGCCACAGCATTACATCGAACGGAAAATGACTAGATCTTGTACATCATTTTATACACATTTCCCTGTAATTAAGCAGGCTGATTTGGGATTGTTGGAAAGTTTGGGATGTCCACTAGAATTTCATATCGGCCTGAAGTTCTACAGGTTTGAATAGAGCAGCTGCATTTGACGGATCTGTAGGTTTTATGGGGTTAATGCTCCCAGAATTTTCATGTGCAATCTTTTGACCAATCAGATCCTCATCAAGCAAACGTCATTGCGATGGAAAAAGTGGAATAAATTAACGGTACAGAAAGTATACAGAGAGTAAATAAGTTCAATGTAAAACAGATAAAAAATTTACAGGTCTAGAAAGTTGGTTAAAAGAGCAGTACAATGTTATAAACATCGGCAATGTAGCTTATGAATAATAGAATAGAGAAATGGTTGATGGCTGTATGTTGCTTCGGACGAGACCAGATACTGATGCTCAGTGTCCCGCAGGAGGACGGGGCGCTCCCGGAGCCGCAGCCCGTACCCCTCGTCGCGTCACTCTCGATCCCGGAGCCGGCACCGCCGCTCACGGTCGGGCAGCCGCCCCTCCAGCCTGTCCCCGAGCACCCTTACCTTCAAGAGCAGCCTGGCCGCTGAGCTCAGCAAGCAGAAGAAGGCCAAAGCCGCCGAGGCTGCGGCCAGGGCCAAGGGCTCCGGCGATGCGTCCACCCCCACTAAGACCTCGTCCGCCGCCAACGCGTCCGCCGTCGCCCAGCCCAGCCCCGGCACCAAGAAGGCCCGCCCTCCGTCACCTCCCCCCGAAAAGGAGAGGGGCCCCCGGACTCCTCCCACACTGTCCCCGGAGGACGTCCCGCCCAAGCGGCCCGTGGCGGCACCCCCCAGCCCACTAAGGAGACCAGGGTGAAAGAAGAACCCCCGACTCCGGCCCCGCGGGAGAAGAAGAAGTCCTCCGTCCCAGCGCACGGCAGTAAGGAGAAGGAGCGGGTGCTCCTGCCCCCTATGTCCACGCTGGCCGCCCTGCCCCTGCCCCCCACCCTGCTGGACCGGCTGGACACGGTGGAAAGGTGAGCTTCCCCACGCAAGCGAAACGGAGAATGTGTTTCACTGGGTTTCAGAAGGTTGGTGGTTCGAGCCCCATTGCGAGCACAGTTACAAAAGTGCAGCCCTTTGGCCCTCCACCCCACATAACTCTTTGGGTCAGTAGTTGAGCCAGCAATTTGTGGCTCTGGGTGAAAGGGTTGGAAAAATAATTGTACAGTGTTGTTATTTGACTGTAACAGTCAGCAAGGCCTTTAATATGCAAGTCAATATGAACAACCTGATTTAAGAAGCCTGTTAGCATGTGCAGAGCTGTCCTATTGGACAGTTTTGTCAGGTTGTTTGTCAGGGTAACAGACAAGAGCACAGGATGCAGCTGGGGGTGGTCATTCTTTGTAGATTATGGGAGGGGGTTTTGGGAAAATGGTTAGATAAGGGCTGTGTTCCCTTAGCCTTGTTATATGTGAAGAATCGGTTTTGTCTTTTCACTTGTTGGGGAGGTATACTGGAATGGGCTTGTTCGTCTATCTGTGGAGGCAGTTTTGTCCAGAGCTTTTTTCCTAAACCACATGGTGGATTTTTTTCAAACTTGGCATGCATTATTATCTCCATGAGAAACTGCACCTGCAATTCTGAATGTGAGCCAACCTATTTTCATGGAGATTTTGCAGTTCTTCGACTTCGAAAATTGAGTATTGGTGGGTGAATTTTGTCCAGGGCTTTATTCCTAAACCATGTGGTTGATTGTTTTCAAACTTGGCACGCGTTATCACCATGAGAACGAGTGCACCTGCAATTCTGAATGTCGTCCAAAATACTTTCATGGACATTTTGCTATTTTTTGACTTGGAGAATGTAGTATTGGGGGGCGAATTTTGTCCAGAGCTTTATTCATAGACCATAGATTTTTGTTTTCAAACTTGGCAGGCATTATTATCGCGAGTTCCTGTGCACCTGTGATTCTGAAAGTGTTTTTACTTCTTTTCATGGAGATTTGGTCATTTTTTGACTTGGGAAAATTCAGTATCAAGGATATCTTTTGATAGCACAGTATACGCTAGTGGCTACTTCAGTCAAATGGCATGTTGAATGCGGGGGTTATTTCTTAGTTCCATCTGGGCCAGGCACATCTCAAGTTAGCTGCTGATTCTGAAGTTGTGTTGGTGTCAACTTTCACGACCATATGATTGGCCTTGTAGGAAAAATGCATGTATATGCTTGGCATTTATATATGCTTGTACTGCAAATCGTGGTTATTTTGATTACCATAAAGAATTAGATAATTTTAATGTTTATTGAGTGATTGGTCTAATGCAGCAAAGGAAATTGGTCGAGCCTGCTACAGTTATTCATGTGCTAAAACAAAAATGGTAAAATCCAGGTTAAAGGTACCCACCTATTTTACAAGAAGAATCTACATCTTTGGATGGTTGGCTCATACTTCTTTGAATCTGAGTTCATTATTAAAGCTAATGGTGATGCTCATTGCCAGAAGCATTGACTGCTCTTGTTTACTCATCTGCTGGTGTACTCTACCGGTCAAAAGTTTTAGAACACCCCAATTTTTCTAGTTTTTTATTGAAAATTATGCAGTTCCAGTCCAATGAATAGCTTGGAAATGGTACAAAGGTAAGTGGTGAACTGTCAGAAGTTTTAAACAAAAGGTAAAGTTACCCAGGTTTTTTGAACGCTGTCGAGTAGGTGAAAGGATGGTTCCTCAGTGTGTGACATCAACTGTCAAACAGGAGGAGGAAGTGTGATGGTCTGGGGCTGTTTTGCTAGATCCAGGGTCAGTGACTTACAGAGTGAAAGGTACCCTGAACCAAAACTGCTACCACAGCATTCTGCAGCGCCATGCAGTACCCTCTGGTATGCACCTAGTTGGTCAGCGGTTCATTTTACAGCAAGATAATGACCCAAAACATAAGTCCAAGCTCTGCCAGAACTACCTTAGGAAAAAAGAACTAGATGGTAAGCATGAAAACATGGAGTGGCCAGCACAGTCTCCAGACTTAAACCCCATCGAGATGGTTTGGGATGAACTGGACAGAAGAGTGAAAGCAAAGCAACCTACAAGTGCCGCATATTTATGAGAACTTCTGCAACAGAGTTGGGAAGAACTTTCTGAAGAATATCTGATTTCCACTGAGCCATTCCAGCTCAAATGGACCAGGGGGTGACACCACCTTGTCACAGATTTAGTTGATTTTTGCTCCAATAGTTGCTATATGTACATGGACAAAAATCCCAAAATTTTGGCTGCCAACTCCAACTGGTTACAAAATGGCAGCCATTTTAAAAATCGCCTTTTACGCGCGTAGCGACGTGCCCTCCCACTTTTTTCAAACCCTTTTTTCGTAATAAATCAAAGACTATTGCACCTATTGGCACCCAAATTGGCACTATTGTGTAATTTTTCATGCTGATTCTGAATATGCAGTCAAATAAGTGATAGCTCCTATGGTTGGGAAACTATTGGATGAAAACCCGTTTTGGGGGTACTGAACTTTGGCCCCCCTTATCTCAATGCTGCCACCTGATATCAAAATGGAACTTGTTTTATGCTCATCACCATTACTTCAACTCTATAATGTCAAAAAATTAGAGAGGAGTTCTGCTTTGTTTTGATGTAATCCTCCAAAACGTAAAATAGATATTTTGTGAAAACAATATCGCCATGTATACACACATGTACAGAGTAAATAGTAGTATCTATAGGGATATTGCAAAACTATGGCAAAAGGTCAGCAGTTTGTAGCCTAGTAATCTAGCATGGATTTGATCTGCACAATCTGTACCCAGGTACCTTGCTGACTCTGTAAGAGGTCACATAAATAGCACTTGTTTACTGCCTTGAAACAAAAACATAGCATCAGTTGAAGTGGGCTCTCTCATTCATTAAGGCAGTGGTCTTCAGCATCGTTCCTGGGGACCCACTGCGTATGCTGGTTTTTGTTCGAGCCACAATTTTAATTGCAGATTTTTAACAAGCTGTTAATTTGTCTTTAAGTGCATTTAATGATTTTTAAAATGGCTGCCATTTTGTAACCAGTTGGAGTTGGCAGCCAAAATTTTGGGATTTTTGTCCATGTACACATAGCAACTGCTGGTTGAAAAATAAGGACAATCTGAGAGATGGTGGTTACAAATGCCCAGGCTACTGGTCCATTTGAGATGGAATGGCCCCACTGTAGGAAGAATGCCACGAGTGTGTTCAGCTGTTATATCTGCCAAAGATGGCTACTTTGAGTCAAAAGTTTAAAATACATTTTGGTTTATAAATTGATTCCATGATTTCTTTTTTAACTTCAATTGTTTATTTGTTGTATCATGTCTATGCTTTTATTCCAGAGCACAATGACACATTAAACTGCATATTTAAAAAAAAAAAAAAAAAAAAAACTGAAAAATTGGGGTGTTCTAAATGAGTTTGAATGTTGGCTGTTTCACAATCAGGGTATTTAGTACATTTTTATATCTTGGGCCATTTTTTGCAATAATCTTGGGGTAAATGATGAGTCTTATAGGTCATTTTAATAGGAAGCAATGGAGCTGCCATCTACAGACACTGTTTACCTGATGAAAAAATATCACTTGCTTCCTAAATAAGAAAAGTGATTGCTTTTTTTGACATTTTCCATGTTTCATCTCGTAACTGATCATTTTCTTGTATTGTTTGTGATGAAAATGGTCATAATGACATTACCATGTGTTTTTTATATCCATTGTTTTTGTAAGAATACAGAAGGCTGTCTCTTTCCCTGTCTGAAAATTATCATCAGAAAAAATGCTGCTATATTGTATACTAAAAAGGTCCTCCCCAGAAATGCAATTATGTTCCACTATAACTGAGATTCTATTTATTGTCTTAACTTGTCTTCATGTCATACACGAAGTATATCATAATAAAATATTGCAGTTTTTTTGTTAAGGTATACGTGTTGCGATTATACCTCTCCATCAAAAAAATGTCCTCTTCGGAAATTCAGTTGGTGTAACTATTTATCTGTAGTGCATTAACTCAGAATCTAAAAAAATGTAGGTCTAATATTCTGGGGTTATATCCTTAGATATATATGCTGAAAAATGGATGCACTTGACAAGGGATGTCCAGATTTTAATTTTGGGTGTCTGTGAGACAACATGTGGTACTCTGATTGTGAAATGGCATAAGACCTCTAATTGTCTACATTTCAGTTCGAAGTGATGGGACCCAGATCAAATTGTGATGTTAATTTCACAGTCTTGCTAAGTTCCCAGCTCTCTCTATTGTTCTAATGTTGTCTGGAAGCAGCTGGCATAGCTCAATTTTCACCACCTCCTCTCTCTTCCCCGATTGGGCCGCAGTTTGAAGGATTGCCTGCCCTCGCGCTCCGGGAAGAAGAAGTTCGAGCCCAAGTCCCGCCCCCTTCTCAGTGATCTCCCGCTTCCTCCGGAGCTGCTCGGCGGCGACCCCGGCTCCCCCCAGAGCCCGCCCGAAGACAAGAAGCCCTCGACCCGTCGCAGGCCTAAGTAAGGACCGCCTGCTGTGGGGTCTTTGGCTTCCTGCGGTCATGTCCTTAAAACCAGTGCCGCCCAACTCTGTTACTGAAGATCAACGACACCATGTTCAACATTCAACCCCAATACGACCCACCAGGTTGAGCTAATGCGTTGCTCAGCAGGATCTCTGGCTGTTGAATGAGTTGTGCTTTGTTGGGGCTGGTGTGGCAGCCCACACACTGCTAGATCTCCAGGAACAGGGTTGGGCATTCCTGGTGTCACGTAGTTTTCACTGTTTAATAGAACATGGTGTGGGCAATAAGTCTGATTTGGAACTTGGGTTGCTGGTTTGAATTCTAGGCAGGCTACCGTTGCACTTCATTTTACGACGCTCTTAAGCTGAATCACGAGTACCCTGGTGATGCAATGACGCTAGTTACCCTGGAAAGGGCTTCTAGCTCTACAAACTTGCTAATTCTTCATACACATCAATTCTGTTTAACTGCTTCCATGCAATATAATTCACTGCATGAAAGCCTTTGTCTTTTTGACTGCTATGTTTTAATTTCCTCTTTATTTGATGAAAAAACCAGGTCCCATCTTTCTTTAATTTTTCTATTTCAGTACAGTTTTATTGTGGAGTCAATATGCACATTAAAGCAGTTCACCTTCTAGCTCAGATGATTGTCAAATATTGATGGGTTTGGCTTGGTCTTGTTTTGCATTTACTGTAATGTCCCCCCCACACCTGTCTAAAAATTTCACACAATGCTTCCACAGGCTGAATGTAACATAGTACTCCTGTTTGTAGGCTGCTGGTTTATTGACGCTTAAGCATTTTTTCCCCCTCACTTCAGAATATGCGGCCCCAGGTTTGGCGAAATCAAGGAGACTGAAATCGACTGGGGAAAGCGCTGCGTGGACAAGTTTGAGATCATCGGAATCACGGGAGAGGGAACCTATGGGCAGGTTTACAAGGCTAAAGACAAGGACACTGGTGAGAACCTGCACTAGTCTTGCCGATTCATGAGATTAGCCAAAGGTTTCTTACCTCTGCATTCTGCCGAACTATTTGGACAGTGATATCGATGTATTTTATCATCAGGCACATAAGATTTGAAAACATTGAATATGATGTGAGAGACTGCCTGCCTTATTTTTTGTATATTTGCATTAATGCTTTGTAATTTGTTTTGTAATTTCGGGCCTCTTCATCCCCCCGGCGTATAATACATGGTGATATAGCAATTGCTTTGCCCGTCTGTCATCCGTCCCTCTGTCTCTATGTAAGCCTGTTTATCTGTTTGATATTTTCTTCATAAAACTGGGCAAACACAACAACTACGGGCTGGATTAGTGTTTGGGGCTGTGGGGATGTGCCATCTCCTGACCGCAGTGTCAGTATTGTCCAGTGTAAAAAGGCTGAAGCGGTAAGCGGGTTGAGTGCTGTTTTTTGTCGCCCGAATGCTGAAATGTTCCTCTACCTCCCACAGCCGAAATGGTGGCACTGAAGAAGGTGCGTCTGGACAATGAGAAGGAGGGCTTCCCCATCACTGCCATCCGGGAGATTAAAATTCTGCGGCAGCTCAACCACAAGAGCATCATCAACATGAAGGAGATCGTCACCGACAAAGAGGACGCCCTCGACTTCAAGAACGACAAAGGTACCTCCTTTTCTGATCAACCGACCCATTTGTTCACTCCAACTTTCTTGTTGTCACTGACAGTCGATCGATCTTGAAGAGCAAGGCGCGCCCTCTGCATTTGCTGGTGTGTGTTATGTTTGAGATATTTATATGTGGTTCATGTACAATATTCATTTTGCGGTTTCAACCATGGACAATTCAAACTTTCACTGTGTCTGAAATTGGTTAACAAGTTCCTGTCCAGTGGACTAATTCAGGTGTCATCCAACTTGTAGTTAAAGGCTCACACTGTAGTTGGTGTACTAAGTGGCAAACAAGCAAAGCATTTTGGAAAGTGTTGAATGTTCGCTGTCAAATTTTTTTGGGCAGGTGTCGTACAGCTTGCATTTTATTTGTTTTGATTGAACACATACTCCCATTTCTCTACAGGCGCTTTCTACCTGGTCTTTGAGTACATGGACCATGACCTGATGGGCCTGTTGGAGTCGGGCCTGGTCCACTTCAACGAGAGCCACATCAAGTCCTTCATGAGACAGCTCCTGGAGGGCCTGGACTACTGCCACAAGAAGAACTTCTTGCACCGCGACATCAAGTGCTCCAACATCCTGCTCAACAACAAGTGAGGATTGGGGAGGGGAGGACTGGCCAATTACGGTGTAAGGTTACCTCATGTGTTAGGGTGATGTAAACTGAGAATTGTAATCATTCAGCTATAACCCTAAATATTCTCTGTAGTCTGCACGCACGCACACACACACATCCTTTTACCTCTATCCTTGTGAGGACTTTGCATTGACCTCCAGTCATTCTTTGTGTGTCTCTACAACCTTTCCCTAGTCTTAACAACAAGCAATGTATGCCTAACTCAAACCCTTACCCTAACCTTTACATATCCCTAATAATAACCCTACCATAAATGTAACTTTTAAGTCACAATTTGCCTTTGTAATTGTGTGGATGGGAGAAAATGTCCTCACTTCCCAATGTCCCCCCCCCCCGTAGGAAAAAAAATTTTCCTAGTCCTCACTGCGTAGCGAGTACCAGAACTCAAACGCACACTGATAATACTTTCTGTTGTGTAACACAATAAAAGAAGTACTTAATGAAATGGAGATGATGCAGGCTATTGATAATTAAGCTTATTGGTCTAGCCAGGTAACATTGTGCTTTGTGTCTTTGGTTCTGCTCTACTGAAGCGCGGACATAATTCAGGCACATTCTTTGGGCAGAAGAATCTCAATAGGAATAGGTAGACTCCACCAAAGAACATGAGAAATCTATGCTGTGTCCTTAGTGTACTGAGCTCTTGTAATTGTATTCCCTGTTGGGAAGTGTCAAGGGATTTAGTGGATCAGCGGCCGCTCATTATGCCGCCGCTGCATCTGGTGTTGTGGCAGAGATTTTTCCTTAATTGTTTAGAGACGACAGTTTTTCTCAAAGCGATTTCAAATTTGGTATGGACATTGCGTATGATGAGAGGACAACAATCATTTATATAATGAATCTTTATGCTTTCCGTGTTCTTTCTGTTTAGGATTATCATGATTATTTACTGATATTTCTGCCACAAATTAAAGTTCCTGATGTACGGGGGACTACACCTGTGGTTAAGAGTGACCGACTTTTCTAATTCTCTAATACTGGGGTGGAGTCTTTATTATGTTCCCCGCAAACGTTGCGGAGAACATAATGTTTTACCCTCCGTCCGTCCGTCCTTCCGTCCTTCCGAGCAAGTTTGTCCGGGCCATAACTTTTAAACCGTTCAATATTTTTTCACTAAATCTGGTATATCATTAGATCCCATGGTGTAGATGTGCCTTTTGATATTTTGGTTCTTTAGAAATTTTTCTTGTTACCAGTTTCCATGGTAACAAGTTCAACTTAGTGCATATTGAGGGTGGGGACCTTGTCCGGACCACAACTCTTAAACCGTTCAATATTTTTTCACAACATTTGGTATATCATTAGATCCCATGGTGTAGATGTGCCTTTTGATATTTTGGTTGTTTAGAAATTTTTTCTTTTTTGTAGATGTGCCAGTTTCCATGGTAACAAGTTCAACTTAGTGCATATTGAGGGTGGGGACCTTGTCCGACCACAACTCATAAACTATGAGAGATTTCTTTTCTTTTTTTTTTCTTTTGTTGCGGAGAACATAATGTTTTCCCCTCCGTCCGTCCGTCCGTCCTTCCATCCTTCCGAGCAAGTTTGTCCAGGCCATAACTTTTAAACCGTTCAATATTTTTTCACTAAATCTGGTATATCATTAGATCCCATGGTGTAGATGTGCCTTTTGATATTTTGGTTCTTAAGAAATTTTTTTTTTTTTCCAGTTTCCATGGTAACAAGTTCAACTTAGTGCATATTGAGGGTGGGGACCTTGTCCGGACCACAACTCTTAAACCGTTCAATATTTTTTCACAACATTTGGTATATCATTAGATCCCATGGTGTAGATGTGCCTTTTGATATTTTGGTTGTTTAGAGATTTTTCTTTTTTCCAGTTTCCATGGTAACAAGTTCAACTTAGTGCATATTGAGGGTGGGGACCTTGTCCGGACCACAACTCTTAAACTATGACAGATTTCTCCACCAAACTTGGCATATATTTAGATCACATGGTGTAGATGTGCCTTTTAATAGTTTGCTCATTCGGAAATTTTTAATTTTTTAGTTTCCATGGTAACAAGTTGAACTTACTGCATAATGAGGTTGGGAACCTTGTCCAGACCACAACTCATAAACTATGAGAGATTTCTCTACCAAACTTGGTATAGTGTTAGACCACATGGTGTAGATGTGCCTTTTGATATTTTGTTTGTTCAGAAATTTTTTTTTTTTTCCGATTTCCACGGTAACCTTTTCAACTTAGTGCGTATTGAGAGTGTGGACCTTGTCCGAACCAAAACTCCAAAACACTTTTTTCTCAACCAAACTAGGCATATTGTTATATTACATGGTATAGATGTGCCTTTTCATAGTTCTCTCTTCAAAATGTGCAACCAAATATATATAATGGCGGGGAACATCATAGTGCTTCACAAGCACAGATTCTAGTTTTAAATGGCTTTTAGTGGCATTTTACCTTTTCTCTTGTGGAAAATAGTGGCAGGCCTGGTTGGTTTGGCTGCAGCCTGCGCTCTGAAATGTTTCCTGCAGACTTGTGTGGAAATGAACGGGTTTGCCTGACCCTTGTGGCTCTTCCCCTCAGACACTAAGTGCTTCACAGTCTGACCTCTCTGTTGATGGAAACAACTTATAACTTTCCCAGTTCTTTGACATGGTGAATGAACTGACCTGAAGATCAGAGACATTGACACAGCTTGCATTGGAGCGCATGAGTTTTGGCGTTGTCGGCAGGATGGTGTTATCGCTCCAGTCATCCGGCCCATCTATTTCAGCCTCCGTTTCCAATGTGCACGCTGGAAAAATGTAGGGAGCGTCTGAATTGTAACCTAGCTGGAAAGGGGAGCTCTGCCAATCGGAAGGAAGCGCCCTGGGGCGAGAGCATCACTGAGCATACAGCGTGACCTGTCAAGGTAGCCGTCCAGATGGAAAAGGGCATTGATCGCCTCGCGCAGCCATAAATCCAGGTTTTGGGTGGAGTTCTGGGAGCGGACCCGAGGCTCTCCTTTCTCAGCTAGCCCAATAGAAGATGGGGAGGCGGCCAGCAGGATCACGTTCTGGAACGATGATTTACAGTGCCGGCGGGGGGCGTCGTGCTGAAAGCCTCTCGCTGGCAGTTTAAATCCTCTGGCTGCGGTCGCCAACCTCTCCGCTCCTGTTTGACTTCAGCAGCCGTTCCAACCTGCACTCCCGCCGTGCTCGCAGCTGTTTGGACCGAGACCCAGATCTTAGTTGTCTTCTGTGCGTCCATTGCGGTTAAATCTGGAGTTTAGAACATCTTTATTCTCTGAACCGACGGAGAACAGCGTGCGTTTCCTGATCTGTCTCGTTTTTAAAAAATATTTTGACTTTTTGCTGATTTGTGATTCTTTTTACGACCTCTTCCTCTTAATAAACCGGAAAAACACATGTTAGAATTAGTTTACGTTATCACAGTAAGTAAGCTCTGTTCTATGGACATTCTCAGCCTCTGATCCTAGTAAACATAACAAATGGGCTTTGTGTAAACACACTTGTATACCACACGCTTTCATGTCTACCACTATTAAAGCATTGCATTGTTATGGAGTATCAACTCTATCACTCATCTCAAGGGTCAGGTTTTCAGGTACTACAAGTGTCCTCTGACATTAACTGTTGGCTTCTAACACTGCACCCTGGATCATCTTCTACGCTCACCTGCCACCCTTTTAAGGGAAGTTTGGCTTTTCGAAGTGGGGTTGCACGAGGTAATTATCCTGTCTTAGCGCATTACCTGCAGTAGATAGCGGTCGGCAAGTACTCAGTTTGTCGAGGCAGTGTGGTGCCGGCAATGAGATGGAGCGATACAGTGCTGTGGAGGGGGACGGCAGCAAAACGTAAGTTAACCACCTAAATGACAGACCACCTGAAATGGATCAATATCCATTTAAGTGTTTGCTATATTTTGAATATCTTCAGCGCTTTACCTTGTCGTCTGACAGCCTTCTCCTTTGGCAGTAACGTTACAGTTTCTCAAAGCAGATTTGAGATCTGTTTCCCTATATGGTTGACAAAATGTAGTGCTAAATGAAAGACTTCTCTGACAACTAGGTAAAGGACTGAAAATATTAGAAATATTACATACACTTAAAGGAATATATTTAGTTTTGGTAGCCAACAGATGTTTTACTGCGGTCCGCATCCAGAGCAGTGTATTGCTCAGCTTCTACAAACCACGGACTTGCTGGCTGTCATCTACTGCAGGTTTCACACTGACTCGGGATAAGAACATCATACAGGGGCGCCCCGGTGGCTCATCGGTCTAAGCGCGCGTACCATGGAGGCTGTGTCCTTGTCGCGGCGACCTGGGTTCGATTCCGGCTTGGGTCGTTTGCTGCATGTCTTCCCCCATTCTTCTCCCCCACTTTCCTGTCTCTCTACACTGTACAACTGTCAAATAAAGGAAAAATTCCCCAAAAAAATAATCTAAAAAAAAAAAAAAAGAACATCATACAGTCCCACTTCAGCAGCAGGAACAATTCCATTTTATTTTACTCTGGTAATTATCGTTAGCCCGGGGATATTTTCTCAACATGCAGTGCTTCCTGTGTAAAATTTGGAATAGCCATATTATAAGTTACTGTTTGTTAGAGGGCCAGTACAGAAGTATATGGGGTCAGTAAATGCCATACGCCTCGCCCAATATGCCATTTACTGATCCCCATATATGTCCGTATTGGCCCTCTAACAAACTGTGTAACAAATTTATTCCACTGAAGACCTTTTTTTTTCACATGCGTGCCATTTCGGCTGCTCCAGAGACACTGCGGAGATAATCTACTGGCACGCCATGTATGGGCTTGGGGACGTAATATGGGAATATACGGGGTTTCCATGTGACTGCTTTTGACCAATGCCATCCAAGTATTCTTGTCTGAGGTGGGATAATATCTGGTATGCTGCAGATACGCCTGGATAAAGGGAAAAGGATGCTAAATGAGCGTGGTGTAATGGGGAAAGTCCTCCCTGCGGTGTTGGTAGCGTTTTCTTCTTCCACCTGGTAATTTTTCTGTCTGTCCTCCAGGGGGCAGATTAAGCTTGCAGATTTCGGCTTGGCGAGACTCTACAGCTCGGAGGAAAGGTACGTCGTGTGCCTCATTATGTTTGTGTGTTTTTTTTCTCCTGTGTTAGAATTAATGATTGGTGAAATACATGATGTTTCAGGGGCTAAACTGAAAAGTTCAGCCTGTTTTCCCTCTCTCACACGTTGGCTGTGCTCCTGCAGGTTCAGATGTTTTGATTGGCTGGTGGTTCTGATCCATGTTCCAGACTCTCAAAAGTGACAAACTCACACTGTCTAATTGTAATTCTGCACCGTTTTAGCACTGAATTTATGGTTTATGTATGGGAAACCATCATTCAGTAGATAACTTTGGGGAGATACTTCAGGTTGATGGAATCTTTTATAAAGTAAATTATCTTTACATTTCAGTATCATCATGACCCATTAGCACAACTAATCCATCAATTTAATTTATTGGTTTTTATATAGATAACATATCACAAAGAGTTTGAATGCCTTGCAGTCCATATCATATTCTCAGGAGACATGACATGTAATATTGCAGTAATTTGCTTGAGCGCGTAAGTATAACATCATTGTTGGGATACCCTGTCTGTAACTCAAAGGTCGTGAGAGAAGGTTCATATAGATTAATTCCTGACTGATGTGCTGCCTTTGCAGCCTTGTTTGAAGTCCTGACCAGAACAATAAACAGAACAGAACCAGTTCAGTAAATATTCAGTGAAGTGTGGACCATATTTGATTGTAATCTGTGTTGGCCACTTTATTGGAAAGGTCTGCTAAGTTGTTTTATTGTAAAGCAGCGAGTAGAGACTTGTGATAGTAAGATTTTTGTGAGTAGTACATGCCCAGGAAATGTCTGCTGAAATCTGACAGCAGTGTGGGAGTGTATCTGGACAACTGTGGCTGGACTCCAGCGCGTCCTCCTGCAGCCAAAGTTTTTGTGTAAAACCAAACAGGACTCGGTTCACACTGACCTCATAAATAGTCTTTCCCTAAGCCCCCCCTGTCCCAGCGCTCAGAACAACTTATTTGGCCCTGAAAAGTGCATGTTACATGCGCTCTGAAGTGTCTCTGTGGGTCTGTCCATTTATCTGTCTGTCTGTCAGTAGTGATGTAGAGGCTGGGAGAGCCTCGGCTGGCTGTTTCTAAATCCCCCAGATTTATTTCCTCCTGTGAGACGGTTTGTTTTTCTCTGGGCTCTGGCACTAAACTTGTACTCCTGTCTGGTTTGTGGATGTGTTTAGGCCTCTCTAGTCACTCGCTCTCTTCACCTGACTTCTGATTGGTTTTTGTTCCCTCCAGTCGGCCATACACCAATAAGGTGATCACGCTGTGGTACCGCCCACCTGAGCTGCTTCTGGGGGAGGAGCGTTACACACCGGCCATCGACGTCTGGAGCTGCGGGTGAGTTTGCCTCAAAAGTGTTCTCGTAGCGTCAAAATTATCTCTGTTAGTCGATGATCTAACAGCACCACTACGTGGAAGTAAGTTTCTGCGCACATTTTGGCGATAACTTGGCGGATGTGGTCATGTGGGTCCGTTATTTGAATGTGCCCGCCCCGGCTGTGTTACTAGTCACTGGTTTGACTCTCGCTGCTCTTTCTTGCCCACACAGGTGCATTTTGGGGGAGCTGTTCATGAAGAAGCCCATCTTTCAGGCTAACCAGGAGCTCGCCCAGCTGGAGCTCATCAGGTGAGCTTTGAGTCGCTAATCACATGGATAGTAGAAGTGTTCACTCTGGGGCATAAAAATGGGCCCAGCCAAAAATTTTAATTTGAGTTTTTCCACGCTTTTAAATGCAAACCGATTGTCAGGAAATTGGTGAAAATTAAACAAATTGATGAAATAAATTTGTATAAAAGAGCTTTTCTCTTGGGCTCCCTCAAGCATTGAAACCTTGAGGGTGAACTTGCAGACAGGATTTTTTTTTACAGAAAGAGTCATATTATTCCACCCAGTTTTGATGACCTTGAGACAGTAGATCAGCAGTTGAAACACTTCCCAGCTGTTTAATGTGAAAGCAAATATTCTTCATGGGGATTAAATCAGGACTCTGACCAGGCCAGTACCTGAGACCGATGGAATTGTTCTCAGGCCATTTCTCAGCGATACTTGCATTGTGAGAGGAGCATGAAAACTGTAATGCTGTATGTCCTAACATCACATAATCTGTGTTAATCAGAGATAATTTACAGAAGAAGCTTAGTGGCCCTTTTTCCCTCCCAGAGTCAAAGTATCCATCAGTCAACATGTATTTAATTTCTGCCACATTTGCACTGCAGTTTAGATTGTGATCTGCCTCACTGGTTCCCAGTCCTCTCCTTGGGTTCCCCCATCCAGATCTGGGAATTTGAGGTTCTAGCATGCCTGTCACTGTTAACCCTTAGAGCGCTGAAATAGATTTTTTAAAAATATTAATTATCTTTTGCTGTTGTAAACCGATCATGTGGCGACTTGTTTAAAAGAGCTCCCGCAAACAAGTCGCCACATGATAGGTTTTCAACAGCTTTGATTTTGAAATCTTGCATCATTAAGTGATAATAGCGTCATCTAGCGCTCTAAGGCTTAATGACAGCTTAGATACTTGCATCTGGTGTATTTAAGGTGGAACACAGTGCATACATGCATCTTGCTGGATGTAACAGGAGAGGTTTGGGAACCACTGATGGAAGCAGGCAGCTTATGTTCAGTGCTATTAAACCTGCCATCTTAAAAGGTAGCATTGACGGCTATGTGTACTCTGCTGATGCTGTGATCCCCGGTCTCGCCCCTCTACAGCCGTATCTGCGGTAGCCCCTGTCCCGCCGTGTGGCCGGACGTGATCAAGCTGCCCTTCTTCAACACCATGAAACCAAAGAAGCAGTACCGGCGGCGCCTGAGGGAGGAGTTTGCATTGTACGTGATTATTTGGATTTTTCTGCTTCTCTCTGGTGCCCTTGCGAGTGCTTGTTTGTTCTAGAAGGGGCTACTCAGAGCATTATTTACTTAATTGAGTTAATGTTGTCGAAAGATAATTCAGAACAGTTTTAGCAAATGTTTTAACTCCGTGTTTTGGAAGTCCAGATTTCTAGCGATTACTTTCCAGACCTTTTGCCACTGCATTATTTTCTTTATACTGAGAATACTCTTACTATATTTCCTGCTCACCCGTGGTCCACCCAAGTGCTCAGCTGCCCGCGTCCACCAATGATGGCCACTCTTCTAGCAGTTTAGTTTTGCAGTCCTCAATGGTCCTAACAGTCGTCCTCCTGATTTTTCGGCCAACTGTCTGATTGTTAAGATGGAATGTGCCAAGTCTATTCTTGTTGAGTGTTTATTGAAGGCACTGTGGCCATTTTAGCATGTTATCTGGTCAGAGGTTACGTCTCCTTTTCCTTTCTTATGCCAGTGTACCCTGTTATGTCCGACAATGTTCTAATGGACCAAATTAAATATTTTTGTGCTACATGTTTATTGAAGGGGCTCTGAGTGCTTCAACATGCTGTTTTGATGAAGTGTGGTTCATCTACTCTTCCCCCCCATTTCCCCCCTCCAGTGTCCCCCCCACCGCCCTGGACCTGTTCGACCACATGTTGGCCCTGGACCCCAGCAAGCGCTGCACGGCCGAGCAGGCGCTCAACAGCGATTTCCTCAGGGACGTAGACCCCGCCAAGATGCCCACTCCTGAGTGAGTATCCACCAGATGCGTCCGTCTCCTGTCAGAGTGTTTACCTCTGTCTCTCTAGTTCAGCCTTCAGGACTCCTGTATGTTGAAGAACCGACTGTGGTGAAAATGAAATCAGTTTAGGAGCTGATTTCAGTTTCTGTCAGGCTGGTTGGTTGGCCAGATGCTTTTGGGCTATCTAGCGGGAATGCTGCGCTGTCTTATCCTAAAAATGAGGCCCAAAAAGAAAGATGGCTAAAGCAGATCAGGGGTCAATGGATTAATGGATCAGCCTGAAGCTTGTAGCGAAAGATTTCCTGCTGTACCTAGCCCATTTTACCACCAGGAGGCCAGGGCAGATGCAACTTTACTGGAATAGCTACATTATATTATTGCCATTCAGCAGATGCACTTATCTAGTGCGACTTACTTGAAGTCAAGAGTTTGCGTAACATTTTTATCTAAACCTTTAATTTACTAAATTTACGGCAGCGGTGTCCAATCATGTGCCATGGAGGGCTGAGAGCATGCAAGTTTTCTGTCCAACGAATCACTACAGCTGCTGATTTCACTGCTAAGCACACCTTCAAACAGAGGAGGGGGGAAATACTTGGTGTAATCAGCAGGTGTAATGATGGCATGGAATGAAAACCTGCGTACTCCGGGCTCGCCACATGATTGGGCACCGCTGATTTACACAAAGGCAATGTGGGTGAAGCACGTTACCTAAGGGGCTACATCGGCAATGTTCCAAGCCCAGTCACCTCAACTGTTATTGAATGAGGTCCTCAAGTATTTGAACATTTTTGCATTTTCTGCATGGGATCCTTTAAGAGCAGATAGCCAACTTCAATTTGAAAGTGCGCACAGCTCAAACAGTTAAATCATGTGGGAGTTACAGTCGTTCAAAAATTGCGGCATTGTATAAATGCTATGAACCTCCCTGTAGCCGAGTTGAGTCATACTGTTGGACACTAATCATGCACCTCCCCCCAACCCCCACCCCAGCCTCCCTCTATGGCAGGACTGTCACGAGCTCTGGAGCAAGAAGAGGAGGCGACAGAAGCAGTTACCTGAGGAGCTCAGTGCCCCCAAGGCACCCCGAAAAGACCTGGGGTTGGACGACAGTCGCAGCAACACCCCTCAGGGCTGCCCTGCCCCCGGCCCGCCCAAACCCCCCGGAGGGAGCAGCGGCACCGCCTCAGGAGGATCACTGGGTCAGTGAACCAACCAGTCATATCCACTGAGCTGATCTGCTGTTAGGAAACCCTGCTCGCCTGGTCCTAGTTAATGTGGACCAGGGGCTA
Organism: Gymnothorax javanicus; assembly: GCA_029692085.1. Lineage (NCBI taxonomy): Eukaryota > Metazoa > Chordata > Actinopteri > Anguilliformes > Muraenidae > Gymnothorax > Gymnothorax javanicus. Next base: position 39,355,848 of record CM056197.1, read on the forward strand.
GTTTTGCAGACACTTACTCAGCCTTATCTTGGAGTAAACAAAAATGGAATTTTTTTTTTTTTTATACAGTATTAAGTTTAGTCGAGGACTAAGCTTTATCTTAGTCTGTGACATTAGAGCTTGATCTTTCATAATGGGATTGGGTATGTGCACAAGATGGCGCTGACTACATTCTGAAATACGCAGGGTTGCTTTACAATTTCCGGTTTGCTTCTGCTGCTTATGAGTCTACATCAGATGCTGAGAAAGATGAGGGGTATATCATCCCAAAAATGTGATTTTAGCTATAGCTGATATTCCCAAGATTTTGCTTAATTAACCGTTAATGATGTTTGCAAGATTTGTCTCGATTACCCTTTACAGATGTTTGTTCATTGGCGCTCTTAATGAGACACTAGCTGCTCCAGCGAGAGATGGGGTTTCCAACGAACAACATATTTCTAGCCGTTCGCTCTGGTGACTATCATGAACTGGCTTTAAGCGACAAACAACTGGTGTTGCGCGACCCAAATTCCCTTATTAGATTAATATCTGGAGCTAGCTTTTGTTTTTTTTTTTCGTTTTAATCAAGCAGTAGCAAAGTTAAGTAGCTCACAAGGCTTGCTAGAGAGCTAGCAATTAAAGGAGCCGTATGTAAGTTTGTGGCCAAAACTGGTACTGCAACCACATTCAAAATACTGCAGAGCGCAGTATCCCCTCCCCCCTCACCCCCAGACGAGAGGTTGCCAGCTAGGTTGCCGGATCCAGCAAGAACGTCTACTACACGGAGCTACCATGGCTACGTTTCAATATCACCAATGATTTGCTCTCACAGGGTTGTGTTCAGTTCAGAAAAGATCGAGACTAATGACTAACTAACTTTCGCAATGGTCATATTGGTCTACTTGCTCGTCACTCTTCTGTGTGGATAGCCCACTAAAGTCCATACTATAATATGCGTAAAGAATGAATGAGGACTCATTTGACCAATGTGCTGTCTCAATTACATTTCATATTGCCATAATGGCTGTGCTAATGTTGGAACGGTTTCCACAGTGTCTCAGCATAATGCCAGAGAAATGGACTCTAATAATGCATTGCTCATGTCAGCAATGAAGAGCCACGGTTTTTATTTCTCAAACAATTTGTTTCCTAGTCAATTCGATGACCCACCTGCATACGCACTAACGTACCATGAACGAACATGCATAACGTTATTCGACTGTAGAGAATATTTGAAATGTCCGCGCCTACATTTTATAGAAATTAAGTTAGCGAAACTTATCTGAATCTTACCTGTCCAGAAGAAAATTAGCAACTTCGGCGTCGGTCTTCAAAATCTTCTCCGCTTTCAGCTGTCTCCATCTTTCAAAGGCATGTCCTATACAGATCCTTGTTTTGTTTCTGACTTTGTCACAACGTATTTCGGAATCATAACGAGGCCTTTTAGGTTTAGTAACGTCAGACATTTGTGCTCCGAAACGTTGGTAGCTGCAGCTCAGTGGTAACTAGCAACCTGGATGCCGAAATGCTACTGACTTCGCAATTGGGAGATCGGTGGAGGGTGGCGCAACAGGCCAAAACACAAAATGAAAACATCAACATTAGTTGTTGGCTGCAACTTTGCTTTTGTAATGAGAATATTCTGGCTGGACTACTGTTGTCAGTGATATAAGTATTTGAAATGAACATCATTCCTTAATGTCTGGTGATATATCAGGGCCATTTTATGATTAATCTGCATACATTTCTTACATATGGCTCCTTTAAGTTGGCTTGCTATTAGCTGGCGCTTACAACCAGGGCTAGATTTTCTGTTTTGTTTTCATATTGAATCTACTTTTACATTTTCTGATGCAACCAGCTAGCTAGTACTGCTACATCATTTTGGTTTTCTTAGATGTGCTCAGCTAACCATAGCTCCAGAAGTGATGGCCTTGAGAGTGCAACTGATGCCGAGTGGGAAGGGGAACAAAGTATTGGCAATATTAAAATATGTGTAGATCGAATGTTGGATACATGAAATGGTATTTCGAAGTTATGGAATATTTACACATTAATTATCAGATATTTTTTCCATTTGTGTCACTTAACGCCAGTTCATCACACTCATCAGAGAGTGACTGGAAATGTCGAGGGTTTGGAGCACAATGGTTATATGACCAGATTTTGTGGTTTTGAGATTTTTACCTTCTGTCACAGCTTTCTATCAGCTGATCTTTGGAGCACAATAACGATATGTCCATCTGCATTCATTTTTAATCAGAATTCGCATTTTCATTTTGTGATATGTCCAACAAAATCTGCTTAAGTAAACGAATTAAACATTGACATTTTGATGAATAAACAAAGTTTAATACAGAATAGTCTGTCTTCCATTGCAAACGAACTTACCCAATCACCATTGTGTTATGTGACATCATGCTAGCATTGTTGGAGCACTAAGGTGACATGTCCATTCTTGGCAATTTTGACCAAGATTTTGCGGTTACACTCCTATGAAAACCTAGGTGTTCAATATACTTCTGAACCATGCAGCAAAAGAGTGACTGGTAAAAAAAAAAAAAAATGACATAAAATACCTGATTTAATAGAACACTTGGAAACATAAAAATCAATTTCTCAAAACCTCTAAAATGGACATATAACCATTGCGCTCCAAACCTTTGATTTGATGCTAGTTAGAAACCCTCTAAATTCTCGCTAGAGCAGCTAATGTCTCATTAAGAGCGCTGATGAACAAACATCAGTAACAGGTAATTGAGACAAATCTGGCAAACATCATTCAAGATTAATTAAGCCAAATCTCGGAAATATCGGCTATAGCTAAAATCACATTTTTGGGATGATATACCTGTCATCTGCTCAGCATCTGATGTAGACTCATAAGTAGAAGCAAACCAGAAATTGTTAAGCAACCCGGTGTATTTCAGAATGTAGTCAGCGCCATCTTGTGCAACTAGCCAATTCTGTCTTGAATGTACATGTCCGTCTAATAAATTGTACTATTTCTTGCTCAACTGTCTTTGGATTTTGTTCCTAAATTTTAATTTCTAATGCTTGTTTCCTAAATAAGAGAAAAATAGTGCCATAGAGGTGAGTAATTAAGTCATTATAAGATTTGCTGAAGGGATACAGATTTTTAAATTTTCATACAAACTTTGGAAAGCGGATGGATATTTTCCACTTGATGTAAGAACCATTTTCAGTTCTCCTATCAACTTTTCCTTAATTTGCAGTGCAAACCTGCAGAAACCTGCTGTTTCTGTCCAACGTCATTTCATTTCTTGAGGGACCTTAAGCAGGGGATATGTTAACTTTTACCAATTTCTGTCCACTTTCTTCCTTTAAAGTGCTGCTTTCTGAAATCCCTTGTGCTTATCTTTAGACTCAAAGGCTCCCGGCAGCTCCCAGCTGACCCCAGACCAGCTGGCTGTGATGGTGAACCTGCTGCAGTCGAAGACCTCCGTAAGCATGGCGCAGTTCGCCCAGGCCATGAATCTGAAAGTGAACCCGGAGACGCTACAGCAGCTCACCCAGGTGTCTCTGCCCACTGGGGTCCTCCCCGAGCCGGAGCGCCCCCCCGAGCCAGTAGCCCCGCCATCCGAGCCCCCCAGGCCTGCCCCGGGCGGAGGCGGAGCTCCGCGGACCCCGCCTCTGCCCCCTCAGAGCCGGCCAGGAGGGCGAGGTGGCAGCGTCGTCCGCTTCGGTGGCGGTGCAGAGTGCAGTCACCATGCTCCTTGCCCAGCTGCTCAAGGTGCAGCAGGCACAGATGAAGACCCCCACTACCGGAGTGTCCGAGCCAGGGGAGCCCGCTGCCGCCACTGCTCCCCCTCCTCCTCCTCCAGGCGGGACGGGGGGGCCAGAGATGCCCACGGAGGCACCACAGCAACCGCCCGAGCCCAGTACGCCTCCACCTGCATCACCTGGTAAGCGCAGGAGCACATTTAAACTGCACAGTTGTGCACAGTTGACATTAAAATGTCCGTACGCAGCTGCCGGATAGCTCACTCGGTTAAAGCAACACATTGCGAAGCAGGGGTGACTATCACAGCGTGGGTTCGAGCCCCGGTCGTACCAACCGGCAGTGGTCGGCAGCTTTTTCAGAGTAGCGCACAATTGGCCATTGTGCTACAGGGATGCAAATTGGGAAGGGGCTGCTGGGAAGGGAAATATAAAAATGGTTGCTTTGTTCGTTGCTCAAGCGCCTCCTGTTGGCCAGACGGGCGCTCGTCAGGAAGATTCTAAGCTTGTTCATGTCCAGGTATCCTCCACCCTCGTTCTGAACTTGAGAGGATTCAACCAATGAGTGTATAAGAAGCAGTGGCTGACAGACGCGTGCTTCGGAGGAGAGCCGCGAACTGTCTTCAGTCTCCTGAATTGGCAACATGGGGTCGCATACGAGCAAGTGTTGTACATAGTTCCCCAATTGGGCATTCCAGATTCGGGTGGGCTTGGAGATGCCAAATAAAAAAAAAAATTAAAAATAAAAAAATTTAAAAAAAATGTCCTTACGTGAATATTCTAATGCTGATTTAGTGCTTACTACTGGTGGCTAAAACGCAAGACTGTTCTGAGTGTTCAAAAATAAAAATCTACTGAAATGGAGAAAAGACAGGGTGTTATTTGGTCACCCGAAGGACGTACCTATATGGTTTACCCTGGTTTCCTGTCTGCGTCAGCATTAGCGTCACGCTTTCTTGTGTGGACGAGATTTCAGAGACCGCTTGGCACGAGAACTTCATGCTTTCAGCATGTGTTTATACTAGGGATGGGCAGATCTCGCTAATTTGGGAAACATGTGAACGGTGGAAAATTAAACATTTAAAGGACCAGTGTGTAAAATGGGGGGGGAAACGGTGACATCCAGCGTTCAGATTCTAGACTGCAGCACTCACTCGCTCAAGCTCATCCCTCCCATCGGCAAAAAGACGGTGGCCTCCGAGGCCCAAAACACTTTTGCGGAAACGGCGTCTTCCACGACTGGGATTTATACACGCGAAACGCGTTCTCTAGCTGGCTGGATTGTCCTGTCGGGCTGCCGTACCAACATGGCGGTGCAAGATGGTGACGTCTCTAAAGCAAGGCCCTTGCTATATGTATAGATAAACGCACAATTATAAGCAGGGGTGCACATAACTTTTTTGGTGTGGTTCTCAAGGGAGCACCTGGAGATGCTCCCTGGTGCTCACTCTTTACGCAGCGCCCATCCTATAAGGTGTCATCATCGCAGCCGTCCTTTCCTGCAGAGCACTCAATACGCATGCGTTTTCGATGCAAATCAGCCCACAAACGAGGAAGTTGAGCAAAACAAAAAAAATTAAAATATTTCTTAATGTATATTTACTTTTACTTAGAAAACAGTAAATCTTTCTTATGTTCAATTTCATCAAGCAAGAGGAGGATTTCTTCCTTTGTGAATGCTAACTTTCGTGGCCTTTTCCCCTACATGACCGATTGTCAGACACCGTGTTGCCACATGCCAATTTATTGGAGCAATCAGGCTCTACATTGTTTAACTGAACAATGAACTGAGCAGACAAAGGTTAAATGAGTTTTACGTCATTATTAAACCTTTTCTTAATAATTTCTATTCTTGTGATCTTTCGTTGTAATATTTCTGTAAGCTAATTTAATTAAAAAGACACTGAATCAATTTAGTCATATACTAATGATGATGACAATGTGTTTTTAAAATATTGTATTTCAGTGTTGATTGGTTAAAAACGAGGGACGCTCAATCTCATAGCATCGATTTATTAACAACTAATGCTTTAGCGAGGACTCAAGAAACTCTCAAGAAAATTCCTCTTTAGGCCCGTCTAACGACTGTGTTTGGGAAACCCACGTAAGGAGAATGTGACGAACATGAGAGAATGTTCGTTGCTTAAGAATCTCTGTGCCACGCTTCGTTAATCCTGAGATCCAACATTATCGGAAACCCACTGCAGAGCTTTAAACAAGCATGGTTGCCAGTCAAAACAGCCTCTGATGGCTCTCAAGTCAAGAACACACAACTTTAAAACAAACAGCTTTTGGTCTCACGGACGCAATCCAAGGAACAGTGGATTGTTAATGGATAAGAATAGTTTTTTTTTTCAGTATGGGAAATGTAATACGTAAAATGTAGATATTTCTTATAGAAATTTTCCAATAAGGCACCGGAGTTTAAGGTAGGATTACGAAGCTTCTGAAAGGGATTTGCATGCATCGGTGCTCGTTGAAATGGGGCAACGATAAAATCTAAGCAAAAAATTAAGTACTTCGCTTGTACCATTGCGGAGATTTTCAGAATTTAATATGTGGTGTGCTTTGATGTCTTCTATGACATTGTCGATCGTAGAAGGTATTTTCAAAGCGTTATCTAGCTAGCTCCTGCGATTTTTGTCGCATTAAATTGCCCATGAACATAATGGAGGTTTCTGGATTTGGGCCAAGTTATGGTCCAGTTGCCTCTGGAACCGGTCGGTCAAAAAGTTTCTGATCGATAAAATTTCACAGAATCTAAATAGAAATATTAAAGATCACGCCTATTTAGTTTTTAACAGTGTCTGACCAGTATTTTGTGTAAATTATAAGCCTACACCTTGAAAACGACGACAGATATGCTTACAACCGTTCATGAAACGGATAATGTGCGAGATCTTAAAACTTAAAAGATGAGGATATAAAGGCAGTTCCCGGCTACTCCATATTCAAATAGTACTTAGGAATACCGCAACAAAAGCCGACAAGAAGCGAGTTTTCTGGGCAAGTCAAAGTTCAGGCAGCTCTGCACGAAAACCGCATTCGGGCAGAAAATAACCGATGCGGACCATGCCGATTTTCCCCTGCTTTGATGGATTTGACGTTTTGCTAATTTGGGTGAAAGCTGAGTAAACTTTAAAAGCTAATAATTAATGAACACACTTGTCATAATGTCTTCTGTCTTACCAGAGATGTATGGAGAAAAATCCTATTTCAGTAGCCGAAGTAAACCAGTCAAAAATGCCAAATATGCTGGTACGCAATTGAGCTTCCCTTCAAGTTTTCTGCCGCGCAATTTCTATTTTTCTGTGCATGCGCACCAGCGCACCAATTATGTGCACCCCTATAAGGCTATGAAAACCAAACGAATTTTATTTTATAGCAATTATACACTTATATAAACATATTAAAGGGTAGAATATTCAGATTTTGCCAATAAACCATGCCAAATATTACACACTGGTCCTTTAAATGAATGAGTGGGGGGGTGCCAGATTTGCTGTGAAGATGGGTGCCATTGAGAACTTTATGCTTAAGCTTTGAGCTGACACTGTATTAATCTGAAATATTGACACTAACAACTGCCAACTGCTTCTCTGAACACGTTTTAGGAGGATTTATTTTGTATATTTCTCATATGTAGTCCACATACTGCACCTCTCCCAAAGACCACAAATTCTCACATCAGATTATTTATAGGCTAACCCACGATTCGATAAAAGTAGTCTACAGGGTAGCATTATCCACTTTTTTTTTGGGGGGGGGAATTGCTTAATCATATTTGTGCATAAATGTTAGGTTGCAGGGGGCAGTAATGATACACAGCTTCTTGGCTCCCAAGAAAATGTGGTAACAAATAATAATAATAAACTTTGATCGATCAATTAAGAAAGAATATACAAAAGAACAATACAATGACCTGTCAAGGCCACAACAACGCTAAGGTTACATTTCATACCTTCCTACTACAGGAGGTATATCTACGTATAAATGCAGCGGGGACAATAAGTATTGAACGCATCAATATTTTTCTCAGTAAATATATTTCTAATGGCCCTATTGACGTGAGATTTTCACCAGATATCTGTAACAACCCAAGTAATCCACACATACAAAGAAATCAAAACAAATAAGTCCATACTGAGGGATATAAGTCATAGTAAGAATATTTAGGCTCTGCCTGGGTACGGGTGCATTTTGACTGCGTATTCCATTTTTTAAGTCAGGGGAAATAAAAATCACTTCCTTTGATTTATCATCCAAGTATGATTTTGGACTGATAATGATGTGACAAGTTTCAATAATAAGGTGGTGTGAAATAGCTAATCGTGTTGCGTAAAAGAGGCCTCCAAAAAAAAGGCCTAGTCCCTCAAGAGCTAAGATGAGTTGAGGCTTGCCAATTTGCCAAAAGATGCGCAAGGTTGTAATCCATCGCTTTGAGAACAATGTTGCCCAAGTTGAATCTTGGTGCGTAAATCAGTCGATAAAATACTTCTGAACACTGATTATCTCTGATTAACTTTCATGTGACTCTCATGGATATCATGACATGCGCTCAAAAATACCTCGGTAAAACTTTGCTGGTCAACACAATTTACCACAGCATCCAAAGATGCGAGTGAGAAACGGAACTTTACGAAGCTGAAGTCACCATCTCTGGGCGCGGTGTCATCTGAGTTTGACAATGTCAGTGTTGAAGTGTGTTTTGTGATCTGGCGAGTCAATGTGGTCTTCGGAAAACATGGCGCCGGACAGCCCATGTTGTGTCTGGTCTGAAAGCCTGCATCTGTAGTGGTATGAGGGTGTGTCAGTACAAATGGCGTGGATGACTTGCTGTCTTGTGAGGGCACCAATAATGCAGAGAGTTATGCTCAAATTTCGGAGCAAAATTTGCTGCCATCTAAATGTTGTCTGTTCCAGAGACGTCCTTGTATTTTCTTGCAGGACGACTCCAAACCGCATTGTGCTCAGATGGCAAATATATGACTGCATGAGCAAAATGTAAACGCTAGATTGGCCTGCCTGCTGTCCTGATCTGACTGAGGGTGTATATTGTATCATGAAGTAAAATATACGCTACGAAGGGCACAGAGAATAGTGCAGCTAAAGACAAGCATGATTGAGGAAGAGGGAAAATCTCACTTGCTAGACTTGTCTTTAGAGGCCAAACACTGAATAGGTGTGATTTAAAGACATGGCGATGTTACGCAGTGGTAAAACGGTCAATTGTGCCCACTTTTATTGCCACCACATTATTCATTTTCAGTTTGCGACTAAGATGCTGGAACGTCAAATAATATATATTATTTGACGTTCCAGCACCTTAGTCGCAAACTGAGTTTTTCTCAGTTTTTCTCAGTATTGAAGTTAATATGCAGCGCAAGAATGGTGATTTTCGTGTACAGGACTGTAGCTCTGACCCCCCTGTGCTTGTTTGTTTTCTCTGTAGTCTCGGAGGACAGCGAAGGGTCTGCCTCGCTCCATATGCCCATTCTGCCTCCAGATCAGAGGCCCCCCGAGCCCCCAGAACCGCCGCCCCTCAGCGAGGACCTGGACTACCGGCTCGCACCCGAGCCCGGCGGCATGCCGGGCGTCCTGCAGATGCACAACAGCGGCGGCGGGGACGGACCGGTAGCCCCAGAGCCCGAATACCGGCCCCCTCCCCCTCCACTCCCGCAACTGGAAGCTCCGCCTCCACCCAGCTACGCGCCATTGCCGCCTCCCCCCTTCCCGCCGTCGGGTTACGCGGGGGATGGCTTCGGGGCTAGCTATCTGGGCGGGCTCCCTCCCCACTCCCTGAGGGACATGTTCGTCGCCGCGCCGGCCCCTTCCTCATCGTCATCCTCCTCCTCTTCACCCGCCATGCCTCCACGGCCGCCGGCCTATCAGGACCCTTTCCTCTTCAGCGGCGATAAAGACCACCGCTTCGAGTACAATCACAGCCCCCTACACGAGGCCATCCCGCACCCCGGCGGTCTCCATGGCTACGGCGGCATGAGCCGACAGGACGCTCCGCCCCCTCCCCAGGCCCTGCCCCCTGTCCCGCCCCAGCTCCATCCCCCAAGCCAGGCCTGGGGTTCCCCCTCCCAGGCGGGGGCTCCGCCCTACCCCCCCGGCTTCCTGCCCCACATGAACACAGCTGCACTCAGGGGGCGGGGTCTGCCCTACTGAACCGGACGGGGGGGGGGGGGGGCTCGGCAGGGGTCGCCCCAGTAATGGAGCTGACGGACGGAAGCAAATGGCCACCAGCGACGACGCCCTCTCTGGCCCTGATTGTGGGAGGAGGGGAGACTCACTGACATTACATTTGTAGTAATTAAAGAATTCATTTCAGTGAAAATAATTTTCCCTGTATCCGGGAAAGGTAAAGAAAATGCAGCGGATGGAGGGAATTTGGGGGGGCTTTCTCGCTCTTACCATTTCGTATTGTTTTTAAATCTATTCTACTGCTGTCTTTTAAATTAAAACTTTACCTTTTTTGAGTGCACATTTACTAAAGTAGGTAATCGGTTTTTACCAGTATTTTAGCAGTTCTATCATTTGTAATTGCTTTAAGGCAGACTAGCGCTAAAGGTTTTCCACTGCTGAATAGGCAGCCAGAAGCCGTTTAGATAAGCAATTCAGTGGCCTGCCTGTGCAAAGAATTTAATATAGATTTGGACCAACTACATCTAACGTGGATCCAGACGAGGTCTAACCGAAGGCACTGGACATTCGGTCTTCTCTGTGGAGAATTGTATTTTTTTTTCTTCTTAAATACTGATCAAGACGACAGTCTGCCCTGTACCTTTTTTTTTCCCTTTTTTTTTTTTTTTTTTTTTGGAAAGTTGACACTATAGCTGTAGGCTTTCCTTGTTTGGCTGTAGTAAAATCAAAGCCATAACAAAATGAAAAAAAAAATGAATTGACAAATTAAAGCCCCAGTTTAAAAAGGCAAAGGTGTCTTTTCATACTATGATTCCCTCATAAAAAGTTTATTAAAGAAATGAAACTGATGAACTGTTTTTGTCTCATTTTATTGACATGATGGACCATCACTGGTCTTACTATGTAGTATTAATGATGCTAACAAGAAAATCACCACACACAAAGCACAAAAGGGCAGCACTCGATCCATATTAAAACTGTAGAACCTGTGGCTTTTGAGAACCATATTGTAGGGAAAGCCAACTCGACTAAATTCTGGCTTAATGATCTAGCATTTCACCACTGCAGTCGACTTCATGGTTACAGGACTGCTAAAACTGCGATTTCCCCCCCTTATCAATGTCGAGTCATCTATATTACCAAACACGGTTTGAAAACCCAGCCAAGACAAAGTCATTTCCATTTCACTGCAGCAACTCTAACTTGGGCAAAGTTGTAGATTGTATGTAATGCGCAAGATTACTTATGTTCTGCCTTTTAAGAAAAATCTGACGATAGAGGTTGGAATCTCAATGTTCACGTGTGCTAAGTGGTCAAGGTGATCATCAATGAAATATAAAATATCCAAAACATGAGAAATTGGGAGTCTAAAAGAACCTTCTAGATATATTGGTAGAAATAAAAATGTTTTTCTTTGGCAGGGAGGGGGAAAGATGGGAAATTCACCACTTAGCCGAAGCTTCGTCCAATCTGTATCGTAGTGCTGGTCTTGACTTATAGACACAAACTGGGGTGATTGGTCATTTTCATTGACTCATTAAAACATTTTATAGGAAGAATACAGACTAGCGCTATCAAGTAGCTTTGTTGTCAATGTCAGCTACTTTCTCAGTATGCTGTTCATTTAGCACTTTAAGGGTTAAATTGTGAACCTTTTGAAACAACCAAGTATGGGTTTTATCTTCCACTACATTTGCATGTTGAAGAGAATCCTAAACATGACAATTTATCAACATCTTTCAGACCAGTCACGTGTTCCGACAACGTCACTTGGAAAAGTCGAAGCTGTGAGAAAAGGTCGGAATTTCCTATCAGAGTTCCCACTTATGGAGCTTTCTCTCGCACTTTCCCCACGGGAAGTCGGAAAACCCCTTTCAGAGTTTCCCGCTTAAAAGCAAGTGCACCGTACGACTCTAGCCTCCGTAGCAGACGTCTTATTTGGTTCGCTTCCCTTACACGCCAGTGTCTGCGTTCAATCAGAAAAACTGAAATTGCTGAAGCTATTGGCACATGCTGTTGTGGGAGGTACGCAAAACACATAAGATGCCTGTAACGGAGGCCAACCAATACTAACAAGCCGAAAATGTTCATAAGGTGGTATTTCTCTACGTTTCTTCTATGTTGTGTTTGGGAGAACATCAAGTTTTTCAACTGCAAAGCCGCACTTCGGTAGGTAGGCCGAAAGCTAGTATGGTAAAGTCGCTTGATTTCTTTAATGTTCTCATCCAGATAGATACACTTTATTGAACCCCGTGGGGCAATTTGTCCTCTGCATTTGACCCATCCTATAGTTAGGAGCAGTGGGCAGCCACAGAGCAGCGCCTGGGGACCAACTGCAGTTCTAAAGCCAGTTGCTTGGTCAGGGGTACTGGTTGGGGAGTTCCCATAATGCATGTTTTTGTGGGTGGAGGAAACCGGAGTACCCGGAGGAAACTCACGTGAACACGGGGAGAGCATGCACAGAAAGGCCCCAGGCCGGATTCGAACCCACAACCTTCTTGCTGTGAGCTGTGAGGCAGTGGTGCTAACCACTGTGCCACCATGCCGCCAATAATTTATGGTAGCGTCCAGTATGGCATGCGTCAAATCGGTGCCATGGAGGGCCAAGAGGCTGCACGTTTTCATTCCATCCAAAAACTCCACCAGGTGATTTCATTGATTATTTCAACTTCAAGCAGAGAGAAGGGACTAATCAGTGAAATCACCTGGTGGAGTTTTTGGATGGAATGAAAATCTGCAGCCTCTTGACCCTCCATGGCACCGATTTGACACCCTTGCGTACGGCACACAAACGCTTCGCTTGTGGAATATACAGCAATATTTACAAAAAAGAACATGACTTATAATCAACGGAAAATTGAGTTGGCTCTTTCCATATAAGCTTTCTTTCTTCGATCCAATTCTAATTTTACATACAAATGTCAGTAACAAATTTGGACTTTCTGTATGTGCAATTTTTAATATTTGATATGGGAAACCAAAAGGACTATCATATAACAAGCATTCTGATTGGCCTATTTCACACAGAGCCCAAAACCTGGCTTGAGTGCGCCGACGACGGTGTGTGAGGGAAGCGATCCACATAATAGAGGCCAACACTCCAAACGTCCTCCCACCGCAAACAGTTTGTTCAGAAAATGGTGCCATCTTAAAGCAAAGTACGGAATTAGTACTACTTTTTGCACTCAAATATGAATACCAGCAGATGGCAATACAGGCAGTGCTATGGGTCAGTCAAATTTGGGAAAATTCCATTATTACTTGGAACTCATAATCGTGAACACGAATCATCAGCTGTGTTTGCTTGCAACCATTATCCCTTTGTTTCACTTTTTTATATGACAATCCCATTAATAACCATTAGGTGTGCCTGCCAAAAATTAAGGTGAGCCATCTGGGGGATAGAGGGTCTTAACCGACATAAAAGACATCCTTTCTTCCACCCCAAGATCCCCCCCCCAAATATTCAAAAAAAAAAAAAACTTTCACAGGCTAAAATAAGTGGAGGAGAGTAGAATACATTTTTCAAGTACTGAGATACTGCTAATTTATACAGAGATCAGGTGCTGGTCCATAGCTGGGTGGGTGCCTGGGCCGATTAAAAACGTTACCTAGCATGCTCAGGGTGTATATAAAAATGCTGGACAGGATTAGTAGCCCATTTGTTGGCCAGCACAAGCTATCTTGTCGTCTTTGAAAGAGGAATGGCAGATTGGGTGGTTTGCAGCTACTGAATCTGCAGGTGTTCCCTTTGTACTGAGCCAGTTCTAGCTTACACACTTCAGAGACAGCTAACAGGACACACTCAGCGAGTATAATACTGGCGCCTTAGTTTTAATAACAGTAACTGAATGCTAAGACGGCAACACTCAATCTAGATCGCAAGCAGGAAGAGCCATAGAGACATTCCTTTTACTCCTTAGGGAGGAAATCCAATAGTTCCCCTTTAAATTTGCTAATTAACTGCATTTTTCCTACCAGAATCATGAAGACATCTGTTAAATGTCTTAACTGAAATATTTTAACTAGCTGTAACCTTCATAAATTGAAATGAATACAAGTAAAATACCAGAATTAAATATTTGGGGAAAATAAGAACGGATAAGTGAAAAATTCCACCCCCCCCCTGAAAAAAATCTGAGTATATGCAATTAAACTAATTGTTACCGCTTTACCTCTGGATCCACTGCGGTTAGGCCGTTGCTATGCACATGCGAATGCCTCCCAATTCTCGCCGAGTTACCAAACATTACTGCTAAGCTTCACCCAAACTCTTTCACCTGTCCAACAGCCAAAATGTCAAGGCCTACATTTGTTTCTCACCAGCAGCCGCGCTCTGCAGTATGAACATGCTCATTTCTCCAATGTACTCCTCAGAACTTCACACTAGGGAAAAAGCGGAAGGCAGGGAACAGGTGATGGCTTATGCACAAAAGGGATAAACCCATGTCCACTGCCTTGCATACCAGTAATTTCAACAGGTTTATACCCTCAGTAGGCAACCTAGAACCCCGTCAGGCTCCAAAAGAATCCTGACATCACCCGTAAACCCTTTATTTTCACTGTAAACCCAAGGCGTTGCAGTGCTGTAAAAGTTTGCTTTTGAAGGCAAGCCTCCAGCAAGTGTCACAACTGGACATTCTCTAACGGAAGAAAAAAAATCAACACATTCCCAATAAAACATGGGCAACTGTCAACAGTTACTATGGTAAGAAACGTACATTCAAAAACAGCAAAAGGCAAATAATAGAAGTCTATATACACTAGGATATTGTTGCTTGGACGAAACGAGCATTGGCTAATGTAATGCCATGAACTGGATATACCCGTAGCCTATAAACTTATGGAAATGATAAACTGTTTAAAAATGCAACTGGGTTATTCCATACCAAGTCACTAAGTCTACCAGTTGGTATCTTGGATTTTGCTAAAAGTTTGCTCTGAGAAGGAATAATGTCTTCAGAATTAATATATCTATTTTAGTAGCATTATTTAGTTGGGGGGGGGGTACTCCCTGGCTGAAGGGGGTGGGTTGGGGGGTGTCATTTTATTGAGAATTGGTAAGATTTTTGGAGCATTATTTTAAGCTACAAAAAACAAAGTTTCAATGGGTCTAAGCTAATGTAATTTACTGTGTGAGCAGACACCAACATAAGGCTCATAAGACACTTGTGACTTTGAAGTTTCCTGTAAAAATTTTTGTGCATCAAATGCAAATCAAAATCATCAGGAAAATAAGGGGATGCGATCAAGCGTGTCAATCAAAAAGCAAGAAAATAACTCTTTTTTCATATGTACATCACCAGTGGTAACTCTCCAAACATGCCAAGTTTCATTATGATGCACGAACTGCCTTGCGAGGTATGACCTGCCACATTTGGGTCAAAAACAAAATTTTATATTATGGATCCAATTTTTATCATCTTTTTTTTTTTCGGATTTTTTCAATTTTTGTCAATATTTATGCAGTCAATCTATATTTATGCAGGCATGATATTTGATGTATGAACAGAAAATTTTGCTGGCAATTAGCACAGAAAATTGCTGAGGTCTATCCCTCTGTATTCAGAGATGATCGACCATTAAAAATAAAAAATAAATAAATAAAAAAAATTGAGGCGTGAAATTGCTAAATTTTGAGCCCCAGTGCACAAAAATGATTCCAGCCAACCTCAAAGTGACAACTGTCTCATGAAAAGAACACAAGTGCCTGGCTGCTCACACAGAAAATTTTATTAGCCTGGGCCAATTGGAACTTTGTTTTCTGTTGCTTCAAAAATCTAACAAATTCTACATAAAATGACACCCCCCCCCTTCAGCCAGGGGGGTCACAAACCCCCCAAATAAATAATGCAACTAAAATTGATAGATATTTCCTGAAGACATTATTCCCACTCCGTGCACTTACAGCAAAATCCATAATGTCAATTGGGAAAGTGTCTGAAATTAGGGTGATTTCACATGGAATGACCTAAATGTATTTCAAAGACTATATGAAGCATCCAGTATCAGGTTTTTGGCCCAAACAAACCTCAGTCAATAAAGTAAACACCTTCCGCGATAACACTCCGTTTTAAGATGAATTTAAGATGACTCTTTCAGAAATGCTGAGACACTCTGGAAGCAGTTAGAGCCAGCTTGTTTGTTCACGAGCATTCTTTGGCAGTTTAAGAACTTAGTCACTGCTTACTCGTCTTGCGGCATCAACGATCACTTTTATTTGGTCTGGCTGATAAGCGTGAAGACAGGGCTAAATCTGTGAAGTAGCCTACTGGCAATGAACACAGTCCACTTATTAAAGGTCTTGACAATAGTTGAATAATGATCAGCAGAGTAACATTTCATTGAATCTCCCTCAGAGTAGTTTCTCGATGCCTCAATCAATGCAATTAAAAAGCCTGTTTGTATTCTATAGGAATCATGGTTTGATTAAAGTATCAATCAGCTGTTTGAAACTGACACTTACAGTGCTTAACAAATTTATTAGACCACCTGTCATAAAAATGAGAAAACACATATTTTAGAAATTTGTCAAAAACTTGTTTAAAACTAAAAATCATATTGTTATTTCTACGGCAAATAAACTGAAACAACTAAATAGTCCTTATTCACACATAAAAACCAAAAAAAAAACATTTTAATATTTTGTATGGCCTCCTTTGGCCTTGATAACAGCTTGCATTCTTGCATTCAACCACAAAAACAATTTTTTTAATGTTCTGGAATGCAAGAAAATAACTTATTTGACATCTTAATCAAAAAATGTGCGTAACTATTTTTTCTGCTTTTTTGTAAAATGGTAAATTCGAAAATTCACGGATGACAATTATATTTTAGCATTAAAAATATCATTTCAATTAAAGAGCTTGCGCATACTAGCGGATTAACCATTACAGAAACACAAAAATTATTTTGATAATTACCAATACTGTTAATTTAGGGCAGCTGTGGCATAAACCTTACACTGGGTGGTGGTCTAATAAATTTAAGCACTGTAATTCTGGGGGGAATGATTCATTGCTGAGGTAAGCGAGAGAATGCAACACTGACTTTAGAAGTGAGAGAAATTTGAAGATTCAAATTCAACCTCATAACTCTGAGTTTGATTTGGTCAAATGAATACAGTAAATGTGTGCCTTAGTGTTGTGTTTTTGTGTGTCCTTTACACATCTTCCAAGATCTACTCAACCACTCAGTGAACCACCACGATGGAAACATAGCCAACAGATCTGAAGCTTCACAAAGACAAGATGAGAACTGGGAGTAAAGGGTGGGGATTCTTTCCTGTATGAAATGAATACCAAGGTTCTGCATAACAAGAGCTAAAGGGTGTGTCCCACTGAAATGAATAGTGCATGCTAAATAGTCTAAAGTAAAAGTTAACTGCAGCAGTTAACACATTGATGCAACTGTCAACAGACCAAAGCGTGAAGCACATACGATACACAGAGGCACAGAGTGCACCTTAAAGTAAGAGGGAAACTCTCCTTAGCATGCCAGTTTAAATTTTTTTTTTTTTTACTAGCAAGACACAATGGTTTGAAGGATCACAAATACAGCAAGAAACAAACAACAGAACCCCGCATGAAGAAAAATCATTAAAATTATAAATAAGGATGAGCCAGAAGACCCAAACAAGAGTTTAGCGCTAAAAATTAGACCATGGCAATCCTTCAAATCCCCACGTCTTTAAAACAGAACTTACTACGACATGTGGATATGAAACACGAAATACAGGCTAATACCATTCAAAATGGTGTAATGTTACATCTCATAATAATGTGGCTTCTTTAAGTAAAGAATTTCCTTTGACATACAAAAAAATTGTCTAAGAAATGCAGTTCCAATTGATAAAAGAGCATATAGAAAATCCTGAGGTTGGTTGGTACAATTGAAACAGTGACTACAAAAACTGTACCGCAGGTTTTTTTTTTTTTTCTTTTTTCTTAAAGACAGAATAATTAACTTAGACTCATAACGGCCGGCAAAGTCTGTTGACGAAAACTGCCACTGTTAACAGTCTTCTTGACACAGAACTGTGCACCATCTCATATGTTCCATCTATTTACAGTTCATGGAAGGCTGTACAACTTATTTCTTAGTAAATGTTTTTCCTTGACAAAAAATGCTTATGAAAATAAATTGATTTGTTCATCGCCCTCAAATTCCCAAGGCAAAGGAGGACTATGATGACAACATTAACTACAGCCCACTTGTGGAATTGGTGCCATTAGTGCAAGAGCACCAGCGCACTATAAAATGGTTTAACCAGAATCCGGAAAGTCTTCTCTTAGCCAGAATCCAAGATGAATAATAAAAACAAAATGGGCTACCACCACTCGGTCTCTAACATGCACAGTCAATGGACATGTTTCCACCAGCCAGCGATAGGCCTCAACCTCATTTGAGTTCCTTAAAAAGATCATTTTTGTCTGCATGCAGACAGTGAAGCACAGAAAATGAAGAACATTCAGACAAGCCGGTTGCAGTGTGTCTGATTGCTGGTGATTCTAGACTGCTTCTGGTCAGCTTTGCCAAAACAAAACTAACCGACACCATTTCTTGTACCGAACTCACTCTGGCAAACCAAGAAATGCCCAGAGACATGACGGGATGCCCATGTTTCTATATACAGGTTTGAGTTTATAGCTACTCCTCTAGTTGAAATATCGCCCTTTCCTGCTTGTGTTAGTCATGCGCTCTGCACTGCACTTTTGCTGTGTGTCTGAGATGGGCACAGGTTGAAGACTAGCCCAGGGGTCCTGAAGCATTGATGGGCTGTAATACTTTTCCACATCATTTGTCACCCTCTCCCTGCCATGCGTCGACCCAAACGGGCTGGATGTCCGTGGTGAACCCTTCGGGAGAAAATAATTACGTGGAGATGTTAATCAAAACAGTCTGCCAAATCCCCAGTCTGTCTGAAATCTAAGACAAGGCAAATAACACAATGAGTCGGATTAACAAACTGATCAAAACAATTTACTTAATTTTACCAAACGAGGAGTCTGATACTTATTTACAATCTAACAAGAAGAATATTAACTGGTTAAAATCCAAGTGCAAAGGGGAAAATTTATGCTAGCCACGTGTTCAATAACAGTACCGTCACCTAATTAGCTTATTATCCCCTAACTATATTGAACGGCAGCAGGAACCGAGAATACATTTACTCCAAGATCATCCCCATATTCGTTGTGTTGGTGCTCATATAATAACAAGAATATTTCAAGCTCCATAAATTACGAACAGCATGTGTACTAGCTGACTAGCAAACAAACACTGCGTTACCTAGCTAGCTAGGTTGCCAGCCAATACCGCGCCAAGTAAACCATCTGAACCGCTTTGTTAGCAAACATTAGCGTTTAGTCCCGATATTACTGCGTCAAAACAGGCATCAACGGCCTCGTCATTTACCTGATAGTTCATATGTTGTCCAGGACTCTGTGAACAGAACGGAGATTTCTTATACGGCGGAGTCTGCCTAGGACTAGAGTTCGGTCTCCGTGGCGTGTGACCGGGAGACGGACTGTGGTAAAAACGCCCTTTTCCGCCGCTTCCGTTACCACCATTATTAGCATTTCCATCATTACCACAGAAATCTCTCGGCGGCGTATTTGGAGAGCCACAATACTGCCCGCGTGTTGGCCCGAAAGATGAAGGAGCGTTTGGAAAACCCCAAACAGGCGGAGGAAATCTGCCTGCTCCAAAGCTATCAAATCCAGACGTCGGGCTACGGAAACCCCCAGGCCTAAGGCCTATTCCGCCCGGAGGAGCGGGGTGACGGAAATTCGGTCTATGCATCGGTATAAAACACGCCACACAACCGTAGTCAACAATTTCAGTATGTGGAAAGGTACTGAAGCTATACGAAATCAAAATTTACTCGGCTTAAGCAGCTATTTGTTTGAACAGGAATTTAGATAAATGAGAGCAAAAGAAAACAATCAAACCACCGCCATCATGCTGAGAGGAAGTCACTCCGGAAGTGTACTGCAGCTTTTGAGGTCCCCAAGAGCACAGACACTCGGTATAAAGTTCCTAGAGATGGATCCCCTCTTTTACCATTGGATCTTCTTCTTCTTTGGGTTGGGCAGGCACGCGCAACAATGGCGCATTGCTGCCATACCATTGGATATGGTGGATCACTCACTTAATCTAGGTCACACTATTTCGAGTGATCTCATGTAAGTACAAGTCTGATAATTCAATATTCTCACGAATATTTTTTTGATCAGCTTTTTCTGCCTTTGTGGTTTTATGAATTCTGGTGCAAATGACTAATATAATTAAAAAAAAAAAAAAAATAGTTGTATTAGTGGTAGTTGTAGCAATTTTAGTAGTCATGGTACCATCATTTTGAACATCTCGCCCACTCACCATGATGTAAGGAGATTAATGTTATTTATTTATTTGGAAAAACCAACCGCGTTCTTGAGCAAAAACAAATAGTAAATGATAAAAATATGAAAAATGCATTTACAACATGAATAAGGTACAGAAATGTGCATTCTTCTCTGAATACAGGATGTGCTCAATAAAAGAGAGTAACATGGATTCAAACTGCGCAAACACAAATGCTTTAAATGATTAAATAATTTGTTTAGATACAAGTCTTCAATGTACTTTGATTCTGGTGTAATGGAGTGACCGTTTAATTGTCTCAGGATTAAATTTGTACCTGATGTGGATCCCTGTAAATGAAATGTATATCGTGCCCAAAACTAAATGTACATCAGGTACATTTTATGGACTTGAAGAAAATACCCTTTTTGAAGACCAAAGGTATTGTTTTTATCACTTTTGGAATTTAGCATTTGAATTTCCTCTCAATAACTGAGTGGGATAAAAATCATGACTGCGTGTGTGTGTGTGTGTGTGTGTGTTGCGTGTATAGGTGCATGTAAGTGTGTGTGCGTTTGTAAGTGCAATTCTATTTTACTATACTTTTGGGTACTGAACCACTAAAAGACCCCACAATTATAGTAAAATTCTAAAAAAGAAAGGAAAAAAGAAAAAGAAATCACAATGTTGGCACATTGTTTGGAACCTCTTAAGGAAAACGCTTAATTCAGGGTTGAGGCCAAGGTTTAGGGTCTAGTTGTAAGGTTATGTATTTGAATTAGGTTGTAGATCAAAGTTAGATATTGTTTTTTTGGAATTTTTTTTTTTTTTGGTAGATTTGGGTTATTGAGTTTTGATTAGGGTTAATTTTATGGTTGTGGGGTAGATGTTCAGTGTAACGTCTGGACCAGGTTTTCCAGGTGACTTGCCCCTCCAGACCTAAATTCCATTCCATGTTTTCCATCCATCCCATCTGATCATCTCCAGCACCTGTAACCATCAGGATTTGCCTATGTATGCCACCACGTTCCACTCTGTCTTGGTCTGGCTTTTGTCACTGTGTCTTGTGTTTACCAGACCTTTTGTTACCATGTGGCCCCATTTCCTAATTCTTTTTTATGATTATTCCTTTGTTTGTTTCCTTTGTCTTTCCTGCTCCTGGTCCCTACCTTTCTTTTCTTTGCTCCACATTTATAAATATTTATATATATCCTTGATTATCATCCACTCCTGTTACTAAACTTTTGTTTAGATTTCTCTACTCCTGTTCTCTGTACTTGAGCCTGCCGTGACATTCAGTCCCTATAAGTATCATAAAACCAAAGCTGTAGGTCTGTGTGCGTGTGTGTCTGTGAGTGCATTCTTGTTTTACAATACTTTTGAGTACAAAAAGACCCCACAAGGATGGTAAAATAGTATTTAAAAAAACACAGCCCTGTGTAAACATTGTTTTGGGTCCTCCAATGGAAAAGGCTTAATTCTGGAGGGGGGGGCGAAGTTTAGGTTTAGTTGTAAGAATCAACATTTGAATTAGGCTTTAAGTAAAGGATAGGCACTAAACTAGAGTTAAATTGGGTTATTTTTGGGGGGAGGGTTATAGATTAGTGTTAAAATTAGGGTTTATGGTTTTGGGGTAGAGAGGGCAGATTTTCAGTCCCCTCAAGTACTAAAACCAAAGCTGTGTGTCGGGGTGTGTATGTGTGTGTGTGCATGTGTGTGCTCGTACGAGTGTGCGAACACATCCATGTTGAAGACAACTTGCATATGTCTGGCAGTGGCAAGTAAATGATCCACACCTATTAGTGATATTCAGCAATGTTTCCAATCAACCCAGCTCTTGTTAAAAATGTGAGCAAAATGTCTACACACTTTCTATTTGTGAATTTTTTCATGGTTTTTTGCTCAAAAGGTAATATTCACTGAGCCATGCGTCCATATTCACTCTCCAAGCAGAAGCCAATTTTGGTGGCAAATGGTAGAGCAATAAATTAGATGACAGGTTTTCCATTTCCTGGACAAAATATTCCCACAGCCCAAAGATAAAATGTTTGCTATTCCTGGATGATCTCACCAGGAAGTGTAATCTTTGCTCATTTCCTCGCAGGTGACACAGAGGTTTTTGTAGGATTTATATCCAAAACTGGCCCAGCTTTATCAGACCTTGGAAACCTTTTTTGAAATTGAAGGTAGGATACTCCCTATTTATAGGTGTGTTCACCACCTATGGTGAGAAAAGTCAAAAGGGGAAAAAAAAAAAACATATTGCAATATAGCAACAAAATAATATCAGCAGGTGCTCGACACAGGCTATTTTTTTCCCCAGAAAAAGAAATCATCACGCGGTCTCTGAACTATTAGATAATGTTTTATCAACAGGACCTTAAAATAGCAAAACATCGAGGCAAATTAGTCTCTATTTTTGCTTGATGAATGAAAATTGTTTATTTTTTTCCAGTAAGCATTGATGGATTATGCAATGATTGATCTTTTTTTTTTTTTTTTTTTAACTCTAGTTAGTATGCATATGTACCCCTCTGTGTAGCAATACTTGAATTCCACATAAGTGATAAAAAAAATAGATAAATAAATAAATACAGTGCTGTGAAAAAGTATTTTTCCCCTTGCCGAATTCTTCTAATTTTGCATATTTGTCACTCTTAAATATTTCGGATCATCAAAATAGTATTAATATAGACAAAAAACTGAAAATTTGTTTGATGATCTGCAACATTTAAGTGTGCCAATTATGCAAAAAAATACGAAATCAGTAAGGGGGCAAATACTTTTTCACTGCACTGTATATATATATATATATATATATATATATATATATGGGCCAGGCTCACGAAATGTGCGCCCCCCCCCAAATGTGTCCACAGGCTAGCAAATCTTATATTTTGCTTAGATCAGTCCAGAAACACCATGAATGGATAGAGCTCACCAAGAGCAACTTGGAACACCCCACTTTTGTCAGTCTGCGATGAATATTTTCCTGTCTTTTTTGCCCTTAAAGTTGGAAAGTGGCCAAAAATGGCACTTTTTTGATGTCCATGTAAAAAGTGAAATAGTTCACTTTTTGTTTTTTATATTTAAGTGTGTTCTATTATTTATTTATTTTTTCTTCTGTGCATAATAGACGTGTAGGCTATGTCTGACAGTCGGCATACGTCCCTATCGTCGTTTTGTGTATTGCGGTGACATTTAATAAATTGTCCACAAGGTACTGGTTTCTGACTTAGATTTTACATTTAGCACTCTAGAAAAATAAAAAAAGGTCCCTACACCCTAATAATCCTTCAGGATGAAGCAAATATATGTGTGCATTAGGGCAAAAAGAAAACAAAAAAACTCCAACCTACAGGGATTGAGTGGGATTTTGTGTCCCCCAAAAAATGACCTTTTTAAAAAAATTTCTGACTTAGATTTATTTTTAAAAAACTGTAAAAGATATAGCCAAATGCAATTCAGGTATTGTTGTTGGCCTAAATCAAAGTGGAAATCACTGTTTAGATCAATTATTTATTGAATAACGACATAGCTACAGGGCGCAAAGCATTTTGGTTGGTTTCTGACTTTGGGTTTCTACCGTAGATTTCTAAGTCAGAAACCCGGGCATCTCAGGCAGAAACCGGGCGTATTCAGCCAAATGTGGCCCCAGTCGTTACACAGGTGGTCAGGGACATGATATTCCATGTTGGTTTGACATGTTAACATGCATTTTAGCTGATTTGATCGAAAATACAACCCCAATTCCAAAATAGTTGGGACAAAGTGTAAATTGTGAATAAAATCAAAACGCAATGACTTTCAAATCACACCAGCCAGTATTTTATTCACAATAGAATAGAGATAACATAGCAAATGTTGAAACTGATAAATTTTACAATTTTATCCACAAAATGAGCTCATTTTGTGTATAAAAATGTAAAATGTCTCAGTTTCAACTTTTGAAATGTTATCTATGTTCTATTGTAAATAACATATTGGCTCATGTGACCTAAAAGTCATTGCGTTTTGATTTTATTCACAATTTACACTTTGTCCCAACTATTTTAGAATTGGGGTTGTATAACGATGGCGTCGATCAGAGGCCCGACATTGGACTGATTGGCCCACACTCTCAGTCAGAAACCGGGATCTCAGGCAGAAACTGACGCGGGCTGTGGGCGGCCGCTATCGGTGGCCAATCAGTCATAAACTTGTTCAAATAGCATGCATAGGTGGTCGGGGACACCAGACAACACCTACAACAAAATAATAACTAAAAGACAGAAACATGCAATCATTATAAAAAACTCCCGGGGCTCAGGCTAGGGGAACCAAGGGCCCAAAAAAAAAAAAAAAAAAAAAAAAAAAAAAAGAACTGTCAAGCAGCCTGTCCACCAGCCTACAAGTGGCATCTTCCATTGGTAAGTGATCAATTACCTACTTGAGACTCTTATTCTATTAGTTAAGTATTATGGCAATAGCAAGTCAGTCGGGTTGAGTTTGGTACACTTTGACGGGTTTCTGACTTGGTTGCGGTTTCTGACTGATATTTTGAGCTAATAGACACCTGTTCTGGCTTGGTATGGCCTAGGCTACATACTTTTAAGCCATAAGGAGTGTTTCTAGGAGATTTTTCAGTTTTGATATAAACATTTTTCAGGTATTTGCAGACCAGAATTTCTTTGTTTCAGCAGAGACGGGATCCCGAGGGAAAAAAAAAAAACTCACTGTAGGTTTTCTAATTTCAGGTGATACACCTCTGGACATCACTTATATACAATTATAACACTGATTGGAGGCTTAAATAACTTTATTTTCACTAGTTATAGGCCTCTGGATGGATTATAGGCAAACAGTAGGTTTTTGTGTGTTAAGAAGAGGTCAGGTGGACACCAGATGCAGGATCCAAAGTGTTTATTAAAACACAAAACACTGGGAGAAAATGGGCACACAGGCCAGAAACAAAACACCGTGCACATGCACTGAACGATTGGGAAAACTAAGGTACACAACCAAAGGCAGGGGGAAACAGAAGTACTCACTCCAGGTGTAGATAAACTAGAAAAACAAAAACTGGACCTAACTAGACTGACGGACACACTGGGAGACTTAGACAAAGGGCAGACAAGACATGGGCGCAGCAAAAACAAAAGGCTCGGGAATCATACAAAGGAAATACTCGGGAAGGCACAGGAGCAGAGATTTCACAGTGTACAGCAAAGCCAATACAAAGTTCCGTCTGATGTCGCTTCTCACTTTGCCGCAGATATAACCACGAGAGGAGGCAGGGACTCGGAATGCAATCTCAAATGGAACAGAAACACATGGGATTAATAAAACAATTACACGAGAACCGGGTAAACAAAAATGACTCAAGACAAGACTCTAAGACAATCGATCAAGCTAGACAGTTTAGATTGAGGTAATCTAAACGTGACGAGTAAAAAGCACCACGAGAGAAGCAAAGGAAAGCACAGCTTTAAACGCAGTTAATCAGGGAAAGCTTAGGCAGGAATTACAAAAGCTAGAAACGCTCGCACTCGCTAATGAGTTAAAGGTTAATACTACGTGACAAAATATTTACAGTCACCCTCAAATAAGTGCTGGTTAGTACGGGTTAGTAATTAGCCTAACAGAGAACGCGTTCACTCAGAGTTTAGCGAGACCCAGAATCAAGCACAGGTGGAAGTAATGAATGAAATACCACAGCCGAAATCGAAAGAGGAAACGTGATTGGACAACGAGACGCAGGCATGCTGAAGGCTGTCACACGACATCACTGGAGTTTGGGCAAAGCGAGAATCGAACATCAGATGGCGGGAATGAAAGCTGAAAAATAAAACGAAAGTAAAGCACAAGCACAAATAAGCACAAAGACAACACACATGAGGCAGAACCATAACATCGTGTTTCTGACTCATACGCATTTCCCTATCCCCTTGCTCGTCTAACTCACCAAATATTCCACCAATGACCATGATATTTGGTATTCAGAGAGTAGACATATACTTTTATCACATACAATTACCACTGAGAGCATAGGGTTGCCTGAATTAATTTTACACATTGTGTTAGAGAGCAGTTTGCACTCACAAGCAGCAATTTTGCAGCCGCACGCGCAAAAACGTGCCCGACTTCAGGATCATGGCAGGGTTGACAATCCCAACAGCATATTACCTATATACCATTTTTCCATCAGCTATACTATCCTTCTATACATATCAGGGCATTTTGAGAAGATATAGCTATATCTATGTATGTATGAGGCTTTAGAAGATATGCATGTCTTGAAACTAAGGCAGAAACCCGGCCCAAAAAATGAGTGGAGGGACCCAACTTTGACCAGGTACCACGAAAAAATGAAAAACGTCGCTGTCGCACGGCTTTAGAATATGATCCCACAACACCTATAGATTAAAAAACCACTCACAGCTAAGCTCTATGGGTACTTTCATTATAATTCAGTACCCGGGGGGTGGCGCACATTTCGTGAGCCTGGCCCATATATATATATATATATATATATATATATATTACTAAAACCCTGAAGGATAATCTCCAGCCACGTGTACACAACTTAATGCTCAAACAAAGCTAAGTTATGCAGCAGGAACATGATCCATAGGACACAAGTAAGCTCATCTCTGAATGGCTCAACAGAAACGAAATGAAGACTTTGGTGTGACCTGGCTTTAATCTGCCTGAGATGTTGTGGCATGACTTTAAACAGACAGTTCATGCTCAAAAACTCTCAAATGCAGCTGAATTAATACAACCCCAATTCCGAAATAGTTGGGACAAGGTGTATATTGTGAATAAAATCAAAACGCAATGACTTTCAAATCACACCAGCCAGTATTTTATTCACAATAGAACAGAGATAACATAGCAAATGTTGCAACTGAGAAATTTTACTATTTTATCCATAAAATTAGCTCATTTCAAATTTGATGGCTGCTACAGGTCTCAAAAAAGTTGGGACAGGGGCCTGTTTACCATGGTGTAGCATCCCCTCTTCTTTTTAACACAGAGTGGAGGCGTCTGGGCATTGAGGAGACAAGTTTCTTGAGTTTAGCCATTGGAATTTGATCCCACTCTTGTTTAATACAGGCTTCCAGCTGCTGGAGAGTTTTGGATCCCCTTTAACGGACTTTTCGTTTAATTATGCGCCAAATGTTCTCAATCGGTGAAAGATCAGGACTGCAGGCAGGCCAGTTCAGCACATGGACTCTTCTACTACGAAGCCATGCTGTTGTAATAGCTGCAGTATGTGGTTTTGCATTGTCCTGCTGAAATACACAAGGCCTTCCCTGGAATAGATGTCGTCTGGAGGGGAGCATATGTTGCTCTAAAACCTTTATATACCTTTCAGTATTCATGGTGCTTTTTAAAACATGCAAGTGTCCCACACCATATGCACTAATGCATCCCCATACCATCAGAGATACTGGCTTTTTAACTGAACGCTGATAACAGGAGGGTAGGTCTTTCTCCTCTTTAGCCCGGAGGGCACGACGCCCATGATTTCCAACAAAAATGTCAAATTTGGACTCGTCTGACCACAGGACACTTGGCCACTGTGCTACAGTCCATTTTAAACGAGCCTTGGCCCACAGAACACGGCGGTGCTTCTGGATCATGCTCAACAATGGCTTCTTTTTTGCATGATAGAGTTTTAGGTGGCATCTGTGGATGGCACGGCGGGCTGTGTTTATAGACAGTGGTTTCTTGAAGTATTCCTGGGCCCATTTAGTAATGTCAATGACAGAATCATGCCGGTGAGTGATGCAGTGGCGTCTGAGGGCCCAAAGATCACGAGCATCCAGTAAAGGTCTTCGGCCTTGTCCCTTACGCACAGAGATTCTTCCAGTTTTTCTGAATCTTTTGATGATGTTATGCACTGTTGATGACGAGACCTTCAAAGCCTTTGCAATTTGACGTTAAGGAACATTGTTTTTAAAGTATTCCACAATTTTTTTTTACGCAAGCCTTCACAGGTTGGAGAGCCTCTGGCCATCTTTACTTCTGAGAGACGCAGCCTCTCTAAGACATCCCTTTTATAGCCAATCATGTTACACACCTGATGCCAGTTAACTTAATTACTTGATAAATGTTCTTTCAGCTGATTCTCTTATATATTAATTGCTTTTTCAGCCAGTATCCCAACTTTTTTGAGACCTGTTGCAGCCAGAAAATTTGAAATAAGCTCATTTTTGTGGATAAAAATGTAAAATGTCTCAGTTTCAACATTTTAAATATTATCTATGTTCTATTGTAAATAACATATTGGCTCATGTGATCTGAAAGTCATTGCATTTTGATTTTATTCACAATTTACTCTTCGTCCCATTTATTTAGGAATTGGGGTTGAACAATTCTGCAAAGGAGAGCGTGCCAAAATTCCACCACAGCACTGTGAGGGATTCTTTGCCAAGTATTGCATATGTATGACTGCCATTGTAGCCACCAAGGGTGGCACAACCTTACTAGGTTGGTTTTTCACATAAGTGATATAAGTTTTGAATAAATCTTTACCTTCAATAAATGAAATGATCATTTAAAAGCTGTATTTTGTGTTAATCTAGGGGTTGCGCTCTGAGCACCAGTGATGTGCATGGAGGACAGGAAGTTGAGGACTGGACTCAGGTGTGAAGATGGACTTCGTTGTACTTATTATGCCTCCAGCACAGCAAGAAGGAAAAACAGGATATAATACAAAAATAACGAGGAATCAAGGTTCCTGAAAAAAAAGGTATTAGTAATACAGACACTAGTCTTTAGCAACAGTACAATGTATTGCAAATAGAACAAAAGAACAAGGTTCCTGGTAATAAAGTTAAAGTGCTGATATTAACAATGAACGGCACTAGGTGCAAGAGTTATAATATATACATGTGAAATGTGGGACAGAAGTTTATACAAGACTAGTGAGTAAATACAGGCTTGTGGCTTACGAGTCTTTGCAATGACTAAGTGCGAGGCTCAGTCTTAAATAGCACAACACTACCACACAGTGGAAATGAACAACATGTGCATGCAATGATTGCGGAGCTGAAGAATGTGGTCTGGGTCTTAATAGACCGGTGAGTTGGAAGGCTGGAGGCGTGGCCTTACAGTTAACTTGTGTTGTCTTTGTGTAATATTACATTTAGTTGGATGATCTGAAACATTTAAATAACCTATCACAAAACACTAAAAAAGATGAAATTGGCAACAGAGAAAACACTTTTTCTGGATCACTGCAATTGCTTTACACATTTGTGAAATGGGAACTTCTCAAAAATGAATGAATAATCAGTATATTAATAAACATTATGAAGGTAAAAGCTTTCAAATGGGTGTTGAACAAACATTAGGTGATTAATTGCCAATAATCTGTGATAATTTAACATGTAACCACGAAATCAATCATAAATAGAAAATATACCTATGTCATGGCTAGTGTTTTGACATATCAGTTCATTTTTATATATTGAATACATTTATAAGGACTTATCAATGGGTGGGAAGAAGCACAGAGAACATGACTTTGATCCAAAACTAATAAATCAAACTCCAGTTTTGGTGTCCAAAGTAAGATTTAGTTAATGTGTCTGGGCAGAATGTGATTGAGCCAGCTGTGGACTTGCCTAGATTTCTTAGCAATGTGATTTTTTCTTTTTTTTTTTTCAGTTTTAGATTTACTGTTTCCCCTCTGACCTGAGGGGAAATCTAGTTTTAAATAGTTCATTGTTTCTCTGGTATTTGACCTTTACTTGTAAAAAGTTTATAAAAAAGAGAAAACAGAGTGAGAGTTCTTTTTTAAGGCACCTAATGAGCAACTAATACAAATAATACTTAGTTGACATTTCTTTATATATTTTTATTCTTAGTGGTCATATGATTATTTACAACAGTGACTCAACAAGACTAAATGTAATTGAATCTGTCCATCGTTCCACGCCTGCAATAATATACTGGGTTATCGTTGCATCTCAGTTGGCCCTTCACCTTCTCATCTACAAAACAGCAGTAATTTTACTGTAATGTAAATGTACTGTAATGCAATGTTTGTAGTGAGCAAGCACATTGCAATTTTTATTAAAGAAAAAAAATTGTCAATACCTTTGATTACAGGCAGGCAGGGGCATAGGTATACATGCGCATGATCTGATCTAACATTTTTACAAGAAGTGTGGAGAAATGTTTTGGAGCCCAGCACCTACTTTCCAACAAATGTGCTAATGACACAAAAATATGGGAAATGAATGCCTGAAATCTGCCACTTGACTTCATTTATAAAAACGCGGGAAGTTCTGATCGAGCGAGTGAACTTTTGCTCATCTGTCTCTTGTTGGTCTGTTGGCACGGCTGAGAAAATCCCTCAGGGTTTTGGGCAGCCATGAAAATAACGAACCCTTTGTAAGCTCAGTTTTGCTCCTCTGGCGAGTCTGTTTAAATGGAGTTTGGGGAGAGAGGGGGTAGCCGCGTACAGAACAGACATGAGTCACACACGTCTCCTCAGAAGTGTAATCGAGAGCTCCCTTTAAAAACCCACTCAAAAGGATTAAGGTCACGAACACTTTACATCTACATTCATACAGTTTCATTTCTTAATTTCCTGTGTGGCTGGTGAAAGCTTTAATGCTGTAATTAAATCGAATTGCACAAAAATAGGTCCCCTCTCTTTTCTAGAAAGAGTGATGAGGGAGCTAATATGATCTGTCTGCGGTAATGACAGTCTGAATGGTTTTACAGTCTTCATTTAGCGGCACAGCTCTGTGCTTTGTGTGTGTAATGGGTCTCTCATCATAAATTTCATGCAGGTAATTCTCCAGGGTTGCATAATGTCCTGGAGGGAAGGTGACACAGGACTAGATGATTTCTGCCTCATAGGGACTCCTTGAAAGTAAAGATATGAGATCCTTTCAGAAAATGACTTCCTGTGCCAAAACACTGATGAGAAACAGATGCAATATGTTTGGCCTTTTAGATTAGCACTTTTTGCATTTACATTTCAATGGGCAGTTTGAGATTCTTCAGTCCTCCCCCTGATGTGACAGGTCTTGAGTGTTATGGAAAAACCAAATAAGTAAGAAAAAGTAGATTTTGAGAAAAAGACAGAAAACTGTATCCCGGGGTTAAGCTCTTGTCTGACAGTGAAATGGACTTGGCAGTTATTTGTTCATCACATAAGAAATATTTAGGGAGGATTTTTTTTCTTTTTTTGTCAGTATCCATTCCAATATGATTTACAAGGTTTTTCCATCCAAAACTGTAAAATATCAATTATAAAAATGATGGACAAAAACCAAGCAATTATGTAGTTGCAGTAGCATTTGACAGTTTTTCAGCGCTAACTCCACCATCTGCTTCCCTTTTGAAGCCACTTTTCAGTGGTTATTAGCGCATTGAATTTAGTGAATAATGAATTATGACCATAAATCTTCTGCACGTCCAATGCTCTGCATGGGAACTGACCTGACAGATCATGTAATAGGTATGCTGCTTCATTATTGGCTAATTCAACTCACCAGGTTTTGCCATAACAAAAAAAAAAAAAAAAAAAAAAAAAAATTAATGTGGAAAAACTCAGGAAGATCAACTTGCTAGCTTTTTGTTTCACAGACAATTAAATGCTTATGACTTGTGAGGTTTTGCCATTGCAAAGCATAAGGAATTCGGGATTATTTCTCATGCATCTTACTGTATGTGATGAGGCAAAGCCTAGTTAGACAAACATGGCCCTCAGTTTTGAACAAAATTGGACTCATTAGGTTTTTCTGTAACACTCATGAGGTGTTCTGGGGATTTGCAGTTGTGATTGGTCAGGGTTTACTTTCATTACTATCTTTCTGAAGCAGGAGGTAATTGTGTTTGTTGTTGATGGTAAAATAGTGACTGGCATGCAGGTAAAGCAGTCAGTATTTTTTAGCGACAGACTTCAGTTCACATGTGACGATGGTTCAGCAGTTACTCTGCGCTTTGTGCCTGCCATTTTATTATTATATCAGGCTGTATATTATTTCTAATGTGACCACTCTGCATTGGTGCACCTGGAAGACCACTGCATTATGCCAATTGTAGACACCTTTGGGTTATAGACATGAAATTAATTTCTGCTCATGATACTTTGTGGCATTCGCTCATTTCATCCACTATTTCATGTAATCCTAGCAAAACAGCTACAGGTTTTAATAGCAAATTTAAAAGAATACAAAAATGTACTTGCTGACCAAGCTGATTATTCTGGTAGTAGTCAACTCTGTAATATAGCCCACCACACACAAATTAAACAAATCTGAACAAGCTTTTGGACTTGTATGTTTTGAGCATCATATCAGTGAAAAGCTCTAACCTTCAGTTGGCTGGGACTTTTCTTACAAGAGCTTTGCAGCTTTGAAAGAACATTTACGTTCAACCTTTACAGTAAATTAATCAAAGGTTTAACAAGAATCATGGCTAACATATCAGGTACATATGGAAAGCATTATGTGCCTACACTCAAAGGGACTGCGGTTAAATAAAATACCCTTTCGCACGGGGCGAAAGTTGATGAAATGAAACCTGATAAATAGAGCCCAGCTTATGATAAGTTTCAGTCACAGGAGCAATAAAGTTCAGTTAGTTAAGTAATTAAGGTCAAATTTACGAAATAATGATGAGCCCATTTCCAGTGGAAAATCCAGGGAAACTCCTGTATTTCATATTATACTCTCTTAAAAAAAAAAAAAAGCCTGGGAGGCGATTCTAAAAGGATTTCGAGGTCACTATGGTGTAAACCATGTGCTTCCCACCAAAACTAAATCTATGATTCATTTTCTTGAGCGCCTCACAGAAGTCAATTTTCGGGAGGCTCATATGTGGAAAAAAATTGCAAAAGCTTCTTTGGTTTTTGGCTGTTTATTATGATTGGCTTGGGTTGGTCATAGATGACGTATAGCAGTGGAAAATCTGGTCCGCAATAACCCTTGACTATTCTGAAATTCAATTCTATGTTCTCAGTACTTTTCTTGATCATTCAAGTGTATCATTCACATATTTACTCTCATGGACATGTATTACAATATATCCTTTTGATAGCAGAGACGAACAAGCGTTCCATCCACGTCACATGCAGAACCCGTATGATCTCAGTCTATGCACCACTGGAGAAGGAACTAAACAAATGGAACACGAGGTCAGTTGAACATGCTCCAGTATGAGATTTGAATAAGGAACCTCTTTTTTCCAAAAAATGAAAAGGGATCCTCTCTCCTCTCTTGAGCTGACTAGCTTTTGGGGTTTCCATGCTCAATGTTCCACAGAATTCTGATTATAGAACGGACACTACCAGTTTGCCTCTATGCCACTTCACCAAATGGCCACCATAGCTTATTTTGCTTCATAACTCGGGGTCACAAATGGAAGTTGGCCAAGGGTAAATTCAGCACTGACAATAGGAAATATTTTTTCACCCAGAGAGTAATCTCAGTGTGGCATAGCTTGCCTGACCATGGCAGAATCCTTGGGAATTTTCCAGAACTGATTTAGCGCTAGACACCATTGCGATTGAGTATTTGAAGTGATAGATTCACTATAGTAATAGGAAACTGGTGAGCCTTGTTGAGCTGAACGGCCTTTTCTCGCCACTCATGTTATGTTATGTTATGTTATGTTATGTTATGTTATGTTATGTTATGTTATGTTCCAACTCATTTGTTTTGGGCCCTGGTCCAATCCCACCACATGACTCACCTCAGGACTATTGCCATAATGCAAAATTATTATTGAAGACATTAGCCAGGTTGACAGATTTTCACAGGCCATCTCTCCACAACAGCGCTGTCTTTGATATGCAGGTCATTGTGCTGTTTTGAACTTAGAAAAACTGGAATTGCTTAAATCATTTGAAATCAGTGTTGTTAGACCAGAACTGAGCAGTTTCAGTGCTGTTGAATCAGTGCATTTGTGCATTTTAATTTCCACACATTTACCTGGGTTATGTAAGAAACTGGCTGTATACACCAATACTGATTGATTAGACTATATCATACGGCCGTCGTTCATATGCTTAACTAGAAATGAAGCTAAGTTGTCAGATATTGCAAATTTTATAGCTCATTAAATATTGAAGGCCAGAAGTTGACATGAAACCCAGAGACAGATATAACCCTCGATTGTTTCCTCTTGGTAAAAGAGTCTTGTAAATTAACACTGTTAGTGGACATGAACGCACACACAGCTTAGGCTCAGTCCACTCATGGTACAGATCTTTCAGAAGTTGTGTTTATAAAGTGTCTAAATCAGACAGGAGTTTGGAATAGAAATATGACTGCAAAATATATTTTCAGTTTCACAAACACAGATTGGCTATCAAGTGTCACTCTCCCTGAAAAATTAAATGTTCGTTTGTGATGCTTCCAGACAACCTAATTGTTCATAAGCTCTAGGTGGAACGCACATGATTTAATTTACTGTTTATTAGTTATTTACTGTAGAAATTAAAGTGCTTATGAATTATATTATCACAGTGCACAGCGGTTTTAGAGTACAAGTATAATAACAAATCGTGCAGTCTTTTATATGGTATAATCCATTCTTTTTTCAGTTTCGTTGAGTGTTTTATAACATTAGTTGGGGTGGGAGCCAACAAGTTACCTTATAAACCAAAGTAGGAGGCCTGACCAAAAATGGCTGAGAGCCAGTATTTTAGAGAATAATAATTTATTTATTAAAAAAAAAAAAAAAAACTGGCAGGCAGGCATATTGGTCAGTAGAATGTGAACTCTACAGCTACAGTGCATTTTACAGGAGCCACCACTGCTCCGGAAACTGAAAAATGCCGCATTTTCTTCATGTCTGCTCCCTTTAAGAATTAGGCTATGATGCTGTTCCAAAAATCCTCATACTGTACAGTCCAAACCATTGTCCTCTGGAAGATACAAATAGATATGAAGGAAGTGGGTTTCTAAAATTTTTTTTTTTTTTTTTTTTTTTACTGTTTCTGATCATGAAATTGTTTGCGCCTCTTCTATTGTGGTTCAGATTGTTCTTATTTGCCCCACTCCAGTATCCTGTGTTTAATTGTAAACAGGTCTCTGAAAATGTTCTGTTCTGCTTTAGCAAAACAAGTATGGTTTCCACTGTTTCCTGAGGCTGGTCACACATTTTTTTAATGACCTTCCTCTTCCACTTTCCATCTGCTTATTTATTTACTCTGAATCTTGTGCCGTGTGTTCTTGGTGCATGCTTGCGGCTTTACTCTTTCCTACAACGAGTCTGGGAATTCTGTGCCTTTAGGGCATGTGACAATAGGCGCGTTTCCACTAGGTACTTTTTGCCCTTGTTAGCCGCTATGAGTGTGGCTTGGGAGAGAGGATCCGCCCAAGATCCGCCCACATTCACCAATAAGCGGCTCACGAAGCAGCTCAGAAAGTACCTACCTCGGGTAAGTACTTTCTCAGCCGCTTTCTGAGCCGCTACTCACTAGTCGATGCTGATTGGATACCGTTGAGACGGGATATGATGTGAGTAGAACTCGACACAAACCACAACATAAACATCGCCAAGAAATAAGCAGAGCAATATTTGAGAGAATCGAATTCAAGAATAGAAAAACAATAATGGAAAAAGTTAAAAGAAATTATTAGTATGAGTATTTATGTCACGCTCCAACTCTGTTGGTGAGCCGCTACTAAAGTACCTAATGGGAACAGAGGGCCGAGAGGAACTAAAAAGTGGGCGTAGCCAAAACACTCAGCCACTTTCCAAAAAGTACCCAGTGGAAACACGCCTAATACTGCTGTTTGGAGGTAGCAGACTGAGGGATGCCAAAGACGACCCCATCTTCATCAAAGGTTGAAGCAGATTCATACCCCTGAGCCTCTCTGTGGTTTTAGATTTAACCCCAGAGATGTCAAAGTGAAGAAGTTACAACAGAAACATTGCCAAATATCTCCATTTCCAAGAGCATTGCTGTTGAACCATCACTTACCAATTCAGGTTGAAGAATGTGACCAAAGGGAAAAAATTTTTTTTTTAAAAATATAAAAATATATATACTATATAGAATATGGATGTATGGTAGGGAATAGGCTCATCAATCATTTGATGTATGCTGACTATCTGGTTGTTATGTCACCCTGTAGTGCTGGACTACAGCAACTATTGAGAGTGTGTGCTGAATATGGAGAGCAATATGACATTAAATTCAATCCCAAGAAGAGTGTGATTATGATAGCTAGAACTAAGGAGGATCAAAAGCGACTGTTTCCTTCTTTTATGCTATCTGAGCAAGAACTTAATGTTGACACCAAGGTTAAATACCTGGGACATATTATTCGAGACGACTTTTGTGATAATGATGATGTGCAACGGCAATGCCGTAAGCTGTATGCTCAAGCAAATATGCTTGCACGTAAGTTTCACATGTGCTCTAAAGATGTTAAAATTGCTCTCTTCAGAGCCTACTGTAGGCCTCTGTACACAGCACACCTCTGGTGCAATTATAGCAAAGGAAAGATGAACAAGATGAAGGTTGCGTATAATGACGCCCTCCGAATCTTACTGAGATACCCACGGTGGGAAAGTGCCAGCCATATGTTTGTGACCTGTAATGTCCCCACATTCTATGCCTTGCTGAGGAACCTCATGTATAAATTTATGTGTAGATTGATTTGATCGAAAAATGGGATCATAATGTCTCTGACTGACCCCACTCTGAGTGACTCAAAATACACTTCTATGTTCTGGAAATACTGGCATGAGCAACTGAACCTTTTTAATTAGTGTGGACAGTGGGCTGTCTATAAGTGTTTTATATCTGTGTTCTCTCTTTTCTTTTTTGTTTGTTGTTTTTTTTTTTTCTTTTAACTTTACCATTGGACTTGGAGTCTGTAAATAAAGATAATTGTATATATACAGTGCTGTGAAAAAGTATTTGCCCCCTTCCTGATTTCTTATTTTTTTGCATATTTGTCACACCTAAATTTTTCAGATCATCAAACAAATTTTAATATCAGACAAAGACAACCCGAGTAAATACAAAATGCAGTTTTTAGAATATGGTTTCATTTATTGAGGGGAAAAGGCTATCCAAACCAACCTGGCCCTATGTGAAAAAGTAATTGCCCCCTAAACCTAATAACTGGTTGTGCCGCCCTCGGCAACAACAACTGCAATCATGCGTTCGCAATAACTGCAATGAGTCTTTCACATCGCTGTGGAGGAATTTTGGCCCACTCCTCTTTGCACAGTTGTTTTAATTCAGCCACATTGGAGGGTTTTCCAGCATGAACGGCCTGTTTAAGGTCATGCCACAGCATCTAATTCGGATTTAAGTCCGGACGTTGACTAAGCCGCTCCAAAACCTTCATTTTGTTTCTTTTAAGCCATTCAGAGGTGGACTTGCTGGTGTGTTTAAGATCATTGTCCTGCTGCATAACCCGAGTACACTTGAGGTCACGAACTGATGGTTGGACATTTTCCTTCAGGATTTTCTGGTAGAGAACAGAATTCATGGTTCCATCAATTACGGCAAGTCGTCGAGGTCCTGAAGCAGCAAAGCAGCCCCAGACCATCACGCTACCACCACCATCTTTGACTGTTGGTATGATGTTCTTCTTATGAAATGCTGAGTTAGTTTTATACCAAATGTAACAGGATGCTCACCTTCCAGAAAGTTCAAGTTTTGTCTCGTCAGTCCACAGAATATTTTCCCTAAAGTCTTGGGGATCATCAAGATGTTTTTTGGCAAATGTGAGATGAGCCTTTGTGTTCTTTTTGGTCCGCTGTGGTTTTCGCCTTGGAACTCTCCCATGGATGCCATTTTTGCCCAGTCTCTGTCTTATTGTTAAATCATGAACACTGACTTTAACTGAGGCAAGTGAGGCCTGCAGTTCTTTAGATGTTGTTCT
Organism: Gymnothorax javanicus; assembly: GCA_029692085.1. NCBI lineage: Eukaryota > Metazoa > Chordata > Actinopteri > Anguilliformes > Muraenidae > Gymnothorax > Gymnothorax javanicus. The sequence goes on from CM056197.1 coordinate 39,393,929, forward strand.
GGGTTCTTTTGTGACCTCCTGGATGAGTCGTCGATGCACTCTTCGAGTAATTTTGGTAGGCCGGCCACTCCTGGGAAGGTTTACCACTGTTCCAAGTTTTCTTCATTTATATATAATGGTTTTCACTGTGGTTTGCTGGAGTCCCAAAGTCTTAGAAATGGCTTTGTAACCATTTCAAGACTGATAGGTGTCAATGTCTTTGTTTCTCATCAGTTCTTGAATTTCTTTCGATCACCGCATGATGTGTTGCTTTTTCACATCTTTTAGCCTATTTCACTTTGTCAGACAGGTTATATTTAAGTGAGTTATTGATTAAACTGGTCTGGCAGTAATCAGGCCCGGGGTGTGGCTCGTGAAATTGAACTCAGAAAATGTGGTTTATCACAGTTAATTCATGATTTAACAAGGGGGGGGCAATTACTTTTTCACATAGGGCCAGGTAGGTTTGGATAGCTTTTTTTCCTTAATAAATGAAATCATCATTTAAACACTGCATTTTGTATTTACTTGGGTTATCTTTGTCTAATATTAAAATTTGTTTGATGATCTGAAACATTGAAGTGTGACAAATATCCCAAAAAAAAAAAAACAAGAAATCAGGAAGGGGGCAAATACTTTTTCACAGCACTGTATATATATTTGATGTGAACCAAAATCCAGTCAAATACAGACACAATTATGCAAAGTGGTGAATAAGAGGGATTGTCAAAAGGGCCCTCATTTTCATATATCTATTTTTTCCCCACTGCTTGCCAGATACTCACATCTGCATTCTAGAAATGCATTACTTTTTTATAATTATTATTTTGCATGAATCATGTTAAAAAAATTAAGCCAGAGTTGCTGCATTTTCCTGAAACTTGGTAAGGTAGCTGTATGCGGACATCATGCACAGTTGAAACTGCATTATCACGACTAGAGTTGGGCCCGCACAGAATCCATGAAAAACAGGGATGGTGTATGAGAGTAACACACAAGACATCTCCCTGCACAGTACACTAAATATTTCCCAGAGATCCTTGCATGTACTCATTGACCCCTCTTACAGGGAATTGGGGAACTCTAGCTCAAATGTTCATGCAGTGTTCGGAAGTATGGAAACAGGGGCGTTTCTAGACTTTAAGGACAACCTGGGCTTAGCCCGGCTGGACCGGATGAAAATTTAAAGATGAGCCGAGGATTTTTTTTTTTCATTTTTATACAGTACATAGAAGGTGTTATTATTATAGTAGACAACAGACTACATTAGATTGCCCAAATTATTTATTATTTAATTTTCAGGTGCACACATGTTTAAACAGTGTGATGTGGTATGCTTATGGCTGATGTCTTGTTGCCTTGGCCAAGCAATGACGCTACAATGGCTGTAAGTAGCAGTTTTCAGAATTCAAATCAATTTTGCAAATTTATTTGTTGGAGAATCAAATACCAAGGATGTGGAGTGTCTTGCATTACTTTACAAAAAGTTTACAGCAAATATCAGTGTTGCAGAATTTACTTACAAATGCTGTGATTATGATTTTGAAAAAAAAAAAAAAAAAACTTTGGTCACACTAAGAACTGGCTCCATTGCTGAATTTTGAAATGTAAAGATTTGACCTTTGAGCATAAAAACGTAGCCCATTCCATAAATCTCCATGACATGTTGTTCATCAAACCAGATAAAAGTCAACTAGAAATGGGTCATATCTAAGCATGGTGAAAATTACAGCCTTACCCAGTGAAATTCCTTTCTTTGGTGAGGCTTAATGTAGAGAGGCAAATTTGCCTTTATAGGTATGTTTGCTACTTGCTTTGCTAATGCGTAGGTCGTTTGCATAAATTTCAGTGGATATATTAATACATTTCAATTTAAGGACATTCCCATGAAACATGTTCATTCATGTTCATTCCTATGACACATGGATTTTTTATGCTGTTTTATGTTAATTTACCATCTTGGTAGTTACTTTGATGGTTAAATGGCTCAATACAGGGTGAATGAAAGCTCTTGGCCCCCTCTAGTGATATTTACTGGTTTATAGTTTGTCACAGTTGTGGGGAATTTGCCTCTTGTTACCTGGTGGTGTTCGTTAAGGGTGGAACACAGTTGAAATGAAGACTTAACCAGATTGTGATTGAAATATAGTATATTATAACAGACAAAGAGCAAATAACAAACCACAACAGAGGAATATTCTCAGCCACAGTTTGGAGAGCGCTCTGCTCGGGCGTTGCCCGGGCATCAGTTCTTATAATCCACAGTCCTTTAGCTGTACATCAATTGGCTGTAGATCTGTCTATAACCGTAGTCTAATCAGCTCCCGCCTTTCTTCATAGTATTGTCCAGTCTACTTTGGACAGGTCACTGAGAGGCGGTTACGGGATACCTGATGCCACTTTGGACTGCGCTCAGGGCATTTTCTTTCTTGGCAGAAACTCTGCATTCCTGTGCCACTCTTGACCTTGGTCCTCTGTACAGTTCCTCTCACACACAGACACACATTCTGGGTAAAAAGGTTTATAAGGTTTGGGGTATTGACATAAAAGATGTTTTAAGCAGTAAAAGATAATAATAATACAAAAGATGTTTTGATAATAATACTGATGATAATAAGATGATAAGAATGCAAAGGATGTTTTGTATTATTCCACACAGTTAAAACATCTCCCTTGCAAAAAATCCTACATTGTAGGCCTACTGTGTATGAAAACTGCAATTTTTCTACAGTGTTAGTGTAACACCCTCGTCTGCTCCTCAGAACATCAATAAACATGAATGTTCAACAATGGGGAAAAAGCATTTAGCCCTTCTTGCTAAATTTAGCCCTTCAGGCTAGATTTAGCTATTTAGAGCTGCGTGAGTAATAACGAGGAAATGTAATTATTTTAAATGTTTGTTTTTTCTCTCGAAACGAGCACTGAAACGTGTAGCCCACATATGTGTTGTTGTTGGATCTTGATTCTTGATGCCTTGCATTAGTGCTTGCTTACTAACAGGGCTCAAAATTAGCACCAGCCAACTGCTGGTAAGTTTTAAAGTTGGCTGGTAGATTTCAGACAGAAAATACTGATTTCCTATTGAATGGCTAGTGAATTTCGCCAGTTTATTTGTCAGTGGCAGGTAGATATTCACATTTCAAAAAGTTAATTTTGATCCCTGCTTATTAGTGTTTACTAAGGATAGCTAGCTGGCCAGCTAGCGATAGGATAGGTAAACAACATGATGCCACACTGATAGCCAGCCTTTATGGAGTTGGTCGAACTAGGCTATTATTTCGGTTTGCAAACATTAATTCTTACCCTTTGCCTTTCTTTTGAAAAATCTGAAGAGTTTCAGTTGTTTTTTACTCGCCATGTCACGTCTGCTTTCTACTTGCTTGCTAGCAACGTACTGCAAGCTATTACGCTGACCCACCCAGTAACGTTAGTTGACAGCAGTAACGTTAGTTGACAGCACTGATCCACTGATCAGACCAGACCGCGACGCGACCCTCCGCCGCTCTCCACCCACCCCCAGCCCAGCCAAGCCCCGCCCGGCTTCTCCTTGTCAGAGCCAGAGGTAGTGTTCGAGATTCCTTATTTTAACAGGCTGCGAGGGAGAGAATGCACAACAAAATAAAAAAGCGAAACAACTATTTTGGCTACCCCGGGCTGAGCTCAGATTACCCCGGGCTGAAGCCCCGGTAAAATCGGCTGGCGACGCCCCTGTATGGAAATATCAAAAATGACTGCAATGGCCCGTCTAAAAGGCAGGGTAGGAAACACTGCATGTTTCATTTTGGAGAGCTTTCATAGATTTTGGAATCAGTATGAAGACCATGGATAAATGATGAAAACACATCTCTATATGTTTAAAAAATGGGAAAGGTCTGACCGCACCCCAGCTCTTTTCCACCTTCTGCTCTTTTTTTCAGTGGTGGATGGGGTCACAGATTTTAATCTATAACCCATTGTTAAATGTAAGACGTAGCTACAGTGCTGTGAAAAAGTATTTGCTCCCTTCCTGATGTCTTATTTTTTTGAATATTTGTCACACTTAAATGTTTCAGATCATCAAACAAATTTTAATATTAGACAAAGATAACTGAGTAAGGTTCACAACTGTAGTTAATTGGGAAGGTTCACCACTGTTCCAAGTTTTCTCCATTTGTGGATAATGGCTCTCACGGTGGTTTGCTGGAGTCCCAAAAGCCTCAGAAATGGCTTTACAACCCTTTCCAGACTGATAGATGGCAATGACTTTGTTTCTGATCAGTTCTTAAATTTTTTTGGATCGCGGAATGATTTGTTGCTTTTTGAGATCTTTTAGCCTACTTCACTTTGTCAGACAAGTTCTTTTTAAGTGATTTCTTGATTCAGCAGGACTGGCATTAATCAGGCCTGGGTGTGGCAAATGAAATTGAACTCAAAAAATGTGGTTAATCACAGTGAATTAATGATTTAACAAGGGAGGCAATTACTTTTTCACATTGGGTCAGGTAGGTTTGGATCGCTTTTTTACCTTAATAATTGAAATCATTATTTAAAAACTGCATTTTGGATTTACTCGGTTTCCTTTGTCTAATATTAAAATTTGTTTGATGATCTGAAACATTTAAGCAGGGGCGTTACCAAGGGGGGGGCAGGAAAGCTCTGCCCACCCAATGAAAACTCAAGAAAAAAAACTGATTTACTACTATTTGACAGCAAACACGCGTAGCCCACATGATTCACAGCCGCAGGTAGACAGCCATTAAGAGAGAGCTTTACGTATGCTTCATCTATCTATCACTATGTGTGATTGGTGGATTCCTTTGCCAGTCTATTCTGATGTGAAACTAACCAATGGGCACTCTCGAATTACTAGGGACCCTCCCATTCTCTTAGACTGCCGTCTTCACTCAGTCTGAGGTCATGTCTACGCTGCTCATACAGGACCTGTGCTTCTCTCAGGGAATTAAAATTTCGCCCATATCTCTTTTGTTGCTACTTCTTCCACCGCTTATTTTGTCAGTCTTGTTGTTTGACATTAAGGTAATTTGTGTACTAGTTTGTCATCTGTGTGTGTGTGTGTGTCGACTTGTGTGGTTATAACCTGAGTTGGCTACCGAGTGAGCCCAGGCAGCTAGCTACGAGCTAGTCTGGAGTTGCTAGTCACTCACTGGGGTTGTCGCAACAATAATTCTGTATCATAAGTACATTTCAACATTTCGAACATCTGTATCATAAGCACTTTGAAAATTTGCCAATAGAAATGCATACGTGGCTCATTAAAAAACAAGCAGCTCCCACTCCCACAAGTGCTGTCTCTACCAGCAGCCCTACAACCACCGAACAGCACGTTGCATCCGTGCCGGGGTCCGGGACTGCCTGTGAATCACCGGCAGATGCACCATGCTCCAGCAGCACTGCACCCATGCTGGGGGCTCATAACGTCTGTTCTCCCCACGTTCAGACCCCCAGCTCTGTGTCCACTCCTCCGGACTTAAATATGGATCGCCCATCTCAGCCCATTTTAAAGGCCCAATATTTAATTCTCTGCCGCTAGAGGGCGCTTAACCAAACAATAACAAGGGGCTGAGTTTGATGACGCAATGGGATCGCGTAGTATCATGGGAGTTGTTGTCTTCATCAATTTACACGCACCGCTGACAGCTAAATTCTCCAATATGACTCAAACAGGAGCGGCCAAACCATGTACATGGACGAGGTAAGGTTATATTTCTTTACTTTTATATAACTTAATCTCATTTCATTAAAATAAAAAAATGTAAGGGATAATGATAAGTCGGCCGTTTACAGCACTTATGATGTGCTGCTGGTCAGAGGCTGAGATAAGGGGGTGGGGCCGGCTCATGCTGCCCATCTTTGTAGAGAATAATAACAGATGTGAACACTCTGTTGCTGAATGCAAATGCTAAAGGTAACAGATATCAAGGAAATGCCACTGTCAGCTGGCAATGTACGCTTTCAGTTGCTCCTGCCGCTATTGCTATAGCTTCCTTAGCAACGATGTGTTCAACAGACCAGCTGGCCAGCGGTTATCTGTCGAGACACGCTGATAGACCAAACTGAATCAAGTATTCAAGGGAGCTGTAAGATGGGAAAAGGGGGGTTGGAGCACCGCTCGCGCTGATGAGTGCATCTGTGACAATGCAGCAAGACTGGCAGGCCTTCTGAGCATCAAAAGACTTCAACGCCATGCAATATAACAAATTGCTGAGTTCCTGAGGACAGGTTGTTGTTTGTCGGGTTTTGTGTGAAGGGAAGTGGGGGTGGTTTATGCCCGTAAGAGACTGGAGACCAGAACTGGGGGATGCAAAGTTTGAGCAAACTGTATCTGTGAATGGAGGACAGGAGGAGGCAATAAACCCGGCCTCTGAGCTGGGGGTGGGGGTTTGCATGGTTTCTGCGCCTTTGATGTCACCCTGCATGGGAGGCCTTTGGCTTACCCAATGCTCTATATTGCCCTCAGTCATCTGTTGTAAGACTGGACCCTAACTTATCTGTTTTAAATAATCCAAACCTCTGGGAATGTCACAATATGCTCATATGTTCAATATACTGCTAAGAAATCACTTCTGTACTTATGACACAATTTTCCTGTATAATAATTCAGCTTAAGACTTTTTCATGACAACCGCATCATATTCATACATTTTCCTGGCTTGTTTGATACGTATGTTTTTGTTACAATTCGAGGAGTTGAATGGCATATGTTTCATATCAAATGAAATTATAGTTCATTCACTTTTAGAAACTCCCTAAATTTGGGTAAGGTAAAATCTCCTCTCGGGTAATAAAGTGTAGTTCCTTTTGTCTGAATGACCCCTCCTTTACAGCCAAATGGCCTGACTCTGGTTCAGTCCTGAGACCTGTAACCCGATATCCCAGGAGGGGGTAGCTGGTTTGGTTTATAGGAAAGAGAAATGAGCTGTTCGGGGAAGATCGTATCCGATCTGTCCCCGCGTACGCAAGTGCGTGAGTAGTCCTTTTAATTATGGAAGATCGTAGTCCATCCATCCATCCATTTTCTATACCCGCTTATTCATGGAAGATCGTAGTTGACTTCCCATACGCATCCCTATGCCGTATGTAGCCAATCTATATAGTCAGGCAGATCGTATCCGATCTCTCCCCGCGCATGTTAGTGCGTGAGTAGCCTTTTCGATTATGGAATATTGTAATTCGAACTTCCCGTGCACGTCAGTGCGTGTGTATCCTTTTCCTCCAGGTATGACTTTATTCTCCTTTTCTAAATTGTGTGTAACTTGTAATTGGCTTAATGTTGATTTGTTTGATTTAAGCTCTTGCCTACCTGGTGAATAAATTATTGTTATTCCTTTAAGCTTGCGTGGTCTCAGTGACTCTTAACACATGTACATTCTTTCTAGCCCCGTTGCGGCGGATAACTAGGGGGTTAATCCCAACCAAGGAATGACTGGCCAGCAGCCTGGTATGGGTATTGGTTTTATTAAGTTGGAGAGACAATCATGATCTACCTACATAAGGGTTTATGTATTGCTGGTTCTGTGATTTTAGCCTTAAGGAAACCCATGGACGAAAAGTCGGTTATCTGTTAAAATTCCCTAAAGGAACCCATGGGCATGCATAAATCTGGGTTCGCTGTATTCACGCCAAAAGATGCTGTTGCAGTGATGGCTGACCTCCAACCTCTAATCTAACCAACGAACCTGGGATCCGGACATGGTGTTAAACCCGGGAACATTAATGGAGTGACGGCGGTTGTCTTTTAAGAGTTCGAGGTATAATCGACCCGAGATTCACGCATGTGTCCCTAAACTATGAATTCTAATTCTAATTTGGAGTCAGATATTTAACGAGGGTATAACTAAATTTGATATTCTAAATGTATTATGGAGTCAGATTAATTGTAACCGTTGTGCTTTTGTGCCCCGTTCTTCGAACGGAGAAAATTGATCCATTTTATTGTGATTCGCACCAGCCAGGAGGTCGCGCTTGTTAACACCAGCCCAAAAGAACACGTGGAGCCTTCGCCCCTACAGTTTCCGTCTTTGATATTGTTTTGTGGGTTTTACAGAGCCGTGTTCTAACTGCAAGTAATGTAGCTAATGTAGCTCTGACTTCTCATAATGCACAAACGATGTGCCGTACACATCAGCTTTCTGTTTGTCATGAGGCATCACAAGAAAAATGTTTTAAAATGGAGTAACGTTACGTTAATGTTACAACTTGGCTAAATTTGAACTTATACTGCTGGTGTAATTGGCAGATAATAATAAATAATAACCTAACGTGCACTTTGACTGGGAGAGAGAGAGAGATATCTCACGGCTCACCATGTCCTCCAACAGACACATAGCAGCAGCCATTGTATCTTTCCGGTTACGCCGGTTTAGCTTTAGTTTCTTCTAATTTTTTTTTCTCTTAGTAGAAATTTAGTTACAAAAAACCAAGATAACAAAAGTTTATTTAGTAAGGTAGCTAACAACCTGAATAAAATTTGATCTACGACCATTTCTGGTGGAAAATTCAGTTCCCGACACAAGATGGTTACCATCTTGGCTTGAAACTCTTTAGCAACAGTGAAGCATGCGTGCTTGAAGGGTGATTTTCTCGCTCTCGTGCACTTTTTGTGTTGGGAGTGACATCAAATATGCGACGAAAAGTAACGCCCCGTGTCCCTACATTGATAATACAGATATCTCTGTCTTTGATAATCATTGAATACATCACAGATAATGTAAGTACACAACACCAAAACATATATAACATATCTATATATTTTATAGATCTTTGAATTTGAAAATTTTACATATTGGGCCTTCAAGCAGTTTTTATAAGCGTATCAAACTCGACCATGGCATGGCTTGAATATTCAGAACTGTGCAATGCCAGCTTTTGCTTCGCTTGTCGCAAACTTAGTTCTAATTCGGATCGTGAGCGCATATTTACCAAACGTGCCCACACAAATGGGAAAAAAGCACTCGATAAAGACTGTACAAACAGGCAACAAGCATATCACACTCCAGGGCCATGGTTGCGTGGCAGGAGTACCAGCGCCGGTCAGAGACAGGTGAAAATATTGTCCATCTGCTGGGTCATACCCAAGTAGAAAAAAACAGATACCACATTAAAAGCACGTGTGAAGTCATTCAGTTTCTCACTGATAGTGAACTTGCTCTGCGTGGGCACAATCACAGGGATATGGATGAGGAGGGACTGTTTACTCGGCTCATTGATTACACTCTCAAAAAAGATTCCAAACTCGTAGATATCGCAAAATCCATCCCGGAAAATGCCAAATATACATCATTCTCGCACGGAATTGAAGTCCTTGTGCATGGAGGTTTATCAGTTTCACCTGCGTTATGACTCCCGACTTCTAACACTTTTCTTTACTCAGGGGTTGGAAGCAATGCATGTGTTTCATTATTGTTTAAATAGTTCAAATGAAATAAGATCATTTGAAATGTCTTTATGCAATTTCATTGCTTCCAATGATCTTATTTCATTTAAACAGTTTAAACGATCATGAAACACATGCATTGCTTCCAACCCGAATAAAGAAAAGCGTGAGAAGTCCGGAGTCATAACGCAGGTGAAACTGACAAACCTCCATGCGCAAGGACTTCAATTCCGCGAGAGAATCTCTTGATTCAAGAGTTGATTGATTAATTGCTGACTACAGCACGGGAACGTAAATATACCACTTAAACTCACGCGGAATGCGTGAGAGTTGACAGGTATGTGTTATTAATGAAAACTGGCCCCACCTGATAATGTTGAGAGTTTTCTGAGTTTCTGTAATGATAATTTAAATGAATGATTGAAAACAGGTCATGACCAATCATTATTTTCAAGGGATGGGTTTGAGCCTCCCCTATGGCCAGTTCACCAGCCGCCACTGAAATATATACAGTCATGCCCAAAATTATTCATACCCCTATCAATTTTGGGGTTTTTTCAAGATATTTTTTGACAAATCAAATTTATTCTTGCACAAATGACACAGTAAGTTGACATAAGGCTGTAAGAAGTACAGTAAACAATTTTTTCGAGAAATACATTATTTTTGGTATTTTATTTGACAGATTTACAAAAAATGCCATGTCCAGAATTATTCATACCCTTTTCTCAGTAATTGCTGGCAAAGCCTTTATTCACGATTACAGCCTCCAAATGCTTCCTGTGGTGAATCACAAGGTTTCTACACGTCTCCACGGGGATTTTGGCCCACTCCTCTTTTGCAAACTTCTCCAGGTCCTTAAAGTTTAAGGGTTTCCTCGACATGACCTTGGTCTTCAGTTCCCTCCACAGATTCTGGATAGCATTGAGGTTGGAGCTCTGGCTTGGCCACTCCAAAACGTTCACTTTGTTGTCCACTAACCATTTCTTGATGGATTTGGCCCTGTGTTTAGGATCATTATCCTGTTGGAAGATCCATTCCTGCCCAAGACCCTAGTTTTTCGGCGGATTGCTTAATGTTTTAACTAGTGTTGCACCGATACCGATACCAGTATCGGGTATCTGCCCGATATCGCGTTAATATGCTCGTACTCGTACTCGTCCTCATTTGCCGATACCATGCACCGATACCACTTAATGTAAGAGGCAAGGTAACTGCCTGCTCACGGTCGCATAGGCTGCTGTATTTTGTACTATCTGACTTCTATGTCTGAGGGGACACAGCGAGTTAGAAAAAATACGAGAAAGAGAGCTTTATAGTCATCACATCACATGCAGGCATACGCGCATACGTACAAGAGGTGCATAGTAAAGTAGGCAACTTCGTTACAGTACTTAAGTAGTTTTTTGGAGGATTTGCACTTGAGTTTTTTTTTTTTTTTTTTTTTTCCGGGACTTCTACTCTACTACATTTAAAAGATAAAAAGTATACTTTTTCTTCGTTACTTTGACACTGGCTACTTCACTACACGTTACTAATTAAAATATGTATATAATTCATCATTTAAGGATTATCTGGATGCGGCGTGTTCAAGAAGAACAACGGTGTTCGGCAGGGTATCTTAAGCGTTTTGTGCAGATGTCTCTGCCAGCGGACATGGAGCTGCAAATTTATGCACGCAATTACAATATTCTATCACTAGATGGCACACCCGGATCAGTTATTGAATATTTACAAGCAAGCCGAGCTCGCACAAGCACATTCCCACAATCACACACACAGAGACTTAGAATTGTGAATCTTCTTATTTTACTACAAATATATTAGTTACATATGGTTACCTTAAACATTTTAGTCGTGGTTAAGTTAAATCTTTTTCATTTGTCATTTGTGTAATTGAAATATGGCGATACCACACACTTTAAGTGATGCCTTGTTTGCTTGGAAAGCTATTATTGACTTTAGTTGAATTGAGAATGCCTATGAATGTGTGTAGAAACTATCCATGCCTAATAGTTCTACTGACTTTTTATGAAGTTGGGTGTGTTACCTTGCCTATGCAGCGAGTTTACTTTTCATTTGTCAAGCTTCAGTAATGTTTTGCCTCATTTGATGGCAGTGCTAGTTCAAAGGCTTTTTGTCGGGCCTGAATACAGAAAGATTTTTAGCAGTTAGGCCTTTTTTTTTTTTTTTTTTTTTTGGAAATAGCCATGTGTGAATCGTTTGATATTGGCCTCTTTTAGGCTTGTTATAAAAAGAAAATAAAACCTATACTCCGAAATTGTCATTGCATTTTCCTGGAAAACATTTCAGAAATATTGGTATCGGTACTCGGTATCGGCAAGTACACAAAATAAAATACTCATACTCGTATCGGTTTTTAAAAAAGTGGTATCGGTGCATCCCTAGTTTTAACTGAAGATCTGGATATACAGGTCCTGTTTCATAGTGTCATTAACTTTAACAAGGTTTCTAGGCCCATTCCCTGAAAAGCAACCCCAGAGCGTGATACTCCCGCCACCGTGTTTGACTGTTGGGACCGTGTTTTTCAGTTGAAGACTTCACCTTTTTTACGCCACTTACACTTCTCCAACCCAGGAACACAAGAACTCATCTAGCCTTCGCAAGAGCTCACCTGGATGAAGATACAAGCTTCTGGCTGTCAATGTTATGAACAGATGAGACAAAGATGGAGCTGTTTGGACACAGAGATGTGGCTTTTGTTTGGCGTAAGAAAGGTGAAGCATTCAACCTGAAAAACACGGTCCCAACAGTCAAACACGGTGGCGGGAGTATAATGCTCTGGGGTTGCTTTTCAGTGAATGGGCCTGGAAACCTTGTTAAAGTTAATGGCATTATGAAACAGGACCAGTATATCCAGATCTCCAGTGAAAAAATCAAGCAATCCGCCGAATAACTTGATCTTGGGGAGGAATTGATCTTCCAAAAGGATAATGATCTTAAACACACGGCCAAATCAGTCAAGAAATGTTTAGCGGACAACAAAGTGAACGTTTTGGAGTGGCCAAGCCAGAGCTCCGTCCTCAATGCTATCCGGAATCTGTGGAGGGAACTGAAGACCAAGGTCATGGCAAGGAAACCCTAAAACCTTATGGACCTGGAAATGTTTGCAAAAGAGGAGTGGGCCAAAATCCCCGTGGAAATGTGTAGAAACCTTGTGATCAACTTCAGGAAGTGTTTGGAGGCTGTGATCGTGAATTAAGGCTTTGCCATCAATTACTGAGAAAAGAGTATGAATAATTCTGGACATGGCATTTTTTGTAAATCTGTCAAATAAAATAGCAAAAAGTAATGTATTTCTTGAAAAATTGTTTACTGTACTTCTTACAGCCTGATGTCAACTTACTGTGTCATTTGTGCAAGAATAAATTTGATTTGTCAAAAAATATCTCGAAAAAACTCAAAAATTGGTAAGGGTATGAATAATTTTGGGCACGACTGTATATATATATATATATATATATATATATATATATAAAGTTTCAAGATGTTGTGCATGTTGTATTTTACGCCGATTTAGAGGTTCTTTTTTTGCCCCCCCAAAGAGGACAAATGCTCACCCAAGCTTGGCATCCTGGCAACGCCTCTGCATTCAAGTGTGACAAATATGCAACAACAAAAAAAAAAAGAAATCAGGAAGGGGGCAAATACTTTTTCACAGCACTGTACATCTGACTGAGGATGAGAGGGATGAGGGATGTAACCACACTATGTTCAGCCCAGACATTAGATGTATTGGGATAAATAAAGTCTCTTTATCGCAAAATATCTCACAACCGTAGATATCTAACTGCTGTAGCCATTTAGAACCTGGCTTTTGCTTTCTCTGACCTCTCAGTTTGAGGTGAAATGTCATCAGCAATAATTGTATGTCCATATTTCCTGGATTTAACAGCACTACACAGTAATTTGTGCACTTCCCTGTCTAAACACCTCAGTTGGGTGTGTTCGCTTAACTGTGGTGTAATGTGTCAGGGTTAAATATCCAACTTATCACAAAGACACAATTTGTTCAACAATGCAGTGAATGTTAGACGTGACCACAGAAATAAAGGCTGTTATACGACAAATAGACTCAACACGTGGTCGCACACTAGACAGTGTGTTATGTATGGAATTTGTGTTAATGGATGTGTCACCCACAAAGTGTCCGAATGAAAGCAGTGGATCTTCCTTTGGTCTTAGATCAAAGTATGAGCATCTCATGTTTTATGTTTGTGTCAGTTTTTATGAAGCACTTTCATGTTTATATTTGAACCTAATGCCACACATAAAGAAACGTCCATCCAGTTTAAGGGTTTTCTGAAGCATATGAAGTACAGAGAACAAGTATTTTTGGACACTGAGTCTATTTTGGCAAATGTTTTTCATAACGCTTATTTACCTTTGCTTCAAAGTAATTCACTAATTATGTTTGTTTTTTTTTTTCAATTTAAAACTTTTCTCAAATTGGCCTCCAGATTACAGCATATTATGCATGTGTTTATGCGTGCTTGACATCAAATATTTCAAAAACCTGTTGCATATATTTACAGTCCTGGTATCCGTCAATGCATAGTGTTACTTGCAGATAAAGTAAATTATGTCACTTTCAGGCATCTTTTGTCCATCAAGAAGCAAGCACTTGAACTTATCACAGGTGACAAATGTCAGGAAGGACTTGCTCGCATTCTGCAATGGTATTTGAAGGTGGTCTGTTGATGGTCAAAGCACGTTTGTGGCTTGTTAAGTTTTTTTTGTAAGCTGCTGGCCAAACTGGTGGGCTTGGTGGTTGTAGGCTGGTATATTATAAATTTTATCTGACATAATTTTGTGATGGCAAACTTTGTTCAGATGAGTTATCTCAAGTCTGACAGATCTACACTGCTGTGCTTAATATTTCTTTAAAAATTAATTAGTTTAACTTAATTCAGCATTATGCGATCATACATACTTTATTCCATAGGATTGCTGAATGATGCATATTTTGATTGTGTTAAGGAATACATGAATTGGAATAAAATGTTTTCGCAGTTCAGTCTAGCTGTACAGTTGTCTTTGCTCTGTCTAACAGCCCAGAGACAGCTGACTTTGAAGGCCTCCAAAGTTTAGCTTTTAGACCTCACTTCTCCATTTTGACATTTGAAACTCCTGCTGTCTTCTACATCACTAACAGATCAGCTGTGCATAGTTCAGACCAGTGGCGGCTTGTGAACTGGCAACTGGGGAGGCTCAAAACAATCCCTTAAAATTAATGATTGGTCATGACCTGTTTTCAATCATTCATTTAAATTACCATTACAAAAACTCTGAAAACTCTCAACATTATCAGGTGTGGCCAGTTTTCATTTATAACGCATACCTGTCAACTCTCATGCATTCGGTGAGAGTTTAAGATGCATATTTACGTTCCTCTGCTGTAGTCAGCAATTATTCAATCAACGCGTAGGCTATGTAAGAGATTCTCGCGCGGAATTGAAGTACTTGTGCATGGAGGGGTTAAAAGCAATGTAATTGCATAAAGACATTTCAAATGATCTAATTTCATTTAAATGATCGCGAAACACATGCATTGCTTCCAACCGCTGAGTAAAGAAAAGCGTGAGAAGTCCGGAGTTGTAATCGGTATGTGTTATAAATGGAAACTGGCCATACCTGATAATGTTGTGAGTTTTCTGAGTTTCTGTAATGGTAATTTACAGTAAATGAATGATTGAAAACAGGTTGTGACCAATCATTAAATTTTTTTTTTTTGGGAATTTTTTCCTTTACTTGACAGTTGTACAGTGCAGAGAGACAGGAAGGTTGGGGAGAGGAATGGGGGAAGACACGCAGCAAATGACCTGAGCTGGAATCGAACCCAGGTCGCTGCAGGAAGGACACAGCCTTTATGGTATGCGTGCTTAGACCGATGAGCCACCGGGGCGCCCCCCAATCATTAATTTTAAGGGATTGTTTAGAGTTTCCCCTGTTGCCAGTTCATGAGCCCCTACTGGTTCAGACTGACCAGCTCTGTCAGCTCTGCCCTATTCCCTCCCAAAACTTTACTTTACCTCCCCACCTCTCTCTGTCATGTAGCTCTACATTACTTTTTTCCTCTCATTTTTGCATTTAGACCTGTTTGCCGACCTATCAAAGCAGAGCTCATTATCATTGAGGCCCGCCCCCAGAACAACATAAAGCAGACAGTGAATACGTTTTCGTAATTTAATTTTTTTTTTTTTTTTTTTTTTTTTTGGTGAAACGTTTTGGACATATAAGAATATCATAACTTGAAAAAACTGCATGTAAAAGAAAGGGATATACATTTCTTTGATATGTTTTGTAATTCTTGCACCATAATTTGCATGAAGCAGCTGATATACTAAAGACCATACTGTGATGGGATCACATCAGCAGCTCTTTCCACCCCCCTATTTCCAATGTCTTTGCTCAGCCCACAACCTCCTTCATACCGGGCTGTCATTTTCATCTCAATAATATACTTGTAAAGCTTTGTGACTGCATCTTGCATGGTTGTAATACTATCACATTCGCAAAATTTGCCCACAAACAGACCGACACTCAATGCCAACATAACACCTGGCAAAGTACTAAAAGTACTGCTTCTGCTACAATAGGTGCCCCCAAGACCACATTTTTGTCATGATAACACAGACACACACATTTACACACACATGCGCGTAGACTCACAAGGTGAAAACAAATTCCAGCTGCCGCTGGTAAATATGCTGCATGTTATTAGTTGTAATTGGTTGAGGCCCATTTCATATACTGTATGATATCCAATTGCTTTCATAGGTGGAAACATTATTTCATTAATGTGGTCTTGGTTGTAAAATTCCCAAAATAAGCATAAAGAAAAGATACTGAAAGCCCTTGGACTCCAGTCTGTCTCCTGGGTGGCCTGGCTTACAATACATTGTGAAATTTGGTGCGTAAGGAAACAGAGACTTCTAACAATTGGTACCATTTAAAGACATCAATGATCCGGCCTGTCATGACTCATCTTGAATACACTCACAGTTTATCATTGCTGCATTTCAAAGTTCACGTATTGGTAAAAATTTTGCTTATGAAACACACTGCTTTTTTACTTCAGGTGAGAATAAGTTCAGTAATTGCAGAAACGGACTAACTGTATTCTGTTAACCCAATGTGTAAAACATAATGGCTTAACGCGTCAATACGTGATGTTTATTTTACTAGGTTAAATCTGGTACGCGCTGTGTACATTGAGGTGTGGTTTAGGGGTTCATATGGAAATCCAAATTTAGATGCTTCTTCACTGTCGGGAATTTGATGATTCTGAACTTGCTGGGCACTGGCAACTTGCTATCGGTGACTAGAATTTCCCACAATTGGTCTTATTTTATTTTGTTTGTCCACGCTCGTAAGTGCGTCATGTGTGGTTAGGAAGCAGAAGCTCTCTTTGGCCTGAAGGAGGATAGAAAAAAATCAAAGGGTTACATCCGCTAAAAAGTTCCTGGAAAACTTGCAGCGGTGGCCATGTTTATTTTTCAAGCTGATCCTCCACTTCTGGAAGGGAAAGCAAAGTAATGTGATCAGAGAACTATTACTCCCCCGCTTAGCCAGGCTCTGAAGAGCTTACCAGAGGGAATGTTTGTTTTGTGCCTGATATTATACTCTGCTGGCCCTCATTCTAAGATTTTTTGAGCCAAATTGCCTTGTTGTTTTTCAGCTACCCCCGCGCTAATTTGTTCATCGCGCTTTACTGGTCAAAAAGCTTCAGGGAAACATCTTGAACTGTCTGCCTTCTTTCCAGCAGGGGGCAGTGTACGAAATTTTGAGCAGGACAACATGGGGGAGAACAAGTCATCGTGCATGTAGGAAATCCTTGAGCCAGACCTGAGATGTGCTATTGGATCACTGGGTGGAAACCTAAGATAAGGATGCTGTCAGTCAGTCCTGTAATTGACAGATGAGACAATGAACATAGCCAGAGAGAGCTGATGGCACTCGTGCACTGTTCTCAATGCCTTCAGTGCCAGCTTCTGCTTGAATTCTGGGTTACTAGAAACTCCTCATCCAGGAAAAGAGTGTCTGCTTCTGTCACCAAATTTTTGGGCCGTAACCCATATGGCACGGATACCACATTTGGGTGGGGAAACATCAGATTAAGGTGGTGACTTAAAGGGTTAAACATTCTTTGGATTTTATTTGCCCTCACTATTTTGCATTTGAGAATATCTGTTTGATTGGAAAATTGAAAAGGTTGTTTTAACTGAACCACTTTTATTTAACTGAGGATTAAGCCCCCCTGAATGTTGATTGGCAACTACCTGAGTTTCTAGATGATTGTCATTGTCCATTAGTTTTCTGCAAAAGACATTCTCAGTCAGTAACTCCCAGGCAAAAGCCTAAGGGCAGTGTAATTTCAATATTCAATATGAACCACCCCTGTGCAAAAGGCTTTTAATTCACACCCATATAGCAATATTGGCCTGGCCCAGATCTGGCCCACAAAATGCACGTTACACGACCCAGTTCTGGCCCACATACAGCAAGAATGACAGCCCTTTAGTAGCCCAGATCTGGTTTGCCGGAGCCAGCACAGGGCCAGCTGCGGGCACAATCGGCCCACATGTGGCATTCCATCACATAAACGGTGCCATCATTGCCAGACCTGGCCCACATCCGGTCAACATACCACTTGCCATGCCAGCAGTCGCCCAGCAGTGCCGGCTTGAAGCTGAATCTGGGCCAGACCTGACTGCTATGTGGGCACTCACAGGGTTTTTCAACAAGCACCTCCATTCATTTAATGTTTTTACTAGAGAAAATTTCTGTAAATGCTGCGGCCTTCTCCAAGACCATTCATCCCAAAGTGTGAATACTGGACCTCTTGAGAAAAATATAGAGTCAGATTTCGATTGTGTGCTGGAATCATCGGAACTGATTGAGTCATGCTCCTCGATTAGTGCTGACTGCTGACCAGAAAAAATTTCCTTCAGAAAAATGTACAGTACTTAGCTGCAACAGTTGCAGCAATTCAAGAGATGTGTGTCTATTTTCAGTCCTGTAAACGTTAATAAAAGAAACCCCATGTGTGGAAGGTATTCCCCTCCGCTTGACAGAACTGGTTTTGAGTCTGGCTGACTGTACTTTTTTCCCTCTCGCCTGACACCAGCTAGCTATTGCTTTTTGTTTTGTGTTTCACCGAAGTGGGCTAATGTTGCTCTCTTAGAATTCCTGGATTCCATTTTGGGTCAGTCTGTTGAATACACTTGGAAAGAAATCAACGACAAATGTCAATATATATTTATATTGTGGTCTTCCAGACATATACATTTTCAAAATGTAAACCTTTCCAAGCATGGAGTACCATGAATGAAATGCAATGATACGGAACATTGAGTTCATCTAGAGTGTGTTGTTCTGAAATGTACTGCGCATCAGTTTACCATGAGAACAAAGGACAGAGATTGATATCAGACTTTTGCCTAGTTCTCATTTTGTATAATGTTTGCAACTGAGATGTTACGGAGGATAAAAGAGTTGTCGATTTGAGTACAGTTAAAGAAAAAGAAATATGGAATTAATCAACAAACTGGTCATAATTTTAGCTGACGGAATGTTCGCTGTGTGTCAGATGGATAAGCATATTCCAGATAGCATACATATACATGCCGGCATCAAAGACCAAGGATTACAATGGCAGTTTGACCTGATTGGTTTTTTTTTTTTTTGAAAAATACGAGCTGTCGATTTGTGTCAGAAAATTTTGAACATTTTATAGGGCCTTCATGACTCTAAATGATGTGGTTTAGGAGTATACCAACACTCATTAAGAGTTGATTAGGTTCACAACCTTTGTGTCCAGTACTCTTCCATCTTCACGTTTATTCGTATTTTAGATGGTGCTCATAATTTAGGATCATGTATGATAAAATCATTCTAATTCAACAACTTTATTTGAGGGATACGCACCCACACAATGACTGCTTTTGATTATATAAGAACTATACATACAGCTGACAACCAGCTAAAATTCCATATTAATTCAGGTTAAGCACAAGAGTTCTCTCCCAAAATTTGAATCTACAACCCTTGGCTGGACTAGTCAAACCCACACACACTAGGTGCATAGGAATGTCAGCCCACTTAAACATGAACAAAATGTTTAATAAAAGGCCAAATATTTGATATGCCTAGTGAATGTCTTGATAAATCATGCAAAACAATGCAATAAATGCAAATTTGTGAAGCTCATGGCATGCAAAGTTGACAGTCAAATTATTAGAAATAACCTGTGTAGGTGCCTTTGTAGTAATGGTTCAGATACTTCAAAGTAAAACAGCAATTACAAAAACCACCCCCACTCAGCCCCTGCTCCCTTCCCCATTACGTGGGAACCATCTGTGTACCTCACCTTGGTGTTAATCTAAACTCGTGTGCTCCCGCCTCAAATGGCTTTGATCGCAGACCTTGAATCTAAGCATGAATTACAGCCATAATCGAAGGTCTTACCAGGTTGGCAGCCATCTCTCTTTTGGCACAGACAGTAACTGTTATTCATGTGTTTGTTCTGGGCTCAGATTGAGTTGCATATCTTTGTTGGTCGGGGGGGCGGGGGGGTAGAGGCTTGATGGGTGGGGGAAGTGACCAAGGCCTATGTGTCTCTCTAGAGCCATAATACAGTACTGCACCGCTACAAACAAAAGAAGTTGTTAACCATTTCTGAATTTGTGCATGAGAAATACAGAGAATGTTTTCAAAGTTAATTACCACATTTTGTTCAGACACCAGTAACGTTCATCACATTAGCTATAGAATAGTGACATAGTTAGCTGCCGGATAGCTCACTCGGTTAAAGCATCGCATTGCGAAGCAGAAGTGACTATCACGGCGCAGGTTCGAGCCACGGTCGTACCAACCAGCAGTGGTCGGCAGCTTTTTCAGAAGTAGCGCGCAATTGGCCAATGCGCTACAGGGATGCAAATAGGGAGGGGTCTGCCGGGAAGGGTAATATAAGTTGCTTTGTTCGTTCCTTAGGCGCCTCCTGTTGGCTAGACGGGCGCTCGTCAGGAAGATTCTAAGCTTGTTCATGTTCGGGTATCCTCCGCCCTCGCTCTGAACTTGCGAGGATTCCACCAATGAGTGTATAAGAAGCAGTGGCTGACAGGCACATGCTTCAGAGGAGAGCCGCGAACTGTCTTCACTCTCCAGAGTTGGCAACAGGGGGTCGCATATGCGAAAGCCTTGTACATAGTTCCCCAATTGTACATTCCAGATTCGGGTGGGATTGGAGATGCCAAATTTTAAATAAATAAATAAATAAATAAAAAAGAATAGTGGCATAGATACGCTAATGTATTATATTAGTGTTCATGCTTGTTGAATGCATCAACACTCTAATTATGCAATTCCCTTATATAGCATAGCTCCATTGTACCACACACACGCGCACACACTCGCACACACACACACACACACACACACACACACACACACACTGACTTCATATGCAGCCCTGTGTCTGAATGCTTTTCCTGGCCCCTCAGTCAGTCACTAGAGGTCAGTCTTGTTATCCAGCAGCCTCCTGGTCTAGCTCTCTCTCTCTCCCATCTCAGTATAAAGCAGCAGTATCTGCTATGACACAAAAACCTTTTTTATGAATGATTTAATGGGGTTGAGTAATTGCCAGTTAATGAAGTTACAATAAACACATGTTCAGCTTCTCCAAGGCTTAGAAACTGCTTTTGAGGAAATGCAGCCTTAACTTCAGTTTATGCTTTGTCTGTGTGCTTTTGCATGCGTGTATATTTGTTCTTGTGTGTGTGTGTGTGTGTGTGTGTGTGTGTGTGTGTGTCCATGCATAGTTATTGTGCATTTGCAAAGCATTTGTTATTATTACTGCATGCACTTTTTGCGAGAAGGTTCATAGGTATTGCACAGCAAAACCAGTTGACAGGAGAAAAATGACTATAAAAAAGCTATTTTTAAGTGATTGGCTCTGCAACTGGCTAACCATAAAGGGCTAGTTTCAAATATGCCGATTACATCTAATTTTGCACTACATTCCATTGTAAATGAAGATTCAATGTGCAAAATTCTATGTTTGAAGTCTGGACAAAAGCCAGCTTAATTGGTCCCAGTGAAAAGAACTTAAAGGATATAGTCTAAGGCCAACTTTGGATCTGTGTGATTCAATACCAGCAGTTCTGCTGACAATGCTCATATTCTAAACCGAGACTGCTAATAACCAGAGCCATAATGTCACAGTTGTTGCCAACTGGTAGTCACAGTGCCAGCAATGGCCAGCAATGTCAGGCTCAGCAATAAAATTTCACATTTTTTTTTTCAATATTAAAAAAACAAAATCATGGTGACAGCAGTTGGCAAAATTATTTCCTTTTTAGTTTTACTGAGACGTCCAAACTGTGGATGCTATGGATCTATGGCACTGCAAGGCAATGATCTGCAAATCAATTAAAACCCTATATTTAATTGAAAATCGGACAAAAAAAAAGTATCAAATGTTGAAACTGATAAATTTTCTAGTTTTTTTAATATATCTGCTCATTTTGTATTTGATGACAGCAACATATTTTTTGAAAAGTTGGGATGGGACAATAAAAGACTTGGAAGAGTTACATGCTGCAAAAAAAAAGACAACTGGCAGAACATCTCACAGCTAATTAGATTAATTAGCAACAGGTTAGTAACATGATTAGGTATAAAAAGTCTTTCATGAATTAATATGATGAGGGCTTAACCTCGCTATGAAAGACTATGGGGAAATAGTTCAACAATTTAAGAACAACGTTTTCAACTTAAAATTGCAACAAAAAAAAAAAAAAAAAAGGCAATATTATCATGTATGGTACATAAAATCATTAAAAGATTCAGAGAATTCCAAAAAAATTTCTGTACGCATGGGACAAGGCCATGAACACAATTGAGGCACTAGCCATAAATGATAAATCCAGCCCCTCAGGTAAGGGGCTAAGGTTTCTGAATCTATTTGTTCCTCTCTCCCAATACATTCCCTCATCTCACTGGTTGATTGCTTAAAAGATCATCAGAATCACTAAGGGCTGCTAATGGGAGAACTGTAGAGCATGAACTTCGGGTTTCAGCAAGCTTGTTCAGCAGGATACAGAATTCCTGGATCCACAGTCCCTGGGCAGGTTTGGCGGAATGTTGGGAGGGGCTTAGTCATGTGACGCTACTTTGGCTCCCTTTATGCAAGCCTGTTTTCCCACGGCCTGGGGGCTTTGAGAGTGCCAGCGTTCTCTTTGTGCCAGCACGCCACCTCGGGGTCAGGAGATGGGCGGCAGGGCCTGTATTGTGGACTACAATTCAATGGGGAGGCCGCGCAATCTTTGTTATTGCAAAGGTTTGTTAAAAGCAAAAGGCTTGTAAGCATAAGGTGTGGGATTACAGCTATTCAACCAGCAATGAACTGAGAAGTTCAAATGTTCAGAGGTTCAAAAGTCTTTCAAGCAGTAGCTCAATAAATCTGTGCCAGTTTCAACAGTTGCAGGCATCCATTTTGCCAAGCAGTTAGTTTGTGGGGTTCTCATGCTATGCATGCTAGATAACATTCGTTACAAGTGTTTATACATGTACCTTTCCATACTACTTGCAGTAAGTACGGGAGAAATGGATAAATGTTGCATAGCAAGGAGTGGGTGAGGCCTCACCAAAATCTGGTCACCAAGCCAGTTTTTAGACTTCTTTGATGCCAGATTTCAGTCAGAGCTGCTTTGCACAAAATTGGTCCAAAGACTGACATACACTACAGGCCAAAAGTTTGAAAGCAAGGCCAATACAGGTCAAAAATTTGGAAGCAAATTCAAGTTTCTGTTCACAATGCCTTTCTTAAAACCCAGTATGAAATCTATGGATTTTGGGATTTATTTACTGCATGATTAGACTTTTCTTTCATTGATATGCACCATTTTCCTCTATTTACCTTTAGGTTCTGTATACATTGATGTTACCAGACCATTGCTGAATAAATGTTAACAAAAGAAAGGAGGGGCTTAGTTTTTGGGTTGAGAAGATTTGCAAGAGTCACAACTTCAGTGAAAAAGTAAAAAACAAACCAAAGTTTGCATTATTCACTTTATGTCATGGATGCCAACGGCAATCTGGCGGGCACTAGGACCATGGGCCTAGTAATATGAGCCTAATAATTTGAGTAAAAATGTATTCTGATAAGTGACTCTTTATAAAATAATCATTATTATTTTGTTGCAAAGTATGCCAATGAAACTATGATCTTTTTTTTGGACAAATTTGATCTTGCTTCCAAACTTTTGGCCTGTAGTGTATGATGCAATCATTTATGACATTTGTTGCCTGGACCCATCTCCAAAAATCTCAATATCTTGCGGTTTTTCTCCACTCAAATGAAAAAGATGCAGTTTTTCACTGTTGTTTTAATAATTAGGCTAAAATACAATAGTTACTAAGTATTCAGCCACAGGTGATTTTATTGCTATACTTTGAAGGTGTGGCCTCTACAGGAGGAAACCTAATGGAAAAAGCTCACATACAACGTGGAAAGTGTTCACGCCCGTGAAGGAGAAGACATCTGCAGTTCGAGAGTGATCCAAAAGAAGGTCCTAAAGAGGATCTATTATGCCATTTGTTTCTCTAAGTTATAATGTTCTTGAATGTCCAAAAAAGGAAGTGTATAAACTTTTTAGCAATAAATAAATAAAAATTCCACAATTTTTTGAGCAACTTGATTCCTGTCATTCCTAATCCCCTCTAAAAATGGCTATCTTGAGTGAGTATCCCCGTTACGAAATGAGCTTTGTTCTAATTGGCCAGCGAACAAAGCTACCGTGTCAATGGAGAGTAACGATGTCATAATCCCCCAGCTACTCGCAAGTCTCAAAATCCAGATGACTGAATAAGTTTCTAGCAAGCGATCCATTAAACCACACAATGCGTACGGACAGGTAATGTCTACAAGGCTTAGCAGGCTTGGACATAACATCCACAGACGTGCTACATGTTGTCAACAGAATAGTTTTACTGCACTTCAAATTCAGTCTCTAAAGTTAAGAATGACTCAAAGTTGGAGTCCTTATAGTAGCAACCATTTGCTAACATTCTATTAACTGCACTAGCTATTCCATTAAAAACTGACTGAATTTGACCAAAATGGTCACCCTTTCTATCTGAACCTGTCGATGTGTTTCATTGGCTTACATTGCTTCTGATGAAACTAGCAACAGTTTCTATAGTCTCAGTCACTTTAGTAACGTTTGCTCGCTAGATATCTACTAAACCACACATTAATTATGAGAGGAAATGTAGCCAGTCAAATCAATTCATTTTGAGAGTGGCACTCAGCTAGCTGGCGATCGAGCTAACAAGCTATTTACATTAACAACCATGCCATACACATTTACTTAAGGTTACACTTGGAATTGGCTGAGTTTGGATGTCAACAGAAATTGTAAACACCCCGTTAGCTAACAACAGATTCTCCTTGAAAATAAATGGAAACCATTACATCTTTCTATCTTCCAAAAAGCATAATAGGTCCCCTTCAATATAAATTTCATTTGCAGTCCTGCATTGTACTGATCCAAGTTAGTAGTATAAAGCAGTCAGACAAAGAAAAGATAGCACAAATATAGCTAGCACAGGCTTTGCCAATTGAAGCTGGAATTTTGCCATAAGAAATAAGCCAGATATAAAATAAGCCAGTGGAGATATTCAGTTGAGGGGTGGAACAATTTTCTGGAGCCTGCATGTGATGTAGGAAGGGCAGCCAAATCTGAATAACATGCCAAATGCCATGTTTTATATAAAAGGCTGCCCACAAAAAAATGACTGTTTTTTTTTTCTTAACTTCACTCATTAGGTTGGTAAGCACTCAAAATAAAGAAATGTGTATGCACTGAAAAGAACTGAAAAAGTGAGTTTTCATAATATTTACCCTTTAAAAAAGTAACTGACAAAATGTCTTCTGATCTGGTGCAAGTCTTATCTGATGCTTTTCTCCCACACCGTCGCATGAAGTTAATTGAAAATGGAAAAATATTTTAATGCTATGATGGCTCAGGTTTTTGAATTTTTTTTAAAAAATTTATTTAACCAGGGAAGTGCTGTTGAGATTGAAATCTCTTTTTCAAGGGAGCCCTGGGGAGGGAGAGGGAAAATTTGCACAGCCAATTAGATCAGGGTATGATTAGGTGGCAGGTCGAAAGAGCCAGGCTGGGAATTTAGCCATGACACCAGGAAATCCCCTACTCTTATCAAAGAGTGTCATAGGATCTTTAATGACCACAGTGAGTCAGGACCTCAGTTTAACATCTCATCTGAAAGGCAGGGTCTCCTTCAGTACAATGTCCCCGTCACTGCACTGGGGATTATTCCACTAGAGGGAAGATCGCAACCTACTAGCCCACCAACACCTCTTCCAGCAGCAACGTGGTTTTCCCAGGTGGTCTCCCATCCAAGTACTGACCAAGCCCACACCTGCTTAGCTTCAGCCACACAGCTGGAGCAGATTGAATAGTGGTATGGCTGCTGGCTAATTATTCCCCAACATTCTGATTCACAGCTTTCAGTTTTAAGTAGTGTTTGTCACATCACAGAAAGGGAGTGTTCAGTAGAGAATGTTTTTATCCACTATTTGTTGTCTTACATTTTAAAAGTTTAATAATAGAGTGAATGAGGCCTAGGCCCTGTCCTTTGTGTCAATTCCAATAAGTAAATGCGCTATACAAATAAAATTGAAAATTAGTGTTGCTTTCTTGCTTTTGTGACCAATTGTAGCAAAATTTGTTGTTAGCCAATGGCCCTTTTCAGTATCCATTAGTAAATATTCAATAATCATGGTGGACCTCAGATAAGACTTCTGGAAAGATTTCAGCACATTCCTTGTTTCCAATTGTTTTCAACCCTGTGGTGAATGGTCAGTTGGTGTCAACATAAAGCAACATGAGGCCCCTCCATTCCCCCTCCCATTCAGCATTACTCTGTAAGCTCACAGACTGCCATAGCACCGCTCACTGTTTGCTGCGAGTGTGAGGTTAATTGAATTTGTAAAACGGCCAAGTTTATATGTCAACATTGCGGCACACGGGTGTAGGATTAGCCAGACGTGTCAAATTACATGTATTCGGCTGCGCTAATGTTATGTTTGCATTATGTGAGGGAGTGTGTTGTATGGGCTAATGATCACTGTTCAACCCCGCGTGCAACTGTGGAATATCAACTTTGAATTCCACTGGCAGCATTTTGTTGGGGGCAGTGCAGAGTTTCTAATTATGAAATTAAATCTAAGAATGGGGAGACATTCCCTGATTTAATTATATTCCGCATTGAGCCCAATTAGAGTTCACTAATTGTTTTTTCTTCCAGTCTAGGGACATTGGCAAGGTGTGAATAGGGTTACAGAAAAGCATCTTCTTTGTGTCAGAAAAATGTTTGATAACAACATGGTACTGAGAGAGACCATTATAGAATACAGAAATTGTGCTGTTTAATTAAGACTTCATTTTGATGTTCAAAGCATGGATGAATGCTTCGGACACAAGTACTGATGAATATCACAAGGTCTAATCAAAATGTTATTAAGAGACAAATCCTACTGAGAGCTCATATGAATTTGAAAACAACACTGATTTTCTTTGGCTCAGTTCGCAAAATACTTACCAAGTATAAAAAAGCAAATACATGTTCTGAGAGGCCAGCCAAAGATAAACGGAAATGTGTTGGATAATGTTGAATAATAACATTATTTTCATGTGTTTATACTACTAAAATTTGTCATGGAAAGATTACTGTATGTGTGAAGAGGTAATTAACTCCTCTGTCAGTCATTCTATTTAGTCATTTAATAAAATAAATTGAAACCACAATAACATCCTGTTAACTTGCTGTATGTACTGTATTCACTTTTCAGTTCTATTTACATTTTTTTTTTCATTCAGGGTGATACGAAGTCTTATAAAGTGCTTGATGACCAAAGAAAATGTGAAAATGAGAACTCGGGGAGATTTACATTTTTCCAAGGTGGGCTGCTGGCCTGCAGAAACAAATAAATAATCAGAATCTTGATTCATAATTCAAGCAGATCAAAGAGGAACCACATAGATCTCATACTCAAAGGGATAGTGGAATTGTGATGGGGTGTAATGCCGCGGGAAAAACAGATTTTGGCAGTCGCAAATTACCTCCTGCTGAGGTCATTTCTGCTCATTATTAAATTTTCTTTCAGTAACGAGGGAGAAATTCAGTCCCATAGTTTATGTTTTTCTTTGACTTGATATCAGCGTGTTCTTCCCCAAAGAGCGTCTTATGCCAAAAATGTTTGTATTTGTGGTTTTTTTTTTCTTTAGAGGGAAAGGGCATGATAGCACAGTGGGTCACTCCGTTGCCTCACAGCAAGAAGGTTGTTGGTTTTATTCCAGCTTGGGGGCCTTTGGTAGTTAGCTTGTCTTCCCTGAGATAATGTGCGTTTTCTCCCATTTCCGACCACAGTCTAGAGACAAGCATGTCAGGCTAATTGAAAAGACCAAATTACCCATGGGTAAGGGTGTGTGAAGGAATGGTGTGCGATCGCTGTAATGAATTGGTGAACTGTCCAGAGAGAGTGTCTGCCCTTCACTTTTTGTATGCTGGAATACACTGCAGCCGCCCCACAACTGTGACCTACAGGATAGATAATTCATGGATGGATCTCTCTCAGTCTCCTCTACCCTTGTTCTCTGCACGTGTGTATGCGAGTTATTCTGTGTGTTTGTGTGGAAGGTGTCATGAAGTTTGACCTCGCAATCCCATTTGGTTCTACTGGAAAATTCAAGAGCTGAGTGTTAGCTGTGGCTCCTCACCAGGAAAAAATGAGTGGCCTCCTTCATCTTTTGCTGCTTTTCATGTTGTTTGTGAAGTGTCACGAAGAGTAGCATGCGTTTACATAATTTGGGCTTTATTTACGATTGTAGTAAAAACCAGAGCGTGGGCATCAAAGCTGCATTCCTCGAGGGCCACAGAGGTGCTGCATTATAGTCGAGTACCTGCTCTTGATTATCTAATTAGCCCAATCGTTTATTTGTTTTGGCATTATAAATTTCATACATGGTCATTGCTGAAAATTGCATGAGTCCCTACGCTCAGAAACATCTTTACCACAGTGCATCTTTAGATGTGTGCAAGTGGAAATATTGATACACTATGGAATAAACTGTGGAATTTGGGAGTAGCAAGGAGTAAAGTGTAACTTAGAGCAAATTACTCAACCATTTGAGGTTGTTTCCCCGAAAGCCTAAGTTAAGCTTAGTTGCACAATATTTTCAATGAGTGAAGCCAGACATACGTAAAAGACTTTTGGAATTTTCAATGGAAAAAAACGTCCTACTTTATCCTCACAGTCATGCTTGATAGGTTCCTATATCCAGGACACCATACTGTGCGTCTGTGTGTGTGATTGAACAGATTACAAATGTCAACAAGTGTATTATCGTAATTTGCCCTCTAACCATAATTGAGTCCGTAGAAATTTCCCCTTATGACTTCGCTGAAGTATAAATGCCAATCAACATGTGATAGCACTTTTTTTTTCTCCGTACGATTTTCGTGCCAGTGTTGTGCAATAACCAATACATTTAGCTTTAAGACAGTTAGAGAGACAAAGGCATTAATTTACAAACAGTATCTGTCCAGACCTAGCACTTGGTGTTTTATTTATTTATTAATTCATTTATTTATTCCTCAATTCTCTGCAAACTGCTGTCTGTTTTTGCATACTCCCCCCCCCCCCGGTACTGTGCAAGAGTAATGAATATAATTTGAAAAAAAAAGAAAGACATTTTAAACTCTGAAGCTTATTTCCTACAGATACGGCTGTAATGGCAATCACTTAAAACTGAGTGTGGTCTTATGTTTGTGACATTGCATTCAATAGTGTGCATTGAAATATATTCCAGCTACATAGTCATAACAGGAACTATTACTAGTGAATTAGTAATTATCTCGTGGGTTCAAGTTCGAAGTTTTGCCATTTTTTGCAAGAGAATTTGTCATGCAATGTGTGCTTTGAATGAATTAGATTAACATGCACTTGAAAAGTAATGATGTTCTTTCTAATAACCTGCCAGAAATAACAGATTACTCCTTTCCCCCAAATCTGGTCCTCTGAAACATTCGGATAATGCCCTTAAACAATTCATTTTCCCAGGATTTAAAGAAAAGTTAATAAAACGTAGAAATGAAGGATCACCTTGTTTAATTCACGAGTCAAGTATTATCACTCGGCGCCTAATTATTTGTGTAATTTATCTAAATCTACAAAATACTCCGGATCTTCAAGGCTGTTCTATGTTCTACATGTAAGTCTCTATTAGTTTTCTGACAACTCTAAAAACTAATCTTATTTGATTCTGTACTTGAGAATTCATTTGGTGTCTTCAACTATCGTTCGTGGAACAGCATTCTCGGTGTTTCTCGGTCATAATAGGTGATTTACAACAATAAGAACTTTTGTATAGTTTAGGGAACACTTGGAAAAATCACCTTTTTGTTGGGGCTGCCCTGCAGAATTTCCAGTTGTAATTTATAGAGCATTATTTTGAGGATTTTTTTTAGCTTCCATTTCTGGTTTGGTAACTCCCAGATGCAAAAGGGACAGCTGGTGTATGTTGATTGGTCAAACATGGAGATACAAGCATCAGTGGCTGCCATCTTTAAAATATCCAAATACACAACAATTCAGTCATCCTACTTTCTTGTAAATTTCAGCTTGCTGAGAAACCAACCGACGAATGGACTGTCAAGGAAGTACAGGCTTTATTGAACCTACATGCAACAATAAAAAAAATCAACCATATTTCAGTTTGTTCAAGATCTCAACAAACATTTAATCGCAACTCCTCTAGCCCTGGCATCCACAATATTGTATCGCAAAAATGGCATCGAAATACTAACGCTTGACATGGGCTTGCATTATCTTATTGAATGCAAACAAAAATCCCTGAAGGTGTGTGGTTCAGGGCTTGATTGGTCCATGTACTCAGTTTTCAAGAACCAGGTGTTTACAACCACGTGTGCCAAATTGGGCTTGCCTGCGGAGGTTGGGCTCACCCACTATAGCCAGGTTCCTCCTGAGATTTATTGCCACTGGAGAGTTTTTTCTCAGTACTGCTTGAGGATGTTTCTTCCTATTGGGAGTTTTTTTTTTTTTTTTTTGCCTCATTTGCTATTTTGGGGATTTGGCTGGGCACTGCCCTTTTTGCTCTGTAAAACGTCTTTATGACAATCTTGTGAAGAGTGCTATATATTGAATTGAATTGAATTGAATTGAATGAAAATCAGTGGAATGAGATCTTCAGCTATAGGGTGAGATGTGCTCTCATCAGAGCGAGTCACAGGATGATGGCTCTCCGGGTCCAGGGTTAGAATTTATCCCAGGTGAAGTCATTTGCCTCATTTTGACTTCTTCAATATGGGACCCTCTGGTCTGTGGATCTGTAAAACCAATCCATAAATCTATCACCTTTATGTAAATTTTGAAAGAACATTGAGGATATTGCTGACTTGCAAAGACATCAAACTTAAAAAGAAATGGTATAAAAAAACATGAAAAAAACCAAGCCATCATCCATTGTCCAAATTTCAATTGCAACAGAAAATATAAATAAAAGAGCAAAATTTTCCCAGGTCCACTGTGCAATGGTTCATCTAAAACATGGGAATTATTCAGTGGAGTGGACAAGGTTAAATTTGGACCTTTCCCTGTTACTGGCCTAGTTTCATTTTGGGATGTTGTTTTTTGAAATCATGTGGAAGGTTTACAGATTAATCACACACTATTCACTTCAACAAAGCTGATCTTATTAAAATGTAGGCTGGTCGTACCAGTCGAAGGAATGAAAAACTAAAGAACAAAAGACTTGTTTCTGGCAGCACACACCGGACATTGGCCTTCAGTGAGACAAAGCAAATAGACAACAGCAAAACAGACACAAACAAGCTGGCACATGCAATATGTCTTTGTGCTTTGTACTATTTTTCTGTGGCAAAAGAAGCAGGAAGCGTCGTAGTTCAGAGTATAATGCCAGAATTATGATGAACGAACCAATCAGAATGTGGTAGAAATATCTTGTCTGTGATTCATACCAATGTACCATACAACAAAGTTTCTCAGCCTATTTTTTGTGCGGTTTATGTTGAATCTGGTTGACAAAAATCTCTGTCATTTGGTTATTGGACCTGTGGGTTGGTAGGTAATAATCATGCCAACATTTCCATGACATGCATCTATCACATGCAGACAATGTGCAAACAGATAACCAGAAACTTCTACAGTGTGTCCTGCTCCCATTCTGTGAAAGTTGGGCAAAATATGTCATGCCTGGATTCACCCACCTAAGAATGTTTTTGGTGCAGGACACAGAATAAAGAGTTATTAAGAAGTTGCTTTCTTTTAATACTTCAAATAGCGGAATGGATCCATAGAACACAAAAATGCTTTAATAGTGATCAGTTGCCCCTTAAAAGATAAATAAATAAATCAGTTATGACCCAATGGCATCACTTCAAATAATCGTTTGCCAATTGACTTGTGAAATACGGGCTAACCAATTATTCTGAGGAGAGTTCATACCAGATTGTGATTTCTTTGGGTGGAGCTACCTAGACTTGGAAGAGCTTCGTAGTTCATCTGAGGAAAACATTCTCAGTGTTCACTCCTCTGTGAGGAGCGTTGACTTTTTCAATATCCCTGCCTCTTTTGCGTAAGACCTATACACACACAAACACGCACACACACATGCACGCATGCACACAGGCACGCACACACACATATACACACACGCGCCATATAATAGTTTTCATGCCAATGCACACTTTACAGCAGATACATGATCCATTCTTAATAATTCACATTCACTCAGGATATTTGCCGCAAGCTGTATTTGTCTGGTGTAGAACAAAAATGAAATGGCAAAATACCATTGGAATGCCATTTTCAAGATCAGATACACGCTTTAAAGCATACTTAATCTTCCTGGCACCTGCCACAGCAAAGCCGCAAAGTGGCTCACTGATCTAGTTTTACTGGTTTTAGGCAAATAATTAGAGTTTGTTTCGTCAGAGGAGTCAGCTGCTGATTTCAAAGGCTGGGTTTTCATCTTCACACTGAGCAGAAATTTGTGAAAAGGTGAAAGTGGGCTGGGGTGAATTTATAGGGCTCACATATACGGTTTCAAGGCTTTGGTGCTCTACAATTGGGACAACAAATTAGAGACAACTGGGCTTTATCAACAGAGATGTACAGAAGACAAGGTGATTTTGAGACCATTTTACACCATCTAGCAATCCTCTGGGGTCAGTTGTTCAAAAGATTTAATCTGGATAAAAGTGATCCGGATTTGGGAATCCCATTTTTTGCTATCCAGATCACGTAATCCAGATTATTTTTATCCCCATTTTTCAAAGCAACATTGGGTTGGATTACTCTGATCCAGATAAAGACTTTTCAGGATTACCAAATCCGGATAAAAAGGGCTCAATATTACTGGACAATATAAGCTATATGAAGAATAGCAGGTAGAATAGCATGGGGTCACTTGAAGTTTTTATTTGAAGACAGAGAAAACAAAACAATTAAAAAAAATTTTTTTGTCATTTTCTTTTAAACAGTTATCTGACCCACGAAAAAATAAACTATACATTTTTCACAAATTTGTATGAGTTTGAAACCATAAAAAAAAATGTACAGTAAATAAGTGCACACTGAGGAATGACTGCGTCACTGTAATTATTAGCAAGAGATTTAAGTTAAATTTAAATAATTTTTACTTGACTTTGAAAATTATTTAGAGGATTATTTTATGAACTATTTTATGTTAACTATATTTTCCCTTAACTGTAATGACAGGTTTAATAGGGAGACTATTGTCTGCTTTATCTAATATATCATTGTAATGATTGAACAAATCAAGCGGAAATTAAAAAAGAATGTGTATATCGAGGGTTTGGAGCGCAATGGTTATACAACAAATGTCCATTTTAGAGGTTATAAGAAAAAGTGATTTTTAGGTTTGCAAATGTTCTATTTAATCAGGTACATCATTTACATCATTTTTATGTCAGTCGCTCTTTTACTGCATTGTTCGGAAGTATACTGAACATGTAACTTTTCATAAGTGTGGTACTGAGACATCGTGGCCAAAATTGCCAAAATGGACATGTCGCCTCCGTGCCCCAACAATTCTAGCACTTGATGTGACAAAACAGAATGGTGATAGATTGAAGTTAAGTTTGCAATGGAAGACAGATGATTCTGTAATACTATTCAGGTTTATATATCAAAATATCAAGGTTTAATTCATATAAGCAGATTTTGTTGGACATACCACAAAATGAAAATGTGAATTCTGTTCAAAACTGAGGCGCATGGACATATAATTATTGTGCTCCAAGAATTAGCTGATAGAAATGTGTGACAGGAGGTAAAAATCTCAAAATCACAAAATTTGGACATATCACCATTGTACTCCAAACCCTCGATATATACACTAAATGATACAAATGTTGTATTATTTGACCAATTTTAAGTTAGTTTTATTACATTTTGGCCCTGAAATCCACACTGAATCCACCCTGGATCAGAATAATCCATTTTTTTTGATCAAATGTATCCCAATCCTACCTAAAAGTTTTCCACAACTCAAACCAAAGGTTTGATCCAGATAAAAACCAAGATTGGATTACGTGATCTACGTGATCTAAACCAATTACAGAATCCCTTTTTCCTTTTGAACAACCTGTTTTCAAGATTTGATCTAATCCAGATCACTTTTATCCGGATGAAATCTTTTGAACAACTGGCCCCTGATGATGGAGCATTTGGGGGTTCTGAAGTAAAGAAAAAATTAGCTTTGGACCCTCAGACCCAATAAAGTCCGATTTCAGGGTCTATGTTTTTTCTATCAGATATGACCGGACTCTTGTTTTTGTTAAAGACTGACTTGATAGTTGTCACCCCCCTGATAACCAAAGCACTTCAGTTGCATATTTCAGGTAGGAGTGTCATAATTTTGAGGAGATTGGTTGTTTTCTTGGTTCTCTGAGAGGTGCACTTCTATTTTTACTCATTTTCTGTGTTACTGATTGGTTTCTGCTACTCAGCTATTGAATTCCTTTCCAGGTGTCTGCCTTACCAGAGCTGAATAATTGATGATTTGAAGCACCTGCATTCTGCCTATGTGGTAGCAGCACCCGCTCTCTGCTTGATTGTCATCTATACACGAGAGCCGGTAACAGCAGGAGAGTTCTTGCTCTAGGTTTGTTTGAGAGGTCTTTTAATAGGTCATTTAATATGCATGATGGCACAATGAATATTTGTGACTATGAATATTTAGTGATGCCATTTGGCCTTGCTAACGCCCCCTCTGTTTTGCATGCGTTAGTTAATGACGTTTTAAGAGAGATGTTAGAGAAGTTCGTCTTCATCTATATAAATTATTTTGATTTACCCTCGAATCTTTCTTACCACAAGAAGCACGTGCGTCAAGTTCTTATAGCTTTTCTTCAGGCTAATCCCTTTGAGAAGACTGAAAAGTGCCTTTTTTACACTAAGTTTTTTTTCTAGGGTTCTTGGTGCCTGAAGGGTACGTCTGCATGGACCCAGATAAGGTCTCAGCAATCAGGAATTAGCCTGTCCCACAGTCTGTCAAAGCGGTCCAGCGGTTTTTGGGTTTTGCCAATTTCTATAAGCGATTGTTTGCGAGGTCTTTCAATAGGTTCTTTAATATGCATGATGCCACTATGAATATTTGTGACTACGAATATTTAGTGATGCCATTTGGCCTCACTAATGCCCCCTCTGTTTTGCAAGCATTAGTTAATGACCTGTTAAGAGAGATGTTAGAGAAGCTTGTCTTCATCTATCTAGATGACATTTTGATTTTCTCCTCAAATCTTTCTTACCACAAGAATCACATGCGTTAAGTTCTTACGGCTCTTCTTCAGGCTAAGCTCTTTGTGAAGACTGAAAAGTGCCTTTTTTACACTAAGATGGTCTCCGTTCTAGGGTTCATTATGTCTCAAGGGAAAGTCTGCATGGACCCAGATAAGGTCTCAGCAGTCAGGAATTAGCCTGTCCCGCAGTCTGTCAAAGAGGTCCAGCGGTTTTTGGGTTTTTCCAATTTCTATAGGTCATTCATTCAAAATTTTAGCACAGTTGCTGCTTTGATGCTGCTTCGATGCTGGACTCCTGCAGCAGGGAGAGCTTTTGATGAATTAAAGAAGTGGTTTACCAAGCAACCTATTTTGATAATGCTCAGCTCATTTTTCCCTTTTGTGGTAGAGGTTGAGGCCTCGGAGGTTGGATTGGGTATCATTCTTTCTCAACACTCGCAGCAGGATAAAAAATGACACCTTTGTGCTTATCTCTCTCGATCACAGTCCTCGGATGAGAGAAATTATGATATTAGCAACCGAGAGTCGTTGGCGGTTAAGCTGGCACTGGAAGAGTGGTGTCATTCGCTTGATGGAGCTTAGCACCCTTTTGTGGTTTGGACTGACCATAAAAATCCCCACTATATTCTACAAGCCAAGAGACACATGCAGCAAGCGAGTTGGGCAATCTTTTTTAATAGATTCAACTTCACATTAGCATATCGCCCAGGCTCTAAGAACACAAAGCCAAATGCGCTCTCTTGCATCCATGATGACTCAGACAGGGATCCAGTCCCTGAGCCTATCATCCCAGAGGCTCAAATTATGGCCCTAGTACAGTCAGATATTGAGGCTGTGGTGCAGAAGGCACTGCACTCTGATCCTGGTCTAGGAGGGGGACCTTCTGGACGTTTGCATGTTCCCGTGGCAGCACGGTCTCAGGTGTTCAAGTGGGGACACTCGTCTAAATTGGTGGGTCATCCTGGGATCCATCGCACTAAACAGTTTGTGGCCTGATGCTATTGGAGGCCTAGCATGGGGAAAGACATTCGGGACTTTGTGGCTGCATGCTCTGTGTGTGCCTGGAACATGGGCTCTCATCTCCCACCCTCTGGTTTACTGTGGCCATTACCCATCCCTAAACGCCCTTAGAGCCTTTTGCGCTGGACTTTATTTCTGGCCTTCCGATCTCTGACGGCAACTTGGTTATTTTAGTGGTGGTTGATCGCTTTTCTAAAAAAAGCCACTAAAACTGCCACGGGAGACTGCTCAGCTCATGATTGACCGCGTTTTCAAGCTGCACTGGTTGCTGCAGGATGTGGTCTGAGAAATCGGGGACCCCAGTTCGCAGCACGGTTTTGGCGGGCTTTTTGCAAGTGACTGGGGGCGTCTGTGAATCTGTCGTCTGGGTTTCACCCGGAAACCAATGAGCAGACAGAGAGATCAAATCAGTCTTTGGAAAATACGCTCCGATGTGTAGCGGCCAATAACCCAATGTATTTGAGTCTTTTTCTTTCTTGGGCTAAATACGCCCACAATTCGTTGCCTAATTCGTCCACGGGCTTTTCACCTTTTGAGGCTCCGCTGGGCTATCAGCCTCCTCTTTTCCCCGAATTAGAGATGGATTCTGAGATTCCCTCTGTTGGTCTCTTTCTCCATAGATACCGGTCACTGTGGAGAAAGAATTGTTCTTCGCCAATTCCTACTCCTTTACAAGGAGAGCTTCAAAATTACAGAAAAACCAGAAGTCTTCTGGCAAAGCTAGTGTGTCTCGTTATATTTCCAGTGAAGCTTTTCCAGTTAACCTTAATGTCATTTACATTCTTTACATCCCTCATTTCCTTTAAGTTTCATGACGTTCATTGCATTTTTTCCCCATGATTGCTGACATGTAGTCCAATGTCCCGCGAAATGTCTGGGATTGATAATCAAATCAAATCATATTTATTTATAAAGCACATTGAAAAGAACCCAAGTCTACTAAAGTGCTGGACCATCCAAAGCAGGTAGCTAACATGATAAATACCAAAAAAAAAAAAAAAAACCCTCTCATTAATGTCAAGTAACATCTGTGGAAAGGTTTTTTTCCCAGAAAACAGTGCTTGCTCTGATATAAATTTTTCCATGTCTTATTTCAAATTTAAAGGATTACCAGAACCTTTGATCTCCATTGTTTTGAATATTTCTGGAAGCAGGGTGAGTAGTCATTTGTGTTTGCTATTCGTTCATTTCGATTGCTCATTCCAAATTGAAGCAATGTGTCGCTGATGTGATCACTAAATAATAATGCAGGCCCGCTGATTGAATGTATTACTTTCATTATGAAGCTCAAACATGAGTTGAACACTTATGGCAATAAGGTACAATCCCAGACATCAAACTTCATGGAAATTTGATTTTGTTTGAAGTTAATTAAGCTCAGTTGTATTTCTCGGGCTGTTTGCATCTGGACTAATGAATGGATCCTATGGTGTAATACTTCAGGTCATAACATATGATGATTGGCTTCTGTTACAAATTATGTAGAGAAATTAAACCATTTATTGAACATAGATCAACAGTACCAATATACAACACAAGCTATAAGTCTTGTATGGAGACTAAAAACTGGAGAGAGCTTTGAACAATGGACAGATGTAATAAAACCTTGCCCAATGCATTTGCTCGCATAAATCTTCACAACAAAATGTGGAAAATCCAGAAGTGCATGTGCATGTCTTTGAAATACCAGTAAGTTTGCCCAAAACATTCTCATACAATAACAAGGGAAACTATTAAAAAGTTGACCATTATTGAACATCGTTGTGAAGTTAAAGGGCTCTAATTTCTTGGCGCAGCGCAGGGTGGCGCAGCATGGCGCAACCCACGCAGTTGTAATTTCGTCCGGTGCAGCCCGCGCAGTGGTAATTTCGTGCGGTGCAACACCGTGTGCAGCCACTTTGGCAATTTGGTAGACGGACGTGCGTCGAGATGGGTGTGGCTGCGTAGTAGGGGGAGGTGTCACATATTCATCATGACGCAGTGACAATATCGTGACAAAAGGGTCCGCCGAAAGTGCGCAGAGAGCTCCCCAGCTCCAACCTGGTTTACTTTCTGTGCAGTGGTAATTTGGCTGACCGGCGCGCAGTGCGCACACGTCACCGAAACCTCACAGGCAGGTTTCCAGAATGTCAGGCACATTTCAATGCAACAAGAGGCTCCTCAGAGCCTGTACTCACATCCGGGTCTAGGCCTGGGCCAATCATGAAACCACGCACGCGCATGAGCAGGACAGTCGCGACCCCGAAAAAAAAAAAGAAGAAGAAGAACGGAGCAGAAATTTAGACTCGTGGCCTACTGGCCCGAGTAATAAATAATTACAGCAACCACTATTTAATGTAACTATCTGAATCAGCACATAAATTATACTATCTATATCGATTGTCCTGATGTCAGATCAAAGAGAGAGAGAGAGAGAGAGAGAGATGTGTGCATGTGGGCGCATGAGTGCGTGTGTAGGCTATGTGGGTATGTGTCCTTCAGCTGCTGTCACACCGGACGCGAAACGAATTTTTCGCACTACTGATTACATTCAGAGTCAATGCAAAGACGCAAATACACGAATGTATTCGTGTCTTTGCATTGACTTTGAATGTAATCTGTCGTGCGAAAAATTTGTTTCGCGTCCAGTGTGTACGCGGCTTAATACTATTATTGTCGCTTAGGTTTTATCGTTTTTAGTGGGGGAAAGGAATACAGCCTGATTGCTATGATCTCGTACTGAGTTAAGATCACATATTGAAAATAAATGTGAAACGTATCTTGCATTGTTGTCCATGCATGTTAATCCCAAAATTTTAAGGAGCAACAGGGTGTAATAATAGGAACACGCTATCCATCTTTTCTCTCCCCAATGATGCAGGCAGAAGAAATAAATGAGCAACCGTCGTATTTCATTCCAACTTCATAAGTTTGAATGATCTGACGTAGTTTCGTTTTGAAATTCCATTCAAGTTCGCTAATGGTAATAATTCGAGAATGCCTTAATATGGACGTAAGCGGTGCAGAAAACATGCCTGAAGCAGCAAAGTAAAATGCAACATTAACGCATCATGCAGATATAGGACAGAGGCTTCTTTATTCCAACACTTTAAAGGTGAGGAGAGGAGCTCATTTGACTTGTGAAGATTTGACTCGGCTGTGTTAAACCCACTCACGCCTTCTCTCCTCCCTCTTTGCCACTTGTGCCGGCAGGAGGGACAGAGGCGGGACAGAGGAGTACTTGCGCCGGGCTACGCCGGGCACGAAATTGCAAAATACGCCTGGATACACCCCATTGGCGCGGCGCTCCCCCCATTCACCGCGCCTGTGCATGCCTGCGCCTGGTCAACGAATTTAGAGCCCACAATTTCAATTTTAATTTCATTTAAGTCCTTGTGTTTTAATCTAGTTGTCATTAGCTGACCCTCCTGCAAAGTGCAAACCAGTCTATAATTATGAATATTTTTCTTTCTTTATCTTTTTCAGGTGATGTACAGTACTTGCATTGATATCTATATGCAGGTTACATTTTACAGATTAGGAAAAATACCCCAGAACAATGAAAGCATTGAAGGTGCTGATGCCTCGGTGCTTACAGCAGTGACAAGCAGTGTCCCTTAATGAAGCTATAAAATTCTGTGTGGACATGGCAGAGTGCCCTAGCTGTGCATCTATGCTTGACATTAGCTGTTTCCGTCCACTTGTCAATCGAATTATCTTAAGTTCGCCAAAAATATTCATGCGAATAAAGGCGGTAAAAATGCATTTCCACCTAACAGCATTGAAGCGAATAAAAACTTGTGCGTAATGACGTCACTTGCTGCTATGCATTCAAATCGGTGTATCGAATAGATTTCTGACATTTTAAGCTGCATCCATTTATTTTCGCACTGAATCGCAGAACTTTCAAGTGAACAGAAGTAGTGTGGTAGGCAACAAAATTAACTAGTTAGCAATAATGGATCGCGTCTCCCAACAAATGATGATAATTGCGAAAGTTGTAATAGTGCTTATGTGCCAGCTATTTGCAACATGCAAACCATTATCAGAAGGCAACAATGGCATCGAAACACTGTCACGATGCAGTCGCAGATTTATTCGGCAAATAACATTTCCATCAGCAGTGACCACATAAACCTTTTACCGATCAAGAAGAAAATCCGATGAGATTAACCGT
Source organism: Gymnothorax javanicus (assembly GCA_029692085.1). NCBI lineage: Eukaryota > Metazoa > Chordata > Actinopteri > Anguilliformes > Muraenidae > Gymnothorax > Gymnothorax javanicus. Next base: position 39,434,374 of record CM056197.1, read on the forward strand.
ATAAACTTAATGTTGATATCTTGAAAATCAAGTCAAATTTCACCGTTTCCATAAGGCATTTTTTATTCGATATGACTTAATTCGCATAAGAACTTGTGGATGGAAACATAGCTATTCTCAAGTATTTACCCACCAGTGGCCGGTAGACATAACGAGTTGATAAGCTGCTTCGTAGGACCGCTTAGCGAGACTGCGGTTGTTAGGCTTAGTGAAGCCCAGCAATAACTGAAAGCATTGTTAATTTGCACACTGTTACTGTGTGGGGGGAGAAATCATTTGTGATGTTTTATAAAGTTCATACAGCAGTAAGTTCGAAAATCCACACAGTGCTGTATTTAACACAGTGTGCAATGTGTGTCTAAATGAATCACTGTCGGCATTAAGCTCCGTTTGTCAAGTTTTGCCATCAGCAGTAACTATTGCTGTGATATAAATCGAACTCACAAGTTGTAAAGCGATCCACTGTGAAGAGCTTTTTCTTCGTTAAAGTCTTGATCGCTCGCAGCAGCCATTGTGGTAATCAAATAGTGCTATAACTCGAAAACAAAGCTCTATCTCAAAAATCTGGCAAATTTAAATCCAAGATATCATGGCATTTAACCCACAGAGCCATATTCTAGGACTTGATTTTGACCGGCATAGTGGCTATCCCGGTAACAGACAGAATGAATGAATGACACACAAACAAACTACCGTATGCCCCGCTTGCGAGATAATAACCATACTGAATGCAGCGGCTCATAGTGTGATTTGTCAATATGGACAACTGGGTTGATGAAACGTGATAATTGCCTCATAAGAGCAATCAAAGAACGCTCTACTTTATCATCAAAATGAGGGTAGGGACACTGTGACTCCAGATAATCAAAAGGAGAGGTATTTAATGATTCGGAGTAAACCTGATAATATCCGCAAAGTGTGGTAATCGCAATTTGTAAATGCAAAATGCTAAACAGTTGCAAGTATTACTAGAAAAGTGCAGTTCCAGGGGAAACTGCGTGGGCAAGCTGGAAGCTGAAAATAATGTGAGGTCCGAGTTGTTGAAAATGTGAGGTTGAAGCTGCTGGAAATGAGTTAAAAACTTCTGAAAATTAAAACTATTTGTGAGAGTGGTATAATTTATTGTTTAAAGGGATAGTTTGGATTTTTTGACATGGAGTGGTATGAAATACTTTTTAGCAGTGTTGTGCATGAGAGGTGATTCTTTTCGTTAACTAATTTGCTGAGGCTGGTCGCACCACCTGGTCTTAAGCCAAGTTGGGTGCAACCATAGAGGCATAACTTGAAGACCTTTGCACCAACTGGACACTATTTTCACAAAGACTGGGTGTAAAATCAATGCCTATCTCAGGGGAGGCATAAAGTGAATTTCCTGGCTATTTCCAAAGGAAAGCACTTAGATGGGAAGACTTCCCCAATATGCAATGTAACCTCACATCAAACCTACTTCATATATTTATTCGACATAAATTGATGCCGTTGCCTTCTGAAATATTGCCATAAAAATACGTGGGCCACGTAAGAAAAACTACTTCGTTCTCCTGCAATATTTATTTATCGCAAAATTGCATCAATATTATATTTGCACGTATAGCTGAAGATTATGGGAATTATTCAGGCGCGACATTAAAAAAAAAACATGGAAAACAAAAAGGCTATGCGTTGTTCAACTTTTCCAACAAGTTCATTAATTTTCCATTCAATAAAAAGCAGAACTCCTTTCAAAATCAAAAGCACATTTCAAACTAAAGAAAGGTTTATAGCTACAGAATCAAGTCCAATAAATATTTTGACCAATCTCATCAACTGGCATATAAATGATTAAATCAGTTTATTTTAGGTGGTGTTAGCTTAGGTAGGCAAGATGACCAGAACAGCGAGCAGCACTGTAAATTGAGGTTTCATTATTTATCAATAGAAATTTCCGTTAAGTGATTGGTCTTGTGTACCAGCGAGAGTCAAGCGATTATTTTAAAAAAAGTAGGCCTATTAATAATTATGATAATAATAATTTAGCAAGTAACGTTATATGGTGCCATTGATCCATTTGTGGACAGCCAAACTACTAGGGGCTACAGCTTACTCCAGCCTTAAACCCGCCTATTTTCAAACTCAGGAAAAAGTAATAAAGAGTAATGAATGTGACTGGAGACATCACTTTCATTTCTTTGCACTTAACTAGCTCTATTTTGATACCAGTATTTTGCCTGTTTTTGACACAAAAATATATTTAGCTAGTGCAAACAGTTGCTGGTATATACGGGAATCGGATCTCGAGCAATTTTTTTCTGCTTTGCAATTTTTGCTGAAACGTTCTCTTGGACACACCCTGCAAAAAAGGTTGGTCTTCGCTGTGCTGAGTGTGCTCTCTTGGAGCTGATTTGAGTGACAGTACCAACTATGATACCGAAAATTCTTTCACTGACTTGGACGCAAAATTAGATTTCTCTTACAGTCGTATCAATCTTAATCCAAACAATGATAATGCTGAGGCCTGGAAAAAGTCCAGCAGATGGTAGAATTGAACTGCATATGATCCGTATCTAAGATACACAACCTACCGCTATGCTACAATTTCGCTGAGTCGCACTGAGCCATTTCAGTAAATGGTTAAAGCATTTGGTCCAACTGAGATTTTAGCTGAGGCGTTTCTTACACACTGCTACTCTTACCTCAAAGATAGTAAGTTGAATCTATGAAATGGAGGTATAATACTAAAGAGGAGATTCTGCTGGACAAAATAAGTCAAAATTGTGTGTTTAGTGCCAAAAATGTGGGAACACGAGCAAGCTAGAAAACTGTGTGTTTTGGCTACCCAACCAGAATCTTCTTGTCTCATTTAATATAGGAGTTAATGGAGTTTTGGTTAGTGCTCCCGTTGCTTTTCGGCCCATACTGCCAAAACCATTTGTCTAATTGCTTCCATAGTTACATTTTCGTGACCAGCACAACTTTTGCAACAACTTGGATATAAAAATATTTATGTGGAGTGAAAACTGTGGGAGTCAGGGCACGTTTAAGAGAAGATTTCTTGACGGTTTTACAGCTGTTCACCGCTCCTAACTGTGAAATCACCACACTCTAAGTTCCCAGAATTTGTTGTAAAAAATTATAATTAAAAAAAATTATAGAAGTTATGAAAAAGTTCAACAGTAAAGAAATTATCCAAGCTCAGCTTAACATTTTCCAGTTTGAATGATATTTCTAGCTAAAAGTTGGACAGAGTAAAAAATAGCTGAAAATAGCTGAATTTTGAAAAATCTGTTCGATTGTTTCCTATGGGAGAAAAATATTGAAATAAAAATTAATAACTCAAAAAGTATGGAAGGTATTAAGTAGTTAAATACAAGCAACATAACTCAGAAGAAGATGAATTTTTTAAAGTTTGAATGACATTTCTAGGTGAAAGTATGTAGGAGTAGTTAGTCAGCAAAAAATGCAGAGAATAAACAAAGAAGGAGAAAGAGTGGGAAGAACATGAGTGTGCAAGCTTCCAGCTTGCCCAGTAATTAGTCTCTTCCTGCTACCAACAATGAAAAGAATTATATTGGGGGTAAACCCTCTGAAAAATTCAGACTGTGTAAGGTGTTTTGACGCTTTGTCAAAAAAGTAGTCTGTGACTCATCAAAGCTTAACCTGCTAAAGTTGTAGAGTAAGCTGGCGGTCCTGCTAAGTGAAGGATGCTCCACAAGTGAACAGCCCTTAAAACCGTTAAAAATTTGCTAGAAGTGGTGAAAATGTAACTGAAACCTTCAAGAGAATGGTAAAAGCCCAACGGCTAAGCAGATGGATTTTTTTTCTTCCTTTCCTATCAGATGTTCCTAGATTCTGCTACCAGGATGGATGTAAACTTATGGATTTTTATTCATATATCTAGCTGATAAGTCTCTTCTGTGTTAAAAGTCAGATATGTTTACTCACAGTGCTGTAAGAAGTATTTGCCCCTTTCTGATTTCTTGTTTTTGTTCATTTAGTGTAAAATAAAGATAATATAAGTTAACACAAAATACAGCTTTTAAATGATCATTTCATATATTGAAGGGAAGAGTCAGTCAAAACCTGTTTCATCCCTTCATCCTTGTGAAAAACAATCTCCCCCAAAAAAAAAAAAACTGGTTGTGCCATCCTTGGCGGCAACGACTGCAATCAATGATTGCAATGACTGACAATGAATCTTTTACATTACACATTACTATGAAGGAATTTTGGCCCGTGGTTTTTTAGCAGAATTATTTGACTTCAGCTACACTGGAGGGTTTTTGAGCATGCGCTGCCTGTTTAAGGTAGTGCCACAACATCTCAGTCAGACTCAAGCAGGATATTGTCTAGGCCACTCAAAAAACATTTATTTGTTTATTTATTTTTTTCAAACCATTAAGAGGTGGACTTGCGTATGTTCTTCAGATCATTGTCCTGCTGTATAATCTACACTGATGGACTTTAAAAACTTATAACCAGAATTGTAGCCAAACTCGGATTCAAATTTGTAACCATTTATTGACTTTACCCATAACAACAACTTTGACAAAATGTCAGATAACCTCAACAAAAAAAGAAGGACAAAAAAATCAACAATGACAAGTTTAACAAAAAAATCAACAACAAAGATCAACTCCAATCTCAGTACCGAGTGTGACCGCCACATGCCTGCAACAAAGCCATCACTTGTCTTGGCATGGACAGCACCATTCTGCTGAGCGGTTGCTGGGGAATGGCCTGCCACTCCTGGAGAAGGGCTTCTTGGAGCTCCGACCTCATCCCCGACCTCGCTGGAGTGCGTTGCCGAACCGGCCGATCCAACAGATCCCACACATGCTCGATGCAATTCATGTCAGGGCTGAAAGGTGGCCATTCCATGACTCGCACACCATTCTGGGCCAGGAGCTGCTGGGTCACATGTGCTGAGTGAGGTCATGCGTTGTCTTGCATGAACGTGACCTCAGGGTGGTCTGTGATGTAAGGCATGACGTGCGATCTGATCACAAAAGTCACAGTAGCGGGCTGCATTAAGATTTCCATTAATTATGACCAGGTTGGACCTCCAGCTGCACCGAATGGCACCCCAGACCATCACCAGGCCTCCTCCAAAGCGATCTGTCTCAGCAATGCAGGGGGCCACGTATCTCTCACCACGTCGTCTGTAGACCCTCTGTCTTCCATCATGTCGGTACAGACAAAATCTGGACTCATCACTGACATCACAAGACAACAGTCCTCCAGAATCAGCTGGGGACTCGTCTCTGACCACATTCTTCAGCACAGCGAAGCCTGGAAGCCCCGCGCCGTACATCAAGCTGCATTCCAACACATGCCCTGTGGGCTCTGATCCCTCACTCTGCAAGTCGGTGACTCACCGTTCTTCTGCTGATCCTTGGTCTGTGGATTCCTTGGGTCCCCTAAGCCATCCTGATGCAGGTTCGAAACCAATCTCTCAGATGGACGAGGCTGATTTGATTGTCTTGGGCTGGGGTCGTGACCCTAGGCTGACCACGTCGGGTTCGATCATTGGTGCCTCCAGTCTCCTGGTAACGAGCCACAAAGTTAGAGATTGTGGGTTGGCTTACCCCAAAATGTTGGGCGATGCGATTTTGGGATGTTCCAGATATCCACAGCCCAATGGCTTGATCACATTGGGGTCTGGAAAGGCGAGGCATGGTGCACAACAAATGCTCTCAGGTTCTGGCCTTAATGACCTCAAGGATTGTTTTACAGGCATTTGACAGCATTGCATTTGTGATCAGTGAAGCCGGACGAGGTTACATCACTAATTCCTCAAATCCTGCTCCACAGACACAAACAAGGTCATGACCTCACGCACTGTTGTCTCCTTACTCAAAGAAAACTGCATATCAATTATGTAATCATCTAATAAAAGTTCCCCTATCCAAACTATACTATTTCTGTCTAGTCAGACTTATAAGTTTTTAAAGTCCATCAGTATAACTGCTCTTCAGCTGTAGGTTATGAACTGATGGCTAAGCACTCTCCTGTAGGATTTTCTGGTGGAAAGCAGAATCAATCATCTCCTCAATAAGTCACCCAGGTCCTAAAGCAGCAAAACAGCCCTAGACCATAACACTACATCACTGAATTTGTGACTTGGTGTTGTGATCTTGTAGAATGGTATGTTAGGCTTATGCCAGATGTAACAGGACTGCTGTCTTCCAAAAAGTTCAATTTTTGACCCATGAGTCCACAGACTATTATCCTAGAAGTCTTGGAGGTATTCAAGATTTTACTTTTGCAAACGTAAGACAAGCCTTTGTGTTCTTTTTAGTTAGCAGTGGTTCTCACCTTGTGGCTCTCCCATAGAGAAATGGCTCTCCCATTTTTTTCCAAGTCTCCTTCTTAAGGTGGAATCGTGAACAAGACCGAAACAGTGGCAAGTAAGGCTAGCCTGGGTTCTTTTGTGACCTTCTGGATGAGTCGTCAATGCATTCTTTAAGGAATTTTGGCTTGCTGACCACTCCACTGAGATCCGCTGGGAAGGTCCACCACTATTCTAGGTTTTCTTCATTTGTAGATAATGCCTTTCATTATGGTTCGCTGGAGTCCCAGAGCCTAAGAAATGGCGTTGTAACCCCTTGCAGACTGATTAATGTCAGCGAGATAAATGTCAGTAAATGTTTTACTTATCTGTTCTTGAATTTCTTTTGATTGTGGCATTGTGTGCTGCTTATCGTTGTCTGATATTAAAATTAGTTTGATGATTTGAAACATTGAAGTCTGAGTAATATGAAAAAAAAATAAATAAATAAAAAATGGGAAGGGGGCAAACACTTTTCCCTAGCACTATACAGTGTCCTGAATGCAGTCATTCAAAATATGTTACCAAGCCTGCTCCTGGGCTGGGCTCAGTGGAAAATGTTAATATCAGTATTTGATATTTCCAGGCGTTAGCCTCGCCCGGCAGGTGGCAGGGCCAGATGTGTGATGAACAGAAATGGTAACCAGATGTCGGGTTGAAAAAAACATTGCAGGGTATTCTCAGTGAGAAAAGTCAATTATTGGACTGCTGCCTTTGTCTTTCTTGAACATCCAGTTCAACATAAGCAGAAGGCTTTTGTTACCAAAGGACTTTCTAATTGTGAATGTTAGCTTTTGAAAGTCAGTTGGCTTGATGATAGTTGCATCATTTCATCTAAAATCTGAGCTATCTAGATAAGATGAGCCCAGTGGAAGACAGGCTATCATAGTACAACATCTACAAAAATTGCAATGGATCACGGATCAATCTGTGTTATTAGAACTTTTGTTGTAAAATTACAGTTTCTTTCTTTGATCTACTTTTTGCAACTGAAACAATAAGTTTTACATCCCTTATTTATAATGGTATAAATCTGTAACCTGGATTCAATCAACATGTATTCTTCACATCTACTCACAATTTAATGGATAAAAAGAAAAAAAAATGCTTGCATTCATTCGTGATATAGCTGATGCAATTCATTGAACGGCTGCTTTAGAGCAGGCCCATACATGTGTGTGAAATGCTAACGAGAATATAATGAAACAAATGGAGACCAGAGGAAGCTTTATAGCAGACAAAAGTGGTTGCTTTGAGATGGGGGTTGACACAGACTCATGAGGTTCTCATTGCGCGCCATAGAAAAATTACTCCATGAATGGAAACAATGAGAAAATGAACCCATCGTAGGCAGCTTGCGTTCCTTCAAACGCTGTTTTGCGGTCTCTGTGAAATGGCCGTGCGGTGATATCACTGCCAGAGCCTGTTTGTCTGTTCAATTGGCCGTGATATGATCGGCCGCCAAGACGCTGCGTTTTTTCCAAAGGATGCGCCACGGAATACGTTATTAGCCTTTTATCCGGAACAGTCCATCACCTGAGGCAGTGTTAAAAAATTACACGGTATCCAGTGTCCATCTGTGGTCCCTGCTAAAAGATGCAGTCCAGTACCCACATGTGCACACCAGATTAAAAATTAGCTTCCTACTAAAACAGGGCTTTGGATATGGAAGTTGCCTTTGAGTGGGAGTTAGCCGGGAGAGATCCTTAGAGATTCAGAACTTCCTACTAGAGGTATTTATGTTTTGTGAATTAGACCAGTTGTCAGCAGATTATCAAACCCAGGGTCAAAGTGACTTTGGGGATCATGTGATAATTGCTACTGGCATTTGAAGCAATAGCAATCTAGAATGCAGATTTATGGTTTTAAATTAAACTCAACCACAAACAAACAAAAAAAAAATTTAAAAAGCAGCCTGCATCCGAAATAGCTTTTTCTCCTGCTACTGAGTATACAACTTGTGCTCAGTTGTAGGAAGTAAGCTGTCCTGGACAAGGGTTAAAGAAAAAGGGGAAAGATGCATCATTTTTTTGTGGTTTCCTCATTGAAAAATAAAGTTTTATTGTTCTCTCAGTCCACTGCCACGCATTCATATATGAATCCCCTCGCCGTAATTCATAGCGCTCAGGTTCTGTCAGCTGCAGGCCAACACACATCATGCCTGACCTTGTAGCGGTCTCCCCGCGGAGTTTCCACCAGCCATCGCAAGAGAAGAGATGTTCCGCGGCCGAGCCAACGGCAGTCCCAGAACCGCATCAGCGCAGTGTTTAGACAGATGGTGGGAGAGGTAATTACCTCTGCTGGGCCGCTGCTGTGGTGAGTGTATGTGCGGCTCGCACAAGGAGCAACCCACATGCGAACCTCGGACCCCACAGCAAAATCTCTGTCTGCTGTCATCCTGCAGGATAGAAACACGAACCTGTCATCTTGTCAGAGATGCACAATGGGCCTTTGTTGCCCTGTCATCTCCACATGATAAAAATCAAATTGATAATGATTCTGAATGAAAGTAACGAAAATAATGTGCAAGAACCCAACAGTCGCAATTTTGTTTGTATAAATTGTAATATTGAATTCTAGTGCAGTTGTATCATTTTTAGTATGGACTTCTAGCCTGTTTATCTTCTGATATTACTCGAAAAAAGTCTTCTCTTTGCTCTTCATCAATTGTACCACTGGTATGACCATTGGAAGCCCAACAACATCGTATTTTGAATGAGAATTGTGCCGTTATCTAAGTCTACCTTTGCGTGATATTAGAAAGCCTGACTTTGACTGCTCCTTGTAGCAGCGTGCTGCAGTTTGTATTTGGAAGGGAGATCTGTGGTATCATCCGGTGATTAAATTAGGTCAAGAGACCATAAAGATGTCTGCTGGAAAATGTCTCCCCCCACAAAGCTATATCTAATTGGAACTTGTCATAAAGTTTTAAATTTTTCTGGAAAAGGCTGTAAATCCATCCTGTACTATAAGAGATACCTTTGATGCTACGTACAAAGAGAATCCTTATCTCCCCTCAGTCCAAATCTCGTCCGAGTTTGTGGGAAACTTTTTTTGCTTATAGAATCTGGCTGCCCTGGCCGTTATTTAATATTTGGAGACGTGGATGTGTCAGTGTTCCAACAGCCTGTGTGCTTTTCCTCATAGCGGTGGACCGCTGGCCAGTGAGACTGCTAGCTTAATGTTTCGGATGGGAGTCTAGGGGACGTCTACAGACCGAATGTACACCCAGGCACGCCCATTTCATGAAACAAGTCACGGACGACATGGTCTGCTAAGAGTAAGTCGTGTTGTTGCACAACTCTTGGGACTTTGATTTATCCTGTGTATGAGGCCCTGGAGGAAGCAGACAGACCAAATGGTCAGTGAAACTGTCAATACATACATCCATTATCTAACGCTCTTCTTCTGGAGCAGGGTCACATGGGTGGTGGAGCCTATCCCAAAAATGCTGTGGGAAGACGGCGAGAACACTCCATGGACAGTCCACCAATCCTTTTCAATCTGGGAGCTTATTGGTTAATATGTTACCACGTTATTTTTACGGTCCTTTGTAGATACTCAACAGACAAGAAATAGCATGTTGACAATATAAGGTTGATTTTCAACAAAGGTTGATTTTTAGACAGTTTAACTCATTCCTTACGGAATACTTTTTTATAAAATTGTTGCGTTTGTACGAAATACTTTTCCCGAAAATTACACAATATAAAGTATTGAAGTACAGGTGGTCCATGACCGCGATCATCAACTGATTTCATGTTTTCATCAGACTGCGAATGGTCATCCATGTCGCTGGCACTGGCTTACCGTAGGGAATAGTAGAATTCGCTGCGCCGTTGGCAGCGGCTTGCCACAGGGAATGAGATAAATACTATAAACAAAACATCATCATACTATCTACTAACTATCTTAGATATGACCTTAATATTTATGTTGACAGTCTACAGTGAAAAGTTAATAGATACTCAAGAAACTCTCATTGAAGTATCAGCAGATGATCAGATTAATACATTGCAAAATACTTGGAAGTGTTCAACAGACTATCAACAGTTTTTCAACAGATGATCAGGTTAATACACGGGGTGATGCTTGTAGATGTTCAACTGACAATGATTAAAGTTCCAGCAGATGATCAGGTATAAATTCAGGGAGATTCTTAACTGACGACCAACAAAGTATGAATGGATGATCAGGTAAATGTGGTGCCTGTATCAACATTCATCCACAGTGAGCAAACTATCAATGTTTGCCAGTGAAATCAGTGCTTGATGATGCGACATGTACAAAATTGTAGATAATCAGGTAAATACACAGGGTGATGCTTGTAGATGCTCTGCTGATATCAATAACATGTCGACTGATACTCTAATAAATAAAACGTAGTTGTAAAAAGGATGAAAAAGAAAATAATTCTCATGGCAGGCTGGCAGGAAGTGACATCACATATTGCATGACTTATTGGTTCAAAGCAGGGTTTAAGAGCTGAAAATTTGTCCTTCCAAAACTTGTCAACAGGGGTTGAACCACATCTGGTGGACTAAAAAACACCCATTAGGCCCCTGGTTTAATATATTAGGCTGCATTAGCGTCTAATATGAAAGTTTTCAACATGAACGGAAGGAAAATTATGGAGAAAGACAGGAAGTTGCTTACTGGAGTCAGCCAAGACTTTGGTCTGAACATAGCATTGGAGAGGCACTGAATTTCTGTTCCAAAAACGTAGCTGAGGCAATTAAGGCCAGAAAGGAAGTTTGCTCTTTTTTGAATGACAATAACATAGAATCAGCATTTAATGAGCATAGAGCTCATGTGGAACAGGGGAAAGGAAGATCGATTTACTATAGTCCTCAAATGCCCGTTGTTCTGCCATTGATAAAACACAGGCAGATGTGGAGGGAATGGTTTGTTTAATAATGAGTCAAGTACCTAGGAAAGAGTAAAATGGAGGGTTGAAAGATAGGAGACTTTTCTCACGTTTAGAGCATGCCTGGGCAAGCCACAACTCCAGCCGCCTTCAATTTAATTTTGATTTAAGGAAATGAGAATTGTATCGTTTTGCCGTAAGTGATGGATCCTTTAAATCACAGTGAAGTCTCATACACAGCCGTACTCTGCCTGTCCAAGGGAGAGCCTGCATTAATTCAAACAGCCTGCTAATTTAGCGAGTTCGTTTCCCACCCGATGAATTATGGCTGAAAATCGTGAGGAGGGAACTGGGGCAGTGCAATCTTGTATTCAGCCTTCCTCAACCAAAAAAAAAAGAAAATTAAATTAAAAAAAAAAATCCCTGGACACTTCTGAGCGTACTGTGTTTACATGAACAAAGACTGATGATAGTTCTGCCTAAGAACAATAAGCCACAAGGCAGGACTATGATCCGTCAGGTAAGAATGGAACTACCGACAACGTCTTTGGTCCAAGATGTGTCAACTTTGAGAACTATGGGAAATTATGCCTTACATAATTATTGAAAAAGGACCTAGAATTCCTTTAGCCACCCTAGTTATAAACCAAATGGAATAAAGGTGTGAACTGATAAGCTGAAGACAGCTTATGAAATATTGCAACATTTCTTAAATCCCAACTAATTTATGCCTTCTCGCTTAGGGTGAGAAGTCGATCTGTCCAGCTGCTTGTAAGAGATCTCCCAGAGACCTGTGGAGAACAGCATGAACTTCCACACTCCTCGGTGTAGAATTTTTAAATGTCTTCTTTCTATCTGTCCTGACAAAAAAAAAAAAAAAAAAAGGTGACGCTCACAAACAGTCAAGCCCTCCTATAGTTCTCCTCCCCAAATGAGTGGGCTTAAATTCCAAGGGTCCCTCAGTGCGACCTGCTCATTTGAGTTCAGGAGAGGTCGCTCCGCAGATCATTAACGTCGGCCCAGACTTGAACTCCCGTGCTGGGCCACAGGTGGAGGCGTTCAGCTCTTTTTGGCGACGTTCTCCTCATCTCCAGCCATGTGGCTAATGCGGGATATCCCTCCCGCCTCAGGAGAGTACGGCTTCCTGTTTCACTTCCAGCAACTTTGGTGAAGCTGGGTGTGTGTTTGTGTGTGTGTGAATTGTGAAGGCACAAGAACCTTCCAGTATTTTGTTCATCCAAAGGTATAACACAGCCTCAGCTTCATAAAGAGCCGAGAAGGGTTCTTCTTCTTCTTCATCTGAAATTCCGGCAGACTGAACACCATTAGGCGTAATGCTGCCCTCCACAATTAATTACAAGACACTATTCAAATCTTCTCACCATTCGCTCTCACACTCATACCTATGGGCAATTTAGTGTCTCCAATTAACCTAACATGCATGTCTTTGGACTGTGGGAGGAAACCAGAGTACCCGGAGAAAACCCACGCGAACACGGAGAGAACATGCAAACTCCACACAGAAAGGCCCCAGGCCGGAATGGAACCCACAACCTTCTTGCCGTGAGACAACAGTGCTAACCACTATGCCACCGTGCTGCTCCGGAGCAGGGTTCATTGGTAATGGTTCATGTGCTCCCTCTGCATTGAGAGCAATCCAGGAGAAACACATGAGAATGCAGCCAACTGTGATGCTCTGAAATATTAAATATGAGCAAAAGCAATAAAGTCCTTTCAGATAGCACCATATTTCATTGGGTAGTTGCAATTTATTTATTTTTTTATCATCTCTGTTCTGCTGGCTGAGTCAGTTATGGGATCTGAATTCAATTCAGCATATACTGTGCATATCACGTTAAGGAGGAGATGGAGGGCAAAAAGTCACCAAAACAAGCAAGAACTGAAGTTAGCTTTTGTACAGGCATGGCGAACATGACCATGATACCCAGCATTGGGTGATGTCTACGCGTAACTGACTTCAAGCAGTCATTGCATGCAAAGAATCTGTGGCCGCATATTTAAAATGACCACTTTATTTGATATAATGACAAACTGGCCAATATAATTTGATGTACTTGCAAAAGACACTGTCACTTCTGAAAGGTTCTTTTCAAGTGCTTAATTACAGAACAAGAAAGACATTGTGACCGTACATTGAATTATGCAACTCACTGTATGTACCCTGGTACTCACCAAGCGCAACCATGGACACACAGCGGTATCCATACCTCAAGGTCATCAATTAAAAATTATTTGAACAAGAACATCAATATTGGATACTGGGAACTCAGACTTTTAAAAACTGCATCATGATTAAACTCACATTTCCATCCATCCATTCTCTATACCGCTCCTTGCTCACTAGGGTCATGGGGGAGATGGAGCCAATCCCAGCTGATTGCGGGCGAAAGGCAGGGACCCGCCTTGGACAGCTCGCCAATCCATCGAAGGGTGCACACACCATCTACACACCGTTCACACTCTCACTCATACCAATGGGCATTTTAAAGTCTCCAATTAGCCTGGTATGCATGTCTTTGGACTGTGGGAGAAAACTGGAACACCCAGAGCAAACCAATTCGAACACGGGGAGAACATGCAAACTTCACGCCTAAAGGCCCAAGGCCAGACTCGAACCCACGACCTTCTTGCTGTGAGGTGGCAGAAACTCACATTTGAGCCTAAAAATAAAGTTATTTTGTTTTAATCTGTACGATAAATACACTGGCACCTGTTGCTAATAATTGTGTTATAATGAGTAGAATTCCATGTATTACTTTTTTTGTGGGTAAAATAACTTTTTATGCATCTTTCTGCAGAAATGAGTGACCAAACGAGTGCCATATAAGAAGAAAATTTATTCACTGTAACGTGCACTTTCCCCGCAAATTTATTTAGTGACTATAATTTGGTCATTGCGTGCAGGCCTACCCTTAACTTCAAAGTGAATTGAATGTTCTTGTATGAGGAGGCTTACTAAGTTTTAATATATGGCTGAATTCCCATGAGCAAATGGGATATTCTAACTGTTTGCTGCTGCTTTATATTCGAAAGCTTTCATTGGTGTTTACATAAGCGTTCGTAATCCTGACAACAGCTTATACCTCCAGACAAATTTATGGAATTCAGAATTTCGTGCATTTCCACACAGAGTAATATAGAAAATGTGAGCAATCTTTGGATTAGCCTACCTCTTTTTAAAATGGGAATACATGTTTATCAGAATACATAAACTCTTTATTTGGCTACTTTTTGTAGGTTACATTTCTGTAGACAATGACAGCTAAAATGGAGTCAGTGATTTTTTTTTTCAATTTTAACTTGGCCCAAAAACAGGACAACTGATCAGCACTTTTGTAACTTAGAGTGTTATTTATTTCATTCACAATTTGTGGACATTGACTTGGCATTCTCTCTCAGATGTTATTCCAGTCCTCATTTCTGGGTATAGCTTACAATATGGTTCTAAGTAGTGACAGCCTAGTCTCCCATTCTGAATTGAGCTGTCTGTAATGCTAACTGAATCACGGAAGGAACAGATGCTTTTCGAAGTTTGTTATATTGGGGTCATAAAAATAGCAACCCCCCCTCCCCCCAGATCAGCATCTGTTTTACAAGTTCATAGAAGTCAAATTTAACAACTGTTTCTGAGCAGTAATTGGGGAATTGCAGTTGTCAATCATACATTTGCTCTAGAAGGCATTGTGACATCACACGATTTACAAGAGTTAACATTCCAACATGGTTTCTCTGCGGGTAGTCTTTCCAAGAACATTTTTAGTACCTCAAATTACCGTGGCTCTTAAAATCCTCTCAGGAAGAAAAATTGTGGTATTGGCCATATTTCTTAATAGTTTGATAGTTTGGTGTTGATGTTTCTAAAATTGTTGGAGGGATGGCATACAGAAAATGGGAAGAATAATAATGAGATGAAAGATGAAACGAGGAACAGTACTCTCAATAATCACTGAATAATTTCAATATATCCATCCATTATGGAGGGGGGCTCAGTTGATGGAGCCGATCCCCGCCAAGTGTGGGCAAAAGGCAGGAACACACCCTGGACAGCTCGCCAATCCATCACAGGGCTCACGCACCATCCACTCATAAGTTCATACCTACAGGCAATTTACAGTCTCCAATTAGCCTGACATGCTTATCTTTGGGCTGTGGGAGGAGACCAGAGTATTTGGAGAGAACCCACTGGAACACAGCGATAATATGCAAACTCAAAAAGGCCCTAGGCCAGATTTGAACCCGCAAACTTCTTGCTGCGAGGCAACAATGTTAACCATAGTGCCACTGGTAAAAAATTACACATTTTTATTAAAAAAATAGTTTTGGGAGGTTACTTAAGGGTTATGAGAATCAAGGACATTAATATTTCTCTGTGACAGGTCAATATAGCATTCTTTTGCTTCTGATACTTCCAGTGAATATTTCTCAGGGCATGATCTCTCTGTAATGAGTTAGCATCAGCAATTCATCTCATGGAACAGCACTTAGAACACCTCTAGACATCAGTCCGTCGTCCACGTTTGGGAAGGAGCCAGGTTTTACTATGCACAGTTACCCAGCTAACTTCATTATGCTGTTTGTTGGAACAGAACCCCAGCCAACATCCCTGCTGCTCAACTCCTCCCAGGCAGATTCACTGATATTCACTTCACCTGGATAGGCTGATCGGTGAGGTCAACACATTCATTTCAGATAGTGATCACTGAATCTGCATGACCTCTTATGAGGCTGGTTTACATCCTATTAGAAAAGTGCCGAGGGATACACGGTTATGTGTGCACATAATTTATAGTACATCCTCTGCACTTTCCCCACAGATGACCCTTTGTCTAGCTGACTCTCAGCACGAATGCCAAAACTGCCGCGATCCAGGGGAGACATTTTCCTTTCATGCAAACTGTGGCCTAAATCCCAGACCTGCAACAAGTTGGGAGTCCTGTGACAGCAGAAAGAGGGAAAAGTCAATGTTAACGTGTATTTTAGTCTAACATTGCCTTTATAAAATATTACGAGCTAAAAATTTTAGCGTTTAGCTGATGAGGTATAAAAATCTCCCTTGTTTAGCAATAAGTAACTTATGAGCTAATTCGTTCATCTTGTGCGAGAGTGAATATATGATTCATTTTAGTCTTTTTACAGGACAAGAGCACTTTCTGGCGTGATCACTCATCGCTATGAAAACGGTGGAAGTCGGAGGAGCCCATGTTGTGTTGATGGTGGGGGGGAGTGGGGGGTTTATTGATCTCAGTGCCTGCTGAGTTCCCTTTCCCTCTAATGATCAAAATAGCAAGTATTTCTGAGAATGCTATGCACCATATAGCACCATAAATAATAAGTCATCATGCAACAAAAACACAAAGATCTGAGACTCAAATGCGGAGAGGAACTTAGAACTAGCCATGCAGAACTGCGGCTCAGGGCAAATGAAAAAAGAATGAGGTAACAAATTGTTCACTGATACACATCCAGATTTCTTGTTTTTATCCTGATCCTTTATTCTTGAAAGGAAAATCTGGTATGCCGAGTTTGTTAGGTTTAAAGTGCAGAGGAGGCATAATAGATGTTTTGCAGGGGATTTAAACTGCCTTTGAGATGTGAAATTGAGAAAAAAATTAGGTAATGTAAAACACACATTTGGAAATGTAACATAACTGTTATCTTCTGTCAGGATGGTTGATTTAACATGATGAGTGGAGCAACGGAATCCAGTCTTTTATGAAACATTTGTTGTATCAACGACAGTTTTTCGCCGTTGGCCGGGAGGGGAAAAAAAAAACAAATTAACAGCTTTTTACCCATAAAACGGATCAATTACATGATGCCGTTTGTCGAATTAGCATAAGTTTGCATGTGCAGTGACATATCGCGCATATCTAAGGAGCCCCACGGTCAGAAGTTATTTAAACTTCGGTGCTGCAGTAGATAGTTGTTTTGTCCAGGCAGCAATAAGAAACTGGTGCAAATTTAAGACAATGGCTGCTACTATTGGAGTTTTGTTCTCCAAGAGAATTTTTTTTTTGTTCCAAACTGGAGAACAGAACTCTCTCATCATCAGAGGGTTCCAGTCTCATCCTGAAAGGGTCTAGTCATAGCAGGTTTTAATTTTAACCCAGCACCAGGATGACCCTGTGTGTAATTATCACCGTCTGTGCTTGAAGGCCATGATGACTTAATCAAATGCATTAGATGTAGTAGTGCTGGCCCATATTTAGATAAGATTGGACATCAATGCTGTAGTGTAGTTGAGATCACGTAAAGAGGGTACAGTTTCACCAATCCTAGTTTCAATTACAAACAATACAGTTTTCTGCCCATAGAGGTCCTCTTTGCGCCAACTTCGACAGAACACGCAGAAATCAGTGTAGACTGTGTTAGTGGTTTCCCTCCTCAGAATCCATCCTGGCTGGGAGACTTTAGGACATTACTTTCATGATGAAGAGATGATAAAGACAGCAGTGACTTTGATATATTCTTTTAGTGATGTAGTTTTTAACGTGATAATGTCCGCTGTTGCTCTTTGGAGATAAAATTTTTTATCGACTATTGTGTTCACCTGTTGTTCATATCTTTGCTCACTCTCTGTCAACACAGGCTGGACACTTGCAAATAAGATTTCAGTGCCTTCATTAAACATCCTGTTTGATATCTGTGGTTAGTCAACCCTGGTCAAACATGCTAGACTGAATACCTCTTCATTATCATGCATGTTTAACCTTCCTGTTGTCCTGAGGCCAGAGTGCTTCTTAACCGCAGAAGTCATGATCAAATTCGGTTGGTTTCATAAAAATGTCTGATCTCACTACTGTCACCTGAAATGAAAATTTCTCCCAGTGGCACCTCCCAACTTTTACTGTTTGAAATGTGGGAGATTCAATGGCAGAGATTGTCTTGCGATTCAAGATTTAAGACCCTCTTTGCATTTGTTTGGGGCTGCGGACGCATTATGGCTCAGGATTTGCAGTGGGAACTTGTGGATATTTGTATTTTATCAGCATTAGCAGACTGGCTTTATGGGAATGGGAACCCACTTAAATCCACCCACACACTGTGAATCCTTTCAAAAGGTCTTTACTTTTTATTGGGACTTTTGGTCAACTGCCGCCTAAAGACATTCGATGGTCAGAGGAGATTTCTACTGTCCAAGAAAAGGGAGGGGGATAGAACATTTGCTTGAAAACAAATGTCAGAATTCCAAGGCCTATGTTCTCAACAGTGAACAGTGTCCCTACTCTTGTTAAACCACAAGAAATATAAAAGATCAAAAAGAAACTGGGAAATTTTGGTTCCACAAAAATCTGGGACAGTGCAAAGCAATTCACACATTTTTTTAAAGCAAAATCGCATCAGGGTCAAATTCAAACCAGGTGTCACTTTGGAAAGTAATGAGGGATTTTCGTCAGTAACCACCATTAGTTCCCCTCCACACCCCCCCCTTTCCCCTCCTCTCCCCCGTCTTGCTAGGCCACCACTGGCACCACGAATCCTTCATTTTCCCAGAACCCATGGGCCCCCCAGGTGAAAGTGGCCTCGCGTGGGAAAGGACCAAATTGTTCCTGAGTCATTTTGCAGGTGTCAGGTCCAATCAAGACATCACGAACAGATACTCCCCCATTGAAGAGTGAATAATAAAAATTGAGCCATTAAAAAAAAAAAAATGACAGCTTCCTGCACACTTTCATGACTGGCCAGATGCTGCTTGTGACAAATTTCTGTGATACATTCAGATTTGTCATTGAGGAAAAGAAAAAAAAAATACTGTAAAATGTTTTCCATTGCTCATCAGTCTCAAAATTAATGTCACTCCCTTTATTTCCTGTGATGCTCTATGGGGGAAATTTATGCAGTTTTTATAAATCATTTTACATATATAAGCCCATCCAAAAAAAGTCGCCGCTTGGAAATAAATAAGCAAATACTCAAGAGCCTATGATTGAATCATTATTGCAGTGATGAATATTTTTCAGCTGGCAATAATTCTTTTAATCCTGATTGAACTTCTTAAACAATCACGTCAGAAGACGTATCTCATGGTCATTGAAAAGATGTTACTGTATGTTTCAAGAGGGGCAAATTGTTGGCCAGCATCAAGCAAAGAAAACAGCTAAGGAGATTGCTCAAATCACTAGAATAAGGTAATGAACTGTTTAACAAATCATTTAAACTCGGAAGGATAGTGGTGAACTGTCAACTTTGTGGAAGAAATGCGTTTGAGAAAAATTTGGTCTGGTTCTGATCACAGATAACTAAAATGCTCAGTGAAGTCTCACAATATAAAAAATCAACAGTAGAACTCATGGCTCCGTTTGATTATGATGGTCAAAACATTTCCACATGCATGATGCAACAAGAACTTGGAGGACTGGGACTAAACAGCTGCGTGGACACAAGAAAGCCACTTGTTAGTGAGGCTAATTGGGAAAAAAAGACCAGTTTAACTTGCAAGGGAGCATAAAGACTGGACTGAGGAGCAATGGAAAATAAAAGGTCATGTGGTCTAGTGAGTCCAGATTTACCCTATTCCAGAGTGATGGGCACGTCAGGGTAAGAAAGGAAGCACATGAAGCGATGCACCCGTCATGCATAGTGCCCACTGTACAAGCCTCTGGAGGCAGTGTTATGATCTGGGGTTGCTTCAATCAGTCAGGTCTGGGCTTAGCACTGTTCTGCTGAAATATAATGAATTCATCAACAGAGATGACTGGCATATTCCAGGATGACAAGATACATCGGGGTCAAAATGTAAAAGAGTAGTTCCTCCAGCATGAGGAATCTTTTTCACACATGAATCAGCCACCTCAGAGTCCGGACCTTAACCACTTGAAAGTCCTTGGGATGCGCTGGAGATGGCTTAACGGAGTGGTTCGACTCACCCATTGTCAAAACAATATCTTGGCCAAATACGAATGCAGATCTGGTCAGAAATAGATGTTATAACGTTGTATAACGTTTTTGAAACAATACCACAATGAATGTGCCATGTTCAAAGCTAAAGGTGGCCAACAAAATATTAATGAATTCTGGACCGCTCCCAAAGTAGAGGAGAGTATTGGATGGGATTGCGGATAGGAGATCGGGCAGATAGGAGTTCGGGGTGGGTGTGGTGTTGGACTTAGTCTGTGATTGTGTGGACATTGGGCGCCCCCCAGGTGGCGAGACTCAGGGTGGGGCTCACATCTCTTGTCGGAGTCCGTGTGGCTCTCAAGCCCCCCGGGGTCCCAGGTGGTGGCTGTTTCTTGCTTCCTTCTTGGAGAGGGGAAGG